>OZ020489.1:19421279-19951867 GCA_963971405.1 Psococerastis gibbosa | reverse complement strand
CGTTCAAAAATTACGATAATTTCTTGTTTACAAAACATTTTGAACACTCAGGCTTAAGAATTTGAGCTCTACTTTTTATAAAATGTTACTGTTATGATCATTGGAGAAGTTACACTTCTATCTAAAATACCCTTATAAGACCGGTTGCAACGTACGACTCGGATACTGGAATCGTACCGCCAACGACGCCAATAAACTCCGCAAGTATTGGAAAGGAAGATAATTAGGAAAATTTATGGACCCCTCTACGAAAACAGAGAGTGGCGTGTAAGAAACTCGGAAATAGACGCAATGCTAAATAGAGAAGACAAAATACGTTTTGGAAAAGCACACAACAAAAGATTGTAATTAGTGTAGGTGTAACTTCATTATTTATGTGTGATTGGACGGCAAAAGTAGACTCATATGATAATAACCAACATAGCACCGTGGTTGATGTGTAGAGATAGACTTTGTCATAATGAACCTAAATATTTGAATTTCAAACTGTGCCCCCCTCCCCACTCTCTGGACCCCACTTGTCCACTCTCATGGTGACAATGACAGTAAATTGTTTTATAGATAAATGTGAAGAGGCTTCGTTAGGGTGAGCCGGACATTCGCGCTGATTGTCACGTCCTCCTGCAATGCTGCTGGTTGTAAGCCTCGCTGCAATTCTGTTTATTATCCTGGAAGGTCTAGTGAATAGGGCCTCTGGACTGGAATTCTCTTAGTTTTGCGTCGATTTAATTTGTAAAGCCTGCTCAATGCAATGCTCGTATTCTTAAGCGGCCCCTACACGGTCAGTAATAAATAATTATGACATTACCTTATCAAGATGACAGTAATAATGATCGTGTAAGGTGGACAAAGTTGGAATGACGAAAAATAATGATGTGGATCCGGATTTTCTGATCACAGCTGAATAGTAATGACATTACTGATAATGTCATTAATATTGACCGTGTAGGGGCCGCTTTACAGGCTGATTTGTGCCAAGTTCACAAATGGTATTCACTATGTCAAAGTCGACTAAAAAGGTGTTATCCAAGTCACCACACATCGTGAGTGGACCTCTGAGAGGGTTATTGTGCTAAATCGAAACAAGTTGACAGTGTAAACAACGTGATAGGAGTCGCGATGTTCGTGCCACGTTTATAAACGAAGTCCATTCTGGTGTCACGTTTGTTTATATAAATATTATTAATTAATCATGGTGGCTGCTGACACTACAATCGATCGCTGCGCCGCTTTAATATTACTAGTTTAACTCGGTTTAACCAACTCTGAAATGCGTTTAGATAACACGCTGGTTAGTTTTCTGCAGGGCACCGTCATGCATTGGCACATGGCGGTGCCATCCAGCATAGGGATTTACCTATGGTAAATATTCACTATACCCAGTGTCTTGTACAGCGATAAGATATTAAAATACCTGTTTTTGACCCAGACATCCACTAGGCCACTACAGATAGCTTCATATTGGCGCAGACAAGACTTGCTACAGCCGCAGCTGCAAGTAAAACCATTTCTTCTCTTTATCCGACTAAAACCTAATTAATGTGAGTTAACGAATGGGTGACAATATGTAATTGGAATTAATTGATTCTTATAGAAATTTGTAGAATTGAATGCCACAGGTTGTGGGGAACATTGTGGTATAATATTCATTCAGTCCAATTACTTAGCAGATTTATAGGAGGCACTTGAAACTTTGCTACGAAATCTATTCATGAGTCTCCATTTGAAACAGGCTCCGCGTTATCGACTTTATTCGTTCCCGACATGGAACCTTCCTACACTAAAATCTCCGGCTCATCCCATTTTTATTCATATGAAACCGTGCCCATAGTCGATCCTACATTCTTTTTAATTCTTTACGTTTTTTTTTTAAATAATTGTAAATTATGAGCTGCAATTGGCTTTTGTTCCCTGTTGCTTTTCTAATAATATTCAAAACGTGTTTCATCCTGAGTAAATCGAGGAGGGCTTGTATGCTTCATCTCAATGACTGATAGAGCTACTTTTTGTATTCTAAGGCTCTGCTTAGCTAGTAAAAAAAGTCAGTGGGAAGAAAATGTAATATATTTTCCATCTTGTGCCATCTTGATGGCATTACCTTTTTAAATATAAAGTACTAAAAACTGGATCCTGTGTTATTAGTGAATTATTAGTTGTTTACCATGCGTCTTGACTTGACTGTTTTAGTTTACATTTTTCTGTGTTTTGTTTAACCGGTCATGTATTTTATAGTTTTTCTTAAAAGTTTTTTATAAAAGGTTATTCGCGTACAAACAATTTAATGAATGTATCCGATTAACCTCTTCAATCGCCTCACTAAGTAACCTAATAGTTACTTGTGTCGAGTTACGATACGTCTCCGACCGCAAGGTGTGTAGAGACTCGCACAAGTACAAGCACGTTACCACCTGGCCACCGAAGCCGCTTATTTATTATAATATAAAAGTAAGTAATAAGATCTGTACTAAGAATTGTAATATTTACCATGAGTGACAGCAAGTTGTGTATCAAGAAGCCCACTTTTTTGCGCCTATTTATTAAAGAAAATTCTCCCATTGTTTGCAGTTTTATGAACAATACTTCATGTGAAAATTGTTAAGTTTTTTGCTGTTCAAATGCGTAAAACCCCACTTTTTGCACTATCCACACACCAAAATACTTAATTTGTAATCTAAAATTTAGAGCTACCTGGAGGGGGCACCATTTTCAATCCTTGCACAGGGGCCCCAAATTTATAGTTTAGCCACTGCTACTATTCTAACTGCGTTTGTTTGGCAGAGTTGTGCGCAATCTCCGAATCATAATTAGATCATTACACAAAATGTAGTCAAATCATGTGGAAATGCAGACTTGTGCATAGCATTTACATCAGCAAATGGGAGTAAATGTTTGTTTTGGCGATATTAATATTGGCTGACAATTGCAGGCAGAACAGCGTATCCTAACACGCATTTCCACCATTAGCGTAATCATCTACCAGACCACTACAATTTGCACACAAAAAAAAAAAATACACATACACGCAAACAGAATGCAGAGTACAAACAAAAACGGAAACCGAAGCGGTATGGGGTAAACCTTTGCGGTGTGCACCGGAAAAAATCCGATATTGGATCAAGACTACGCTCCCACTAGAATGTTTAATATTTTTTGCTTTTATAATTTTTTTCGAAGGATTTTTTACCCCTTGTTCATTTTTGGCCTTTCGAAGTTCTTAGATGCTTATGCTAGAATGATAGCATTGTTTTTTTGTTGGGTTTGGCAAAGGTATAAAAATTCATTAAATTTTAAAAGCAGCCAAGTTTTCTGCAATCGGAGATTGTCCCGAGCAACAAAATGGAACCTGAAGCCAGGGTTGGTGAAGCATGTGCACAAAACTCCTGCCATATTTTTACAGTTCTTGTTGGTTATCCCCCCGATTTATTTTATCGGAAAAGATTGAAAACCTGTCAGATCTTGCGTGATTGAGTGAACAATCTGTAATTTTTCTATAATGAGAAATTTAATGAAGGGTGAGGATGGTGTATAGGGAAGACAATCAAGTGTGAAATGAAAAGAAAAAGGGGAGCTAAGATCCTCCTTTTTTAGAGTTATCAGTTATCAATCTTCAATGTACGAGTATTGAAACAGTCAGAATATAAGGAAAGAGAGAGAACCGAAATCGAATTATGATCACTAGTAGAAATAAAATGAAGGTGGAATCTTTATACGTATTTTGCTGATACCACTCGACTTTATATACTGTACGTAAGACCAGAACCAACGCGTTATAGCAACCAGTTGCAAACTTTGGGTAGTTTTATTCTTTTAAAAAATCAAATAAATAAATGGAATATTACTGATGGAATAAAGGTTGATTGTTTATTTGTGGGTATTCATTGCTTTAGTTGAGGTTTGAGATTACATAAGTTCACCCAAGGGGAAGAATAGAAGCACTAAACTGTTTCGTCGTCTTTGCCTTATCGACGACGCCATTATAATAGCCACTTCTTGATAATGTACTAGTACGAAGTAGATTCACACCTGGTAACTTATTGGAGTGTCCCGAAAATGTTAAAAACATTCCTAACACTAAGTAAACATTCTTCTTCCGTTCGATGAATTATCAGGACGCGAGTGTGTCGGGAAATGTAATAATATAAAACACTGGCTTTATTTTAATGTTACGAAAATAGGTACTTTTGGAATCGCTAAGATTAGTAACAAGTGGCAGGATTGGATTTTGGCGTGGTGGCCCAGGATGAAGGGAGCTCGGAGCCCAGGCTGACACTTATCGATCGCTGTAGGGGTGTCTGCTCGTTTCCAGTGGCGGTAAAGCCAAATCCTCGCAGTGGCGATCCCTTCTGTCGCGCACTCTCCCCTTGCCGAGTTTTCGAGGATTCTTCTCTCCGCTTTGGTTGCTACGGGAAGCTTTATTCCCTTTATTTCATCCTTATCTATTAACTGTCCCCACTTTCCTCTTTCCCCGGCTTTTGAATCAAATGTGGATGTATATTGGGTTTAATAGTTTTAGATTTTATAGCGAGATTTCAAATTGTTTTTTTTTGTGTGTGTGAAAATTTTGATTTGACTTCTTGTGGAGTTATATTGTATTATCGAAATTGTTTCAATTGACGGCCGTGAATTTTTTGCCGTGTTCCATGCACGACGTGTTGGGAACCTGCATTTTCCTTTGCGGCTATTACACCATTGCAAAATCTTCCACTTAGGATTTCCTTTGAGCCTACCGTCCCTATTGCACTAGCTGTTTTGCCCTTCTGGGTGGAGAACTGTCTATTTACTGCCCAGTCGCGCTGGAATATACAGTATTGATAGCAATCGGTTTAATCTAAGGGTGCTCTTGGCTGTCAAGTACACGTATTGTTTTGCCTATGCCTTTGACTCTAGCTTGTTCCTTTGACTGCGAACCGTCAATGGAATCCCCTCTCCTTCCGGCCGACCCTTTCACTCCTTTGTGACAGTTGCGAAGGTCGTAACCTCTTTAATGATGAGTATTGTGTTGTTTCCACTATCCCGTCAGTTTATGTATGGTCTAGCCGAGATTGTGGGTTATTGCTACATTTTTCATTCATTAAATGGGACATTCTGGTATTGAAGTTGGGAACATTTTAATGATGCCAGACGGCTCTAACTTATTGCAGATTTTTATCGGTTTTTTCGATGCAGTTATCAATAGGTATTGGGCGGAAAGAATAACATAATACAGTAAGACGATTTACCATCCAACACTAAATGCAATATGCGTAGTAGCCTACTCATTTTCTACACTGGACTTTTGTCTATTCACCTATCCATTGCGTGAAAAAATGACGTCCCTGATAATAGAGGTAACCTACCAACTTGTTTAAATTTTCTAATAGAAGTTCTGGCAATGCAAATCATTAATTACCATGGAAAATGTTTCATTAACTTAGTTGTAGATATACAACTCGTCAACTAAACTTAAACGGTGGGACAATTGACATGGGTTTCCTGTCGTTTAGTTTTCTTCTTTTCGATGGTGCATTGCTTGGTGAGGCGTGAGTGGGCTCAATTTCTTGGAATCCGTCCGCTGCAGTTGACAGCCGTTTGAAAATGCTATACAAAAGACTATGCAGATGACCCAAGACTTAGTTCGGGCCGTAAAATTCTCAGGCATTTAAAAGGGAGTAGATGTTATCATGTGTATGCACGTGATTTTGTCATTAATATTCGTCTTATGACGGCATCCTTTTATGACTTTGACTTGGAGACCGATGAATATCGCTCGGTGTTTGAGATGGGACAGCTCAATTTCTTCACTCTTGATTCAGTTTTTAAGTTATGCCAATTCGGACATACATATGAATCACATAATAATAGGCTGCAACACGTCAGTATGTAAAACACATCAGTTAATTAATGCTTAAAGATAATGTTAGATAAGAAAGATGCTGGTTACACAGAGACAGATACTGTTTTTGAACATTTTTCCTTGAGGCACCAAGGCTGATCGTGCCTGTATTCATTTTGAACTGATTTTCATAAACATTGACCAGTAAATTCTACTAGTACTGTGCAAATATGAGCCCCAATATTGGTTCCAATGCCTTGCCGACATTTAGTGAAGTGCTGCTATTTATTAAAGTCCATTCCATCGTATCTAGTTTTGTTAGTAACTATTCCATTTCGGGACGGATAAAGAGAGGCATGGTCAGTGACGATTTGTGCATTGCGGATATAATTTGTAAAGCAATATACAAAGGATCAAATTAAAAAACATAGGCATTCCCAATTTGGTTTCCAAATGCAAAAATTCTAGAGTGCTGACGGATAGAAGTGGCTCCATACGGTGAAACGTTTAATGTTTAATTTCGTAATTATAAACTTTGATGCCGTGTTTCAAAAAAAGTAGTCGCCATTTGATGAAATGGTCGGGTTTTCTCAGCGTTATATTGATGGTAAAAGCTAATCAATGATTAATCGCATTTGTCTATTCATCTATTGCTTTAAATTGAATTTAAAACGTTTCATCATCGATTGACCTGCTTTACCCAAACACAGACTGAGTTGGTGCGATGTTGTTCGCTATTTTTTACCTTCTAGTGACGTGACAAAACAATTTAGTGTCGCCTGCTTTGGATCGGGTAACTTTTAATACCGTATTTAAATGTTTTAAACATCATTCCGTTGGTGCTTTGCCTGTACCGCCGATTTCTGATGCTGTTGAGCAGTGTAATTTGTTGCATTGTTGAATTGCATTTTTGAAACATTTTCGACTCGATTTCTGCTGAAAATGTTTTGTTTTAAATTCACTCACGCAAAAAGCACGTTCCACAATGCAAACCACTCATTATTATAAAATCAGTTCCTTGGACATTTGACATTTGGGTGTATGTTACATTGACTGTTAAATTTGCATTATTTTGTTTCAGTTGTGATATTAGACACCACTAATGAATCCCGATTAGAATGGACTCGCTACCCGTTCGGACCGCAAGCCCAAACACCAGGGGTAAGTCAATAATCAGTTTACTGCTCATTATTTTTTACCCTTCATGCGCGGCGTCTCTTATCACAGGTGTGGTCTACTAATGAATGATCCCTTTATAGTATAATCATGAACCTTTTCCAGAATTTATTTATGGTTGAATACCGCTGCATAAAAAAAAGGATTATATGCCTTCCTAATTTGCTTATCTTGTGATTATCGTGTGCAGGGAGGGAGGGAGGGAGGGCTGTACATGCACGTGCCGGGTTAAATGAAGGGGTGGCTCCCATCTCACTGTTTCATCTAGTTTTTGCCTTACAATCTGTAACTCATTGTTGGATATCATAACCTATGATTTTGAGGTGGTTGGTATAATACTGTACAGCTGCATTACAATATTAAATATATTTACGCCCAAACGGAAGAACTGGAAATTTTTTCCATTGTATTGAATAAGCTGAAATTTGAACTGTCTGGGTTATTTTCTATTTAAAAGAAATTAATCGGCTAGGAAAACAATTTTTTATTTGAAATCTTCAATTTTTCCTTAATTTTTAATTTTCTTACTTAGTTCTACTTTCTTTGGGGCTATCATCGCCATTATTTTGAACCCGGCAACTATTCGCAATGCTGAATAACAAGTTTAAGCGGATGCGCAAATTTTGGCTGCCTGAAACCCGACGAAGAAAATCAAACAGCTTTACAAGCGATATTTTCGGATTGTAATGGGGACTTCGATTTTTATTTTTTATTTTTTTATTAAATTAAAAGGTTAATCGCATACAAATAATTTAATAAATGCATCCGATTGATCTCTTCAGTCGCCTCTGTAGGTTAGTACCCGTGTTGAGTTACGACACGTCTCCGATCGCATGGCGGGTAGAGACTCGCAAAAGGTACAAGCACGCTACCACCTTGCCATCGAAGTCGATCCCGGTACTATTATACTGTTTCTCCTATTGGATCATTGTCACCCATGTTGAACTAATGCTGTACGGGGACTGACAGACAGGCGGAATGGTTCTATGACTGGAAATACCCGAGGAGGCTATTGGCAAACCTTAAGGCCAAACCGGAGGGGGTCACGTGACTGGCCTGGAAATGTCTTTGCAGAGGGTTCGTAATATATGTTTTAAACCGCAGTGGTATAGTAAAAATCGATAGAAATAATACAAGTCAAATACGGAACAGGTACGAGACGCGGGGCTTTGTTTATAAAATGGATATTCAACGATCCCGTGGCTGGAGACCGTTATCAATGTGGCTGCTAGTGTAGCCTGCACAAGCTAACTACTAAACTACAGAGTTTTTGACCGGGTCCAGGTATCCGCTTTGCTATGCCGCAATGTGTAAGACTTTGACTTTTTTTTTTTTTTTTTTTGCGTTGGTACTTATCTCTGATAGTTGGCTTATGGTTAGCGGGTGCCTCGTAAGTCATATTATGACTCCCGCCGCTCCAGTTCTATTATATTTCTATGTATTCAACGGTCAAGGCCACAACCCTCCGGTTTGGCCTTAAAAGAGTTTGCTTGGGTCACACTACAAGTCCGCCCCATTTACATAGGCTAGGTATTGTGGCGTCTTCTCTCTGCCCTTTCGGGGTAGTAGGGGCGCTTCATTCAACACTTGGTCCTTGAGACGTGATACTGATATGGAGGGTGAATTGCAAAGAGGGGAGGGGGTATCTCCACCAATGATGGTTTGGACGGGTTGCTCACAGAAACCGGTCCATGCGATATAATGATGATCACGATGATCGGCTGAGAACGTAAACACTGGCACTAGCTGTCACTAAAACCAATTGAAAAAACCGGACAGAATTAATGAAATTATGTATAGATTTATTATTGTATTTCCATGTCTCCTTTTGTTGTTGCTGCTTTTTTGATGTTGCCAACAATTTGAAATGACACCCCCCCTTTATAAATACCGACTACGGCTTATTAGTGACAATGGCAACTCCTCTCCCGCTGGAAATACATTTCCGAGTTAAACTCCAGATGCCTTTAACTGCCGCCATAATTCGGGTTAAAAATGTTTGTTAGGGGGTTTATTGAGCTTGAAAGCTGGTGATTAACTGCCGTTAATCGACTTGCCCCCAGTTTGAAAACTTTGGACGCTATTTATAGCGCTCAGATAAAATGCTAATGTTATTCTGGGGATGATACATTATATGAAATTTATCATAAGCTAACTTAAACTGTTTCCAGCCGGATGTATATTTTATCAGAAGCTTATTAGCGCTTCAAAACTCACATAAAAGTTTTTTTTCTTGTTGCGGGAGTTGACTGATATTTTTAGTTAAACGAGATCAATTTTTTTTTGGCTATCTCGTTTAGTTTGATTTAGCTGACTGATATAGCCGGGCGCCTTAGTAGTAGTAGATTTTTTTTGGCAGAGTCCCAGGCCACGGTGAGGGCCCATAGGAGCCGGGCGCCTTAGTTATTTATTATTGTACAGGATGCATTAGTTTTCCTACTATTTCCTACATATTGTCTAATATGCATGTTTTTTGATGCAGTGTATCAACAGCAAACAGATACTGTAAATGTAAAAGCATGAAATGATGCCAATGGCTGTAACAATGCCAATAAATTTCAGTACACTGAAACACCATGAGGCATAAATGAGCCCTAACGACGAGGCCTGTGTCCATTAAAACATTATGCAAATATTAATGTAATTATAATAGCAATAACAACCTCAATAATTCCGATCTATCATCATTGTAAATTGCAGTAAAATAATTATGACGATGAGGGGGGGGGGGGGAGTTGAAGAATTTCACAGTATTATAAATGCATAGGACTCAGCACAATAATGTATATTTAATAGACAAAGAACCTCCCCTTGCGGTGAATAACCCTTTATTCTACTTCCGGCCCTGGAGATCACCCTTTAAAGGTCGGTAACCTTACTTAAGGTTTCATGAAAGGCTAAATGGCTCCGGTAATAACAGAGGCTAATTTGTTAATGTTTTAGTAATAATTCACTAGCTTATTATACATATGGGGAGCACATGCATGTGGAGATCCCTCAGCCCTTCTGAAATTAGCCCTTATTCTGGAGGGGTACCTCAAGTGGAGTGCAACTTTCCCCCTCTATAGCTTCTTCCCTGGGAACTTTGTTGGTTAAATGAAGGGAGGCTACTACTCAGACATTGATGTTAAAAGCATTAATGAATTTAAACTTAGGCATGCTTTAACGTTAGAAATTACAGGGGAAGAGTGAATTGCGGAGACAATTCGTTGGGATTAGTTGTCCATCCGTTTTTCTAATCCCTGAATGTTTTTAATGTTTACGTGGCTTTTGGTTAACACCTGTTTTTAGCATCTGTGACTCTCAGTATGCTTGACAAGTTACACATAGGGATAAAAACCAGAGAACCCTTCACTACGGTCTTTTGTTGATATTGGTGTTACGGGGCAATTTTTATAGATGCACAAGGGAGCTTGAAGAACAAAAGGTTGTGTAGTATTATTCTTAAAATGTAGTCTGCTGATTAGTTGAGAAATGAGAGTATTTAGTGAACTGTATTTGCTGTGGTGGAATTATCTTTTATCGTAGATTTTTGCATAGACGTATTATTGCCCCAGAAACTTAGTGAATCACTAGTGAGGCTTCTCCTTTTTTTATGCATTAGTGCATAATCACGTGGGGAAATGCTGTTCTCACGGAAACTTAAGAGAGAAAATTGGCACCCCAAAATCAAATACTTATCATTTTTTATTTCATTAATTCAGCAAGTTATTAACAATGTAGCTCAATTAATTTGTAGAAGACTACTTCGTGCATCATATAATCGGGTATTTTTACCTTTCGGTTTTGTAGTTTTCCCAAAACTCCTAGATTACGCGAAATTTTAGTCCCCACTGGTATTTATGGAAGAAAAAAGGCACCAAAAACTTAATATTTCCTATTAAATTATGCATGAAGTAGTCTTCTACAAAACTTACTTGAGCCAAATCTTGAATAACTTGCTTTGTTAATTGAATAAAAAAATGAAAAGTCAATAAAAACAACAAATTTGGGGGTGGTCATTTTACACGTAGCATGTCCTCTTATCTAGCCCGCATCTTTGGACATCTGTAAAAGGAAAGGTTTCAATCTGCCATTTAGTATTTTAATATAGAGAATATTGTAGCCACTGGAACTATATGGGTATTCCTTTTCCTATCAATCGACCAATCTGGATTAGAGACGGCTACATAAAATTATCAAAATGTAAGGGATCCATTTATTCTATCCCAAGCGTCCTCGATGATAGCTTTACGATAAATATTCCTTGTGAAAGTTTATTTTGTGCATAAAATAGAAAGGCAGCCAAAATAAAGTTATTGTGACATTTTAGAAATTCGTGCAATGATCGATAGCGATTTTATTCCCAAAACGGTTCTCTGTCACTATTTGAACATTGGGAATAAAACACGAATAGTTGGAATTGAGCTGGGCAATTGTGCCGTATTGTGTGACGCAATGAAAGGTAGAACGAATGCGAAAGGGAGGATGAGTCACCCTGCTGCGGGTCGCACGACACTATTTCCCTCAGGGTGTCGCCCCAAAATTTCTCCAGAGAAATTTCCCGCCGTTATTTTGAATATCAACAAATATTCGACGATGCCATGAATCACGAGCGGGCGTGAATGTCTTGTACAAACGACAGGAAACATAAATTTAGATGCTCTATTGGAGGGATAGAATGCAATTGGTATGAGAACGGTTATTGTTATTTTATTGGTTTTGAAGGTTTATGAACCGGTGTGCTGCTCCAAAAGGGTGTACTAATGGGTATCTTAGTTCAGGCATAGACCCTCTTTGTCAATTATTTCATGGGTGTCAATGTTCAGAGATTGAAAATGGTGAAATGTTATGTGTTCACAATCGTTCTACATGGTAGGAATGGATAGATGTTGACGGAAGCTGAGGAGAACAGAATCAGTGCATTTGAAATAATACACTGACGAATGCTGCGCATATTTTGGAGAGAACTTGTCCCTAATGCCGCAGTTCTCAGGCGAATGGATACAGAAGCCGAGTTGTTGCTTACTGTTCAGATTCATGTATATAATCCAAGGGATAGAAGATAGAAACACTGAGAGCTCCCGGCAGAAGAACATCCTGGTTGAAAAACCTGAAGATAATGCTGATAATCGCCAGTCTTCCCTAGAAGAGGCATATAAAGAAGAAGAATGTTCGGAGGACTCAAAGCTTTTCACGAGGCAACTAACGGCAGTCGGTGGAACAGAAATTCTGGGATCAGTCGATTGTCAGTGTCTTCCTGTTAATTTCTGTGGGATATTTATCTCGGTTTGCTTGCGAAGGCGAGATGATATTTTTATGACGCTGATTATTAAGAAGGGGCGACAGTAGACTTATAGACTTCACCCCATTGACATTTATAATAAAAACTTGTGAAATTTGTCATACATGGCGCATTATATAACTGGGGCCCACCGTCTGTCTTCTCTTCCGGTCCCCATTTCCGCCATCTTAATTGAAAGGGGCTACGGCGGGTAGCTTTTTGTGTGCTTAAATCTGTTCCACAGGCATTGCTTTCAACTTTTATTTTAGTTTGTTTGTCTCAGTACTTGTGAATGCTGCACTGGTAAATTAAAGGGGACTCAACCACACGCCGCATCGAGAGTACTGTGCTGTAACTATTATTGCCATTGTTATGTATTCAATACTATTGCTAAGATACACCAATTTAACGTATCCAGCATTATTTAATATTTTGGGTTTGAATGTTTGATAGATAATTAATTAAAACATTTCGCACACTGCTTTTAGTAGTTTAGACCGTAGACCGTATTTAGCTACGCTATTTAAATAAGATGTAGTCATTGATTTTAATAATAATACTAGATAGCGAACTCCCATGCTCTCTGTAGGGAGTGTTGTGAACATCCCGGGGCTGGAGACCGTTATCAATATGGCTGCTAGTGTAGCCTGCACAAGCTAAGTACAAATTTTTTGACCGGGTCCAGGTATCCGTTCTGCTGTGCTGCAATGTGTAAGACTTCGATATTTTTTGCGTTGGTACTTATCTCTGATAGTTGGCTTATGGTTAACGGGTGCCTCGTAAGGCAAATTATGGCTCCCGCCGCCCCAGTTAATGTATTTCTATGATTGTGAAGCCATCCGCCACTGCTATAAGTGGATAGAAAGAACGGAATGAACGCAAAGTACCTGTTCTTTAATTAATGGGTACTTCTCGACTAATAAATACATGTTATCTTGATTTAATTTCAGTTAATATTGTCTTTTATGTAACTGTTGATCAAAATCCACTGAAAATAAACTGAAGGATTGAACTTTTGAAAGTAATTTTCACAGAAAATATTAGGAAATCTCATAAGAACTCAAGGTGTAAATGAATGTAAACAACGTTTTCTATACACTTATAGCAATGGCGGCTGGCTTCAAAATATGTAGGGGAGTTCGCTATCTAGTATTACTATTAAAATCTATGGATGTAGTCTATTCAAGTTGTAGAAGACGATTTCATGTAAAATATTGTATCATAAGGCATTGCTCATTTTTGCTGTAATTATTTCATGAAAAATTACTAGGGACTAAAATTTAATGATTGGATTGGACTGGGGTGGTTAATATCTACGTATCGCATCAAGTTAAACCCAGGGAAATTTCAGATTTTCCCGACTTAGCTTGCGTCGGTCTCTCCTAACTGGAATGGACTGAATGGTTGTGAACGGATGTCTAAACTAATAGACTTATTCTATTGCATGTTACATCTAGTGCATGTTACAAAACTTGTGTGATGTATTCGTTCACATGAGTAATCGCAGCAGAATAAGAACATGTTGTAACATTACAAAAACAAATACAAATTGACCGAGAATCATTGTTGTGGTTCACCCTTACGATTGAGAATTGAGAGAGGAAATACGCGGTGAATTCTTTTTGTGATGTTGCTTCCAGCTCATTAGTCTGGTGCAGCTTTCAACTCGTACGGTATGAGTCGGAAACTCGAGTTTCTTGTTGAGTTTTTATTATTATATTTTTGTGATCTCGTGATATAACTGCATGAGTAGGATATGTTCGTTAACGGAAGTGTGCTTATTTCTTGCCAAGTTTTCTATGTTCATTGTTTTGCGGACAGTTCCGTGCAGATTTGCTTCTGGAGTGATCGCGCTTTGATGAGTTTTTCAAATCCCTTCACTTAAGAAACTTATTAGATTAGGCATACAGATTAAGTGCAGTTTGGAAAGCAGGAATTTCAATAGGTACCATGGTGGACATATAAATCTCTATCCTCTTCTGTATTATTTGGATTCTGTGCCAATGTGCTGGTTAGCTTCTCAATTTAAAAATGAGCCTATACAACTTACCCCTGAGTCCCATACACAGTATCTATTGTAATTTCTTAGAATTTGTTCTTAACATATTGGTGAAATTGAAAAAATCCTGGATTACACAGTTTTTATTGCTTTCCTATATTTTATAAGTTTGTTAAGAGCTTTGTGATGGTCGAAATGATCGATTTTGAGATTCCATACTCTTAAATTTGATTAAATTCTGCGTGTAGGTTCACAAAAATAATATCCAGGGGTATTTTTTTGGATAATTTCATTCAGGGAGGTTTTACACCTACAAAAGCCTAAATTTTTTTTTCAAAAATAGCTCCGACTATTTTTAAATTCACTATACTATTATTACTTATTAATGAATGTGAACAAAACCCACTAGGTCGCATCCCCCCTTGATAGTTGGGTTCTGGGCGCAACAAAATACAGGTTAGGGATTCTTCAGTGGATTCATGAGAGCGAAACATAATAAATTGAAATTTAATAAATATAACTTTGCACAATAAAATTACAGCTTCGTTCCCATTGACACTGAAAAAGACACTTACAGCTGCTATGATAACAAACTATA
Source organism: Psococerastis gibbosa (assembly GCA_963971405.1). Taxonomy (NCBI): domain Eukaryota; kingdom Metazoa; phylum Arthropoda; class Insecta; order Psocodea; family Psocidae; genus Psococerastis; species Psococerastis gibbosa. The sequence goes on along the minus strand of OZ020489.1, from coordinate 19,937,019 downwards.
ATCTATTTAACGCATCACTGTGGCTAGTGTGTCATATGACGTACAGCTTTTACACAAACTGACATTGATAAATGTAATTTTAAATAGACCGTGTCATCATAAAAACCACATGAAAGTGCCAGCAGCCGGGGCCAGAATCAATTCATAATAACAAACAACAAACCACCCTCTAGCTTTATAGCGCTATAAAAATATTAATAGGGGAGTGCTGACGGAAAGGCAAATCAGTAACGACAGGCTATAAAAATACCGCCCACCGGTTCTGCAGAGGTGCAACTTTACTATAACTTTGTTGGAAATGACATTACGCAAACATTGCTTTAAAGCTATAATTTTGCGACTCCCTATGTATTATTTCATATAGACATTACGGTTGCCCGTAAGTACATAGGAGATGACGAATATGTGCAGTTGTCTGTAATACTTCAAAACTCCATCTATGCTAACTATTATTCAAGAGGGTGAATTTCTGCTGCCACAGCAAAGGATTTGAAAGTTAGATCAAAAGAAACAACCGTCTACTTCATATATAAGGAGAATATTCTTCAGTTTCTCTTAATAATAATTTCAGCAACTTTTTTTTATCGTAAATAGAAGGTTCCTTAAGTTATGAAGGTATTAAGCACTTACACTTATTAGGCAAAGGATTTGAACATAAAGCAAATGCTCAACTTCTGTGCCCTTCACATCAATTTTCGCTCTTTGTACCCATCATCAGAGAGGAAGACTATATGGTGATTTATCTGCGACATCACGCCAAACACTATATCAATGTATAGGAATATTTCATGTGAAATTTAGGCCCGGTATACGTATTTAATATTTATCTTTATTTACATTTAAAAAAAAAACTAGTTTCAAATAAGTAAGCCAGAAAAAATGGCTTGAATTCCCCATGGATTGACTTTGCTAGGCCTATAGTAGGGTTAATTTGGCATTGTAACAACAGTCGTTTTGTGGTTTTAAAGCTTATAAAAAAAAATAAGCGTACCTTACGGTACGGTAGAGAAGGTGGCAACTGTAAATTCAATTTTATTAGCAGGATTCGGGGGAAACAATTGGCATTTTTACCCATTTTTACAGCAGTAATGTTTAAATTTTATACAGATAAACACCTATTCATATTACTCCTAATAGGGGGGCCCGAGGATCTCCCCCCGAGGAGACGTATGGAAAACAAAAAAAATAGTGGGGTTTCACGTATTTTAACAGCATAACAGTCTAGATTTTACCGACGAGGACTGATTTATATTGTTGCAAACATGCTCAAATTCAATTAATCTGTTGTGCGTGTTTTGAAATTCATCATCAATATACAGTATATGAAAGCATCACGCCCTAACCCAAGTGTCATGTGCTTGATACTTTGCATACATGGCTGTAATTTTTACCCTTTCCCTCTTTTTGTCCCTTCCATGTTTTAGTTATGCGTGTTACTTCGTCCATGAGCATGTACCATGGCGTACCACTTACTATGCGTATTAACATCAGCCTAACATGATTATGCTAAGTTGGATGGTCGTGATGTTGACGTGTGTATGCATGGAAATGAGCAATGGAAAGGGGGAAATTGTTCTCTTCTTTTGAGAGCAGGGGAGGGGGTAGGGTTGTGGATGGAATTGCTGAAGGCGATAGCAAGGAACTATGCAAGGTGCACCTATCTGGGTAGCGACTTTGGAATTCTTCACATTCCACCTTTCATTTTAGATTGTCAAAGCTGTTCATAGTGCTGTGTTTGCTTTATTGTTTTCCTATTTATACGTAGTGTAAGGAAAGCTTTGTGATGGTCAAAATGTTCGATTCCGAGATTTCTATGGATTTACACGTTTTGAGGTCCCAGTAGCCTGATCGAGGCGATTATAATACCGGGGTTAAATAAATACCCTAGGATTATAACTGTAAACAAACAAATTTTGAATAGCACTTTCCATTACAAAATTATCTTGTTCACATTTTTACTACCAGGGGATTAAATAAATACCGGTATTATAATCGCCTCAATCAGGCTGCTGGAACCCAAATAGGTGGTTTTTACAAAATGTCTGTCAATTCTTCAATGTGCGGGCAAACTACTCGGTGGTTTTTGATGCGATTTGGGATGTAGGTTCCCAAAAATCATACCTCGGGATCTTTATTTATATTTTGGGCTAACTCAATTTTGGGGGGTTTTACTCTCTAAAAACAAAAAAAAAACTGCTAAAAAATGATTTCTCTAAAACGGCTTCAACGATTTCTTTTAAATTCACATATTGTATATTGTAGTAGTTATTATTGTTAACTACACGCAATGGGTCGTTTGCCCCTTGATAGTTTGCTTACTTACTTACTTTACTTGCCTCGTACTCGTACTCGTACGTGGTCGGCGGCACGGATCTTAATCTTCCAGGTGTTTCGGTTTTGGTTATCATCCGGCGAGAGACCGAGGGTCCTGAGGTCCTCCTTCACTTTTGTTTCAAGGGACATCCTCGGTCGTCCTATAGGTCTTGGGCCCTCCACCGTGTAGTCCCTCACACGTTGTAGCAGGTGTCCATATTCACTCCTTAGCGTATGGCCCCACCATGCCAGTCTTCGTTCCCTGACTTTGTCGGTGATCGGTGCTACTTGCATCTCCACCCGGATGTCCTCGTTTCTCCTCCTGTCTGTCAATTTGTAACCCAGACAGTACCGCACAAATATAAAAATGACTCAATTTTCATGAAAAATGGCTAAAAAATCATTTTTCTGTGGAACATGTTCTATCGATGCTTTCTACCTTCAGGTATGTTTTAGGTGTTAAATAGAGTAACAAAACCGTACAGGTTGCTTTCCAAAACAAATATTTGGTTTTGTGGAAAAAATCATTTGGAGTTTGGAATGGGGGGTGTAAAAATAAATTGAATTGCAATTCATGATATTTTTGTCTATATTATCAATATTGAAGAAAAATTGACCAGTGGAATAGCCGCCCTAGCTAGTTAAAAAAGCATTCATTGACGGTTTTTTTAAATTTTTATTTTGGAATCAAGCAATAGCTATAGCAGAGAATAATAGAATCCTGAATCTAAAAAAAGTGATGAAATCCTGTAAATTACAAAGCCATTTGGAACCTCTCAAAGTTACACCCTTACGTATACTATGCATTACTATCCCCTGCTCCCATTTACATAACAGAGAATGCACCTGTCAAACCAGAGGGGTGAAAAGTTTTATGAATTTTTAACGAAATTCATTGAAATCCAATAAACAAATTGATGGCGCCATATTATTTTCTTCTAAAGTTCACAATTTTATTTTGCGTATTTTGAAAAATACACATATGTCGTGGCATGAAAACCAGTTGTCTGAGGACTGGTAGTGGATCCTATCTCTTCTACCTCTTGACACTGCACGATTTAGGATTTTGTGGTCAGCAGCACTCCCGGCAGCTGCGTTTTTTCCTACCAATGAAGATATGGTACCCATTATGGCTGGGTAGTATCTTTTTTATGTTGAGTCTCGAACCTAGACCTTCCGTTTTATACTCCAGTTCTCTACCAGCTGGAGTATTCCTGATCATTCAGTAATAGAACTGAATTCTGACCTTTATTTATTGTACATTTTAATAATCATTACTTGACATCATTGACAATCATCAAACCCATAAATATGGCAGCTCTGATAGTGTAATTTTAATATCTCCCCCTGTCTACTTTTCCTCAAAAAATTTCTTGTTTTATTAATGAAGGGAATAAATTGAATAAGAAACACGGGAACAACATTCTTTTGGGGCTCCGAAAAGGCAAGAATTGCCGTTTGAAAAATGAAAATGAGAGCGTATTTGGGGGTAATTCCTATAATTAGGGGACTGATCTAAATATCACCCCCGGCGGCAGTTTCCGGAATTTTTTTTGAGAGACCCTACGTATTGCCTACTCGAGCAAGCTTACTTGGGGTCGATAATTATCCGTCAATCCTCCAATTCGTAAATATTCAAAAGTTTCTCAATCTTGATGAAATACGCATCCCCAAAATTGATCGTCTGTGAACCGAAGAAATTTTAACCAATGAAAATTCCTGCTCACTCTTGGCTATTAAATAAATTCACTGGGATTTGCGTGTCGTCTAAAAAATTCCTAAAAGCCTGGAGCTGTCATGCGTTCCATTAAGGTGCAGTTGTCTGAGTGCGCTTCGTCTGCCGTGCTTCACAGAAGTTGGAAATTCAAATTCGTTTTCTTACCTCACAGATTGCCCAATTATATAAAAGTTTCATTATAGCCCATTTCTTTTTTAATTTCTTTTAGTCACTATTTTGGATTCAGGCATAGTAGTTGTCACATAGATTAGATGTGACTGTTAAAAAACGCAGTGACACGATGACCCTTCGAGGGCGTAGTAGATGGGAGGACTGTTCCAAGATTCTCGCGTTTTTCCCAGTTGGGTAGTGATGGACGCAGACTTTGCGGAAAATTTGTTCCTTCTGCGTCGAGTCTCGAACTTCAAACTTGCTGTTCTAGGCTGGGCCATAATGCGATATTTAATATAGGAATGTAGTTCCAGACACTTCAATTTTTATACTGGAGTTCTTTTTTTTCCAGTAGTTTTTATATGAAATTTTGGGGTAGAAGGAAAATGGGTTGGAAACGTGGCACTTGCTCTGCCACACACATCAATCAATGTTGTATAAATAATTTGATACCCCCAGCCTCTTTTTGTTGAAAAATAACGCCATAGATGGTAAAGAGGAGGAGAGGGGTGTAAGCATTGTATTTAACACTTGGGGAGTCTTTCATATACTGTTTTCGGACGAGGGTAGTTGGGGAGGGGGTGTGTCACGTATATAGCAGGCAGATCACGTGCCAGGTGGGGTGGGGGAGGGCTGAACCCCCACAGACAGTCCCAGGGGAGTCTCCACCATTGCTAACTCAAGAAATTCTACCCCAAAAGTAATTTTATATCTCTATGCATGCGGTTTTCTTTCTTCCCATGATTTTTTTTGGGGAGTTCAGTGTACTTGACAAGAGTGGTTTGCTATTGACGTTTGTTTGGCGATAGAAAATTAAAGTTTGGGTGGGAGGAGGAAGAACTTTTTTTTTCGGATCTTAAGTTGTACAGCAATTTCCTGTTGTTATTTCCATTAATGGTACATGTGCATGTAGTGTTAGACTAGCTGGCGAATTAGAAAGCCAGGAGTAGTAGTGGTAATTTAACAGGCTGCTGCAATAAAATACGTAATGAAAAGTGTATTTAGTCACACGATCACTCCAAAATCTGATAATCTTTAATTTTTAATTAATTAATTTAACGAAAGTAATCAAAAATGTAATAAGCCTGAGTTGTAGTTAACTTTATATTATACATTGAATTATAAGCATTTTTTAAATTTTTGATTAAGTTTTTTTTATTACATTTACAATAACTAAAATGAAATTTTATCAGATTTTGCAATTGACCTCAACACTTCCTGTTTAGCATATTCTTGAGTTTTAGTGTTAAGGGCCAGTCAATGCATTGGAGAAGCGCTATTAGTAACTTTATAATAGAATCTGAACATTCAGTTTACTGAAGTTTGAATTGTGTTCCTGCAACTCTGGGGCAGGCTACGCATCAACAATTTTGATATCTTTGAGCCTTTGTGTTGCTAGTCCATTCGTCGAGTTAACAAGTTTTCTAACGAGCTATCTGGCTGCAACTTATTGGACTCTGTTTTAATTAATATAATTTCGTAGTACTGGGGTCGAAACTTTCCTTTCATATGCAGTTCATTAATAGAAAGGTAACCCTGTGTTTAACCTTATTTACTCTATTGACTGTCGAAACAGTTAATTAGCAGTTAGGGAAGTGTTGAAAGATCATGCTTATTGTCAAGAGACAATCGGACCTAACCTAACGCCAAACGGTGTATGTATTAACAGGTAGAGGAACATTTCTTCTACTTTATGGCATCTAATTTATGGCTCTATGATCAATCTCTCATGTGAATTCGGACCTGTATCGGGACATGCAGAATAGTGGTACGGACTCTGGCTTTCACCCGAAAGGTTGTTGGTTCGAGTCCTACACTTGCTACATTTCCTGGCCATGGTTTGGAGGGCTTGTAAAGCAGGCGGTCCTGGGTCTTCTTAGTTGAGTGTAAGAGAGGGCTTTATAGCCCTGACTCCGCTACGCTGGCTTAGTAATAGAACAAAAGTCATTATTTATTTATTTGTTTATTTTGTCAAAATGTTCGATTTGATTCATAGTGAATGTTTTCTGTCTAAGACAATATAAAATTTACTTCAATTTATGGTACGGCAGAAGCTAGATGGGAGATACTGTTTTTTTTTTTTTTTTTTTAACCTTTATAATTACCACAACAGATCAAAGCCATCACAAGGACCTTTTATTTGAAATGGAACATGACATGTTTCCATTTGAAAATTCCAAGATAGCCGTTATGACTCCTCTTGAACTCCCCTTTCCAGCATTCTCAACCAAATTTTAATGCCACCAAAAGATATTTCTACCCATAGTTAATATATGTTTATATTTACTTTGGATTCAACCCCAGCTTAGACTGCACCACACTATTGTTCGTAATGTAACCGAAATAAATATAATAATAATAATAATAATAATAATAATAATAGCGTGTATTGCAACCAACAGACAGCTCCAATATAGGTTACATTACAATACAATCTTACAATCTAACATTTAATCAATTATGGCTAACAACATTGTCTTAAATACACTCAGAGAGGTTCCAAAAGGGTCAATTTCTATAAACGTGTCTAGTAGCCTAAGAATTCTGCCTAGTTGAGGCTCGTCATTGTCATACAAAAATAAATTCTTTAATCGAGAATTTGCCGTGTTAACTCTAAAACGTACCCCCGATAATAAATCGGGGCAGTCAATAAAACCATTAAGTAACCTAAAACCAAAAATACAGTCATTAATTTTCCTCCTGGATGCTAACGATCTCATGTCAAATTCAAGTAACAACTGATTCGTGGACACTGGGTGAAGCACGTAATGAGGATAAATGCCATGTCTTCTATAGTAGATATATCTTAAAAACCGCTTCTGCACTTTCTCGATTTCAGTGTTGTAAGTAACGTGCTTGGAACCCCAGACTACACTACCATATTCGACTTTAGATCTAACTAATGCGTAAAATATGCGGATTATGGTCGAAATGTCCCTGAAGAAGTGTGATATTCTGATCGTGAATCCTGAAGTTTTTAAAGCAGATGCAACCATACTAACAATGTGCGCTTTAAAATTAAAATCATTTCTAAAAATAACCCCTAGGTCTTTGATTTGGACACTGCATTTAAGATTGCAACCCAGTAGTTGATAATCATACAATAACGGTTTCCGTTTGTGGAATCTAACCACTTCGCATTTTCCGTTGTGTAAAGTCATACAGTTGGTGTTAGCCCAAGCACTAATATTATCAATATCGGACTGTAGATTGTAGCAATCCTGTATGCTCAGAATAGTGAGGAATATTTTTAGGTCATCCGCATATAAGAGGACTCTGGCGAATTTAACGAGAGTCGAAATGTCATTGATAAAGAGAAGGAAGAGGAGTGGACCCAAATTACTTCCTTGAGGCACGCCACTATGAGCAACGAAGGACTTAGAGGATTTACCTTGGAAGTTCACATATTGCTGCCGATTTTGTAGATATGACTGGAGAAGTCTAACTAAGTACTGCGGTACATTGAAGTTTTTACACAACTTAAGGATTAAAAGAGAATGATTCACCGTGTCAAAGGCGGCTTTGAAATCAAAGTATACAACATCTACCTGTTGTTTTTTTGTTAGCCTACTAGTCACATAATCCGAAAAGACCATAAGATTCGAGACAGTGGAACGGTTTTTTACAAAACCATGTTGAGCTTCTGATATTGAGTTGCTGACACAAGCGTACAACCTGTTGTATAACAAAATCTCGAAGCATCTTGAAACAGCGAGGACAGAGATTGCTCTATAATTCTCGCCCACTCCTTTATCCCCTTTTTTGAAAATAGGGCATACCCGCGATTTTTTCCAGAGCTCAGGATACGTATAACTCTTTAAGCAAAGATTAAATAAAAACGCAAGAGGCTTTATAAAATGTTCAGCACATCCCTTAATGATAAATGGGGGTATTAGATCGGGGCCACAAGTTTTGGAGGTTTTCAATTTGGTTATGCACTTGGACACCTCTTCTTCTGTAACAAAGTTCGATTCGCAGCACTTGGGAGCAGATCCTAATGCATCTTGCAACTGAGCGTCAAACCTATCATACTGTACGTAGATTTTTTTCGAACATCCTTGCGAAGTTGTCGGCAATTTCACTGGGATCACTATACACCTTCCCATTAAAAGAAAGTGCTGAAGGGAAAGCACCCCTTTTACCCAATTTATTTGTTGTAAAAGACCAAAGTTTTTTTGGATCCACCTTGACCTCGTCTTCACATTCTTTAGCATATCTACTGTAGGCTCTTTCAATTTCCGTCTTAATTGTTTTCCTTAACTCCTTGTATTCGGTAACTTTAGTAGAGTCTCTAGCACAATACTTAAGTTTTTTAAAAAGTCTGTTCTTCTTCTTTAATTTATTGATAATACTGATGGTGAAAAAAGCCGGGTAGCGAGGATTTAGGGTGGTACACTTTTTGGGAACAATTTTATCTAAAGTGTCATAGACAATCGAGTAGAAGGATTGACAGGCTTCATCAACATTAGATTTAGAATAAAGTAACTCATAATTGGCATCACGTAGTGCCATATACAGTGAGAGATTATTAGCAGCAGCAAAATCGTATTTCCGTGAATCCGGCTGAAAGGAGCAACACTTATTTTTACTCTTTTTAAATCTCCAAGAAATGTCTAATGATGGATGGTGCCCATCTTCAGAAACTAAAGGACAATGAGCCTTCGCAACTAAAACGTTAAGGGATGCTGTAGATATGATTAGATCCAGAATTCTGCTGCTATTGTTCAAAATTTTATTACCCTGCGTTAAACTATGACTTCTCATAAAACAAAGCAACTCAGCAATTATTTTGTCAGTAATAATGCTATCAGAGTAGTCGGTGATTTTTTTTAGCATATAGTGGGATATTAAAATCCCCACAACATAGAAACTGACGGCTAGGATCATTATGTAACACGTCAGAACAAAAGTTATAAAAGTTCGCATACTCAGTTAGAGGGCTGTTGTTCACTATGTATACACAACAAAGGGCCAGCTTAACGGCTTTATGTTATGCTAAAACAAAAATTGCATCAGTATACGCTGTATTGTATAGTATAGGCTGTTTAGGTACCAAAAAATCTTTGTTCAATGCAATGAGTACCCCACCCCCCCCCCTGGACTTAAGAGATAAAGACGACTGATTGTCCGATCTGAAAACTTGATAGCAATCACTAAAAAACTCCTTGTTGTTATATGAATCATTAAGCCAGGTTTCCGTTAGAAAGTATGCATCATGGCTATCGTTCAGGGTACTAAAATAAACATCACTACATTTTGTCCTCATTCCTCTGACATTCTGGTACAGACAGTTAAAATTGCTTGCCTGGATGGGTGACTTTACCACCCGACGAACGGATACCAGGTTTTGTCTAAAAAATGCTGCCGGATTGCTGGAACATCGCTGCGAGTGTTCATGATAACCTGAATAGAGTAGGGAGTAGGGTCATCGGCAGCCTCACCTTGGATGCTTTTAACAGGGCACATTAGTTTTAATATCCTGTCCTTAAATCGCATAGCAATACACTCATTTACTTTAAATCGTGAAAAGTTCCCTATATCAACAGTATTCAATACATGAAAATTGGAAGCGCAGGCCGTCAGGTAATCGTTATGTTGTCGTATCATTGAGTTTAACGCTTGCCATTTTCTGCCCATTTTTAGTCTAGATTCTGACAAAATAACGTTGCACCTGTTAGCCAACAGTTCGACTGGTTTTAAATCAATTTCACTATCAGATACATTGTCGAAGTCATAACAAATGAGAACAAAATCATTTTTATCTAAGGTGTCATATGATGTGAAAGCATTAACAATATGTTCCCACTTTGCGTTAGGCATACAGCAACCAGACACATTGTATGTGTTGGGCAAAACACTACCAATGGCTTGAGCCAGCCGAGAGGCCCCACTATTTCCTAAAATTCGTATTTTTGTCTTCTTCCCGCCCATGCTTAGATGCTGGGTTTTAGGTTCTACCCCATTCGTGGGTGAAGGTGGAGTAAAATTGTAACATGGGGAATAGTTGGGGATAGACTATTTTTCAGATCCTCTGAGGATTCATTATAATCAGGTGAAGCTGTATCACATTTAAGCACTTGAGTAGGAGTTGCAGATAGGATGGCACTGTGCCGCTTGCCATAATCACTAATTTCCTGTCTGAGCTCATGAATAGTTTTAATAGAATGTAAATACGCAACGTCTAAATCATTGTACACCTGGTTTTTCTCAATTAACTCATTAGCAATACTATCCCTGTTCTGTACAATACTGTCAGCTAGTTCAATGGTTTCCTTAAATAAACTCTCCAACTTGTTGTAAATGCTAAATTCTAAATTGTCTCTGATTCCATCCAAATAATTATAGATTTCAATGGCTTTTTTCTCGATATTAGTGTCATTTGACAACGATATATTTAAGTTGGACTCAGTAAATGAGTATATGAGGTAAGTATGCGGTAACCTTCGCGAGCTGGGAGCTTGAGAGAGAAACGTAGATGGTGGAGCGTTGTACAAAACCGAGATGACTGGAGAAGTGTTGTCGAGCAGGCCAAAGTTCATGAAAGGCTGTAGAGTCAGAAGAAGAAGAAGATATGCGGTATTCAAACGACTGGCAACTAAACCTTTCTCTTGATCCACTAAGCCTTAGCCCCAGAAGAGAAGTATGATTAATTTATATTCTGATGCCCGGGGAGCCATTGATAGCTATTTGAAGTGACACACTTTAAAATGAAATTAATTCGTGACGGAAATTTTCCTTGGTCAATATAGAGCAACCGTGGCAGCAGAATAAGAGTATTCCTAATGCTGGGTTTCACTCTCGATTAAGGTCAACACTGAGAGGACTGCTGCAAATGCCAATTATTGTTATTGTTATATAACACCCATATCGAATAAATAAGCTGAAGACAGTTGCTAGAGTTTGATAATAAATTATGGCTTGCTCAATGGCAATTTGTTATTAATTATTACTCTTACAAAATATATTAATTAAGTTTCTTAAATTAAATTACGCTTGTGTTAGAAGTAATAATAGTAAGGCATAATAATTGAACATAGGACAATTTAATATACATTTGCATTTCTCGATAAAGAGTTTTTTAAAGGACTTTTTATGGATCCAGGTCTACTTAGGCCCATAGGTACCTTGTTCAATGTCAACGACCCCATGGATTTCGAACATGTTTTGTTCCGTATGAATTTTAGCCATTGGTAAACTGGTATACGTTCTTGATGTCAACCTACACCGGCTACAAGCGATAATGGACATGCTGAGACAAGCTTGCCATTGACGCAATGAAACAGGTGAAGACATGACTTATATATTTTTTTTTTTTTTTTTTTATATATAAGTTGGGGTACAGGTGTTACCTGTGTGCACTTAAGCCTATTGGCCTATTGTGCCCCCTACAACAAAGTATCTACATCACTTCTACATCACTTTCTCGAGGCCTATCTCCCTCATGAGAGCCAGGATCTTGAGGGGATTCAGAAGTGGTAGGTCTTTTACATGTAACTGCAAGCTTTCCGAGCATGCTGCTCTTCTTCGTGCGATTGCATCGCATCGCATCGCAGGTCCTCCGCACCTTCATTGCAGAATCTGCAAGACTATAGTTGTCTCCCTAAGAGACTCCAGATATTTAACCCCAGGACCAAAGACGCCAAGGCCTGTTCTTGGTTTGGTACTTCCTAGCCTAGAGCCATCAGTATACCACTTGATTGTGTGACTATTGAGAATTCCTGCTGATTCGCAGCATTCTTTCATTGTCCCTAATATAGTTTCGAATTCCCTCCTAAAACAGTATTTTGGATGGATTCTATCGCTTGGCATATCCAGGCAGTGGTCAGACGTAGTCAGAGAGGCTGAGTCCCTCTTAATTGCCCTTCCACTCCTAGTAATGCCATTTCTGCAGAAGTTTCCACTGCAACATGGAGGGGTGGGAAGTCCAGTACTATCTCCATTGCTGCAGTGGGACAGGATTACATAGCCCCTGTAAAGCATCATATTAGAGAATACGGGCTTCTGAATGTAGCCATAATTTGGATTATTCAGAGAAAAATTCTCATGTGGTTTGATTTTGCCATGTCCATGAAGCCATGACCAATGATATGGTTACAGCAGGAAAAGACAGGCAGGAAGACATGACTTAACCAAGTAGAGATACGAGTCGATAAAAAAAAAGTGGCCTATGCATGAAAGATGGGGACACTCGTTCACACCCAAGAATATTTTGTAATCCTTATGGCCTTCTGTGGGTCTTCTTTGACGCTTCCAAATAATAAAAAAAAAAATCCTGTTGCGTCGCGGCTACAATGTTTGCTCTGATGGGTCGAAAGAAGACAGTTTTGATGATTCGAAAATATCCTTAGGCTGGAACGAATGTCCCACCTCTCCTACATAGATATCCAGTGTTAATGTTCATGGCTGTGACTGTGAAGCCATTGGACTGCCTTTGGATTCTCAATCGTTTCTGTCACCAAGATTTGAGGTTTTGTAATCTGTCAATTTCCAAATTCTTATTATTTTTTTCTAATGTGGGTTACAATACTAACGTACAAGTGACGTCAAGAGACGGTTGAAAAATGCTGCAGGTTTTAAGGAAAATTGCACATTGATGTATTGCAAACTTATGCAAGACAGTTTAAGAATAGGTTTGGTGACTTACTCACACAATAAATCAATGAATGGAATCAACAAGGAATTTTGCATTATTATTTTATTTTAGTGTATTTTGTATTCAATAATTTGTATTGCTTGTTGATTGCAGTCATGGAACTTAAAAAGGAAAAAAAAGGTTTTTGCAAATTTTTAAATTTACGATAATTGGCCTAGTTCTGCTGGAAACGAAAAAATCTCACAATGCATACAGTACCTTTATGCCATCATTTCAGAGAACATATTGGGGAGCATCCCCTTTAGAAAAAAATGGGCTTATTGCAATACCAATCCATCCCCCTCTATGTAGGGCGGGGGGGGGGGGGGGGCGATGGTCAGCACTCGCTGATAATTGTCGAGGCAGGACACGTAGCCAAATTTTCCAACCCTATTTTCATTCCCCTTTGCACTGTCACTCGCTTGTCTCACTGATTAGTCAATAACGCTTTGTTTCTCCCCCATAACATGAATGGGTGCTCTGCTGTCAATCTAACTCCTTCGTATCATGACCCTTTCTTCTGCGTTTTCTTAGGTATATGATTCGGTTTGGTTCAATATTTCTTAAGCCAGCTCCACACATTCTTCTTTCTTCAGAGGTCACAATCTCAACGATTGGCTGACAGCAACTCCCTGCATATCATCCTCCCGCTCTCTCGGTCCTGTGCCTTCTTCAGTTGTTGGTACGTTCGAGCTCCTGTGTCCTCCTTTAGTTGATTCATGAATTCCCACTTCTATTGGTTCCTTTCACTGTGCCGTCAACAATGTGTACCAGAATATCGTGTGATAGCAAATTTAGCACCTAATATATCGTATTTCATTTCATTCGTCGTTATTAGTTATATGGCTGCTGCGGTTACCCCATTTCCACTTTTGGGGCGGCTCCTTCAAGGTGTAGGTATATACAACGGATTTTGCAGTCTTTCGTCAAGCATTGGAAAGAAATAATGCATACATAAACAAAAGCATAGAGCGGAGTGCTGTATGGATGCCACTTTCCACAGGGAAACCTACACTTGGTTAGAGCCACCTTTGTCTTTTTTACTTTTTTAGGTTCCACTCATGCTGTGAACATTGGAAATAGAGAATGTTCGTATGTTTTTTTTGCAGCGGTATTTTTTGCCTTTGTGAACAGAGTCTAATTCTCTCACCAGTCCCATGAATGTTGAGGATTGAGACTCTTGTAGCTGCCTGCAAAACGTCGGTCTATGGAAGGGGTTGAACAAGAGATGTTGAGGGCAGTAGATAGCTTCCGAGCTCGGGAGTACTCATTGTTGTGTATCCTACGGACAAATCAGCGATTAGAATCTCTCCCGTTTTTTGTGTGTTTTGCTAATAATTTCTTTCTTGTTGCAGTGGGTAGAAGAAAGTTTCACAGACTTCGACAAAGGCATAAACTGGCGGTCGTATGTAGTGTGCGACGTAGCCTACAGCAATGTCAACAACTGGTTGTGGACGCCGTTCATCGAGCGAGGTCCCGCGAACCGCATCTACATCGAAGTCAAATTCACCATCCGTGACTGCTCCCTCTTCCCCGGCAATGCCCTCTCCTGTAAGGAAACGTTCTCTCTGCTCTTCTACGAATTTGATGCTGCTACGAGGGAACCTCCTCCTTGGGAACCTGACACCTACAAGATGATTGGTAAGGTCCAAATCCACAATTTCAGACATAGCATGAAGATACTAAAAAGTGAACTTGAGCATAACGATGTACGCAAATGGACTTGGAAATAACTAGGTCATCTCTTGGCGAAGGAGACGCGGGGTTGTCTATTAGATAAAGTAGTAACAGGAGCAAGAGTTAAGTTTATTCAGGGTTCAGGTCAAAGGGAATGGACTAATGGTAGACATTTTGTTTCGAATTGATTTTTAGGTTGCTACTGTAACTACCTCAAAATAAATAATAAGTAAAATAAATCCTGGTGGTCTTGCCAGAACTGCTTGAACCTACGATATGCTTACTCCAACATATACATTTTCTATGTACAGCAGCCATACTTGTTTTCAAGTGAATGGACGGTAGAGAATTACAATCAAAATACAGTAGATATTGTGTACTAAATGAAGTCCACTAATAGTGTTCAAAACCATATTTTTTTATTGTTCAAGAGTGTACAGCCCGTAGGAAATTGGCAACCCGAAATTTATTCCTTTTTATTTTTTATTTAATTAACTAAGCATGTTATTAAAGATTTGGCTCATCAAGTTGTAGAAGACTACTTCATGCATCATATTATAAGATATTTTTAATTTTCGAAATGGTAGTTTTTCCATAAACATGCAGATATTTTATAAACAATAACTTTTCACGTAAAAGCGATTTTATAAAAAAACTACAATTTCGAAAACTAAAAATACCTTATTATATGATGCATGAAGTAGTCTTCTACAACTTTGATGAGGCAAATCTTTAATAACATGCTTAGTTAATTAAATAAAAAATAAAAAGTAATAAATTTCGGGTTGTCAATTTCCTACGGGCTGTACACAGATTTTCAAACCTGCGTAAAAACCAGCCATTTTTAAAATGATGTCACGCCTGCATAATTTCCCACTTAGCCCCTACGCTTAGCTCAGCTATTAATATCCAGCTAAAGCAGTCTTCTTAAAGTTTTCTACTGACGGTTCAGGGTCCCCACTTCGAATTGTAGTACCAGATAATTTTGCACGTGTGATGTCCTTTCAAAAATAGCGGGTTTTCGTAGGCTCGAAAATAGGCGTCTTTTTTATTTTTTAAAATAAATAAACTATAAATCTTTGGATATTAGTGTGAATTTGAAAGTCTATTCTATTTTCATGTATTGTAGAATCACTAAAGCAAATAAACCGAAAAACTTTTTCTAAAGTTAGAACCCTAGCTATTTGCAAGTACCTGCAGCCTGATCGAGGCGATTATAATACCGGTGTTTATTTAATCCCCTGCAGTCTGATCGAGGCGATTATAATACCGGGGTTAAATAAATACCCTAGGATTATAACTGCAAGCAAACAAATTTTGAATGGCACTTTCCATTATAAAATTATCTTGTGTACATTTTTAATACCAGGGTATTAAATAAAGACATTAGGATTATAACTGTAAACAAACAAATTTTGAATAGCTCTTTCCATTATAAAAGTATCGTGTTTACATTTTTAATACCGGGGTTAAATAAATACCCTAGGATTATAACTGTAAACAAACAAATTTTGAATAGCACTTTCCATTATAAAACTATCTTGTTTACATTTTTATTACCAGGGCATTAAATAAATACCGGTATTATTATCGCCTCGATCAGGTAGTAAAAATGTAAACAAGAAAATTTTGTACTGGAAAGTGCTATTCAAAATTTGTTTGTTTACAGTTATAATCCTAGGGTATTTATTTATCCCCGGTATTATAATCGCCTCGATCAGGCTGCTGCAGTAAGAGGTCTTCCGTTTTTACTTCAACTGGTAATCTGTTTACAGGAAGAATAGCTGCTGGGGAGGGTAGGTTTAACACCAACTCTGAAGTTGTCATCAACAGCGAGACAAAGAGTATTCCTGTTACCAAAAAGGGCATCTACTTCGCTTTTCGGGACCAGGGAGCCTGCATCAGTCTTCTAGCAATTAAGGTACGTTGTAGGCCATAGACGAAGTTTAACAGGTACACCCAAGATGGATGATCCAGAACTTCTAAATTTGTAAGATTATTTAAAAATAAAAATAATAAAATAAATAAGGACTTTTTGTTGATTCTATTACTAAGCCAACCTAGCGGAGTTAGGGCTATGAAGCCCTCTCTTACACTCAACTAGGAAGGCCCGGGACCACCTGCTTTACATGCCCTCCGAAGCATGGCCAGAAAATGTAGCTAGTGTGGGACTCGAACCAACAACCTTTCTGGTGAAAGTCAGAGTCCGTACCACTACGCTACATGTCTTGGCAATTAAGGTACGTTGTAGGCCATAGACGAAGTTTAACAGGTAGACCCAAGATGGATGATCCAGATCTTTTTAAATTTGTAAGCTTATTTACATATTTTTTCTCACGTATTCTGATATTTATAACCGTTAAAATGAACACAGTGCAAAATATTTAATATTTAATACAATTTATAAGCGATCAATATTAAATTAGACGCTTACGTAAGATAAAATACTTTTACATTTTGAGTAAGTTGTGACAAGTGCCGGTAGGCAAGTAGTTAACCTCACTTCCAAGTCAAATATCGTTCCCGATTTTGATTAACATCAAATTTCATTATGAAATTTAATTAGATCCTTGATTAAAACTATCTAGTCTGAGCGGAATTTCCGCAAAATTTCTATTTAATCAGAATATGCCGCGATATCGCTTTGATTTTATTTTGAGGGAGTGAAATGTGTTGAGGGTGGTTCCAACCATCTGAACCAGCTCTTTCTCTCTCTCTCTTCAAGTTATAGCCGGATGATGGCTGGTTGGCAGCAACATATTGCAGCGATGTCTCCAGTCTCCGCGATTTTGACATGCCCTCTTCAGCTCCACATAGGACGTTATCCCCAATCATTTTTAACTTGTTGGAGATATTAGTTTCGTGGCCGTCCCCGTCGATTTCCATGGTCCCCTCAATTACGCAGCTGACTAAGTTATCATGCCGAAGCAGGTGTCCGATCCAGCGTGCCCTCCTAGTGGATATGGATGCAACAAGGGTCCCTTTTTCATTTATTTGGGTTAGGACTTCCTCATTAGTTACATGGTCTTGCCAAGGTATTCTCAAAATGCGGCGATAACACCACATTTCAAATGCTTCTATTTTCTTGACATATTTTTCGCTTATGCACCATGTTTCACAAACATAAAGTAGAATGCTCCACACAAGAGACTTAAGCATTCTTTTCCTGAGTCTGATATTTATATTGTTAGACTGAAATTTTTTCGACTTTTTATTGAAAGCGACTCTTGCCTGGTGCAAGACAATAAAATTGTAGTTGTCTCGTGCTTTCGGATATAAATAAATAAAATAAATAAATGTATATAGGACATGTAGAGTAGTGGTACGGACTCTGACTTTCACCCGAAAGGTTGTTGGTTCGAGTCCTACACTTCCTACATTTTCTGGCCATGCTTCGGAGGGCATGTAAAGCAGGCGGTCCCGGGCTTTCTTAGTTGAGTGTAAGAGAGGGCTTTATAGCCCTAACTCCGCTAGGTTGGCTTAGTAATAGAACAAAAAAAGTCCTTTTATATCTGTTAAATTATACAATCAAGTAATCAACTAGTAACTGTTGGGTTATGCCTTGGATCGGTTTTAAATTTATAGATAAAAAAATATCACACTTTGAATTAATATTGTGTATTCGCCATCTTTGTAGCAAGGAAGTAAAAAAACATTGTAAACTCTAAACAGTGTCACAGACAATGTCATAGACAAACAAAAATATTATTAAATTAATATTTATTTTCATTATTATTATTTTTAATTTTATTATTATTTTATTATGAAATAGCAAAAATTATAATTTAAAAAATTATTTCAACATCCTCCCCTTAATTTTTGCATGAATAATTAAATTCCAAACTTTTAGTAAAATAAAATAAAATTCCTTCATTATATAGAAATACAATAAAAAGTTTAATCAACAAGCATTTTTCTAAACTTTTCAAATGAAGAATTAGGTAGAGCTTTTGTAAAAATATCTGCTGCTTGTTCACTACTTGGAACATGTTTTACTTCTACTACCTTGTTCTTTACTAGATCAGTAATAAATTTATATCTTACATCTATGTGCTTTGTTCGTTTTCCACATCCAGTTTTCATTACTTCAATTGTACTAGTATTATCAACAAATAGTAAGATTTCCAATTTTTCACCAGTTAATTCCTGGATTAAAGATTTCAAAAACAAACACATTTTTAGACATTCTGCAGCTGCTATATATTCAGCTTCAGTAGTGGAAAGTGTTACAATATTTTGTTTCTTTGAACACCAAGCTACAGGTCCGCCACAATAGTAAATCACGAAACCTGTGGTACTTTTCCGAGATATTTCATCATCTGCGTAACTTGCATCTGAATATGCAATTAGTTTATTACAATTTGAACCATTATAAGTTATTCCTAAATTCTTTGTACCTTTTAAATATCTTAAAGTTCTTTTTACATCGGAAACATTATCAGTTTTAGGTTCAATACAACGACTTTCATAATTCACACTGAAAGTTATATCTGGTCGTGTTTTAGTAGAACAATATAAGAGACTACCGACTGCTTCGCGGTATGGAAAGGATATATTTTTACTGTTATCTGACTTTTGATTACATATTGGAGTTTTAACAGAATTTGCTTCCGACATATTATAAGTTTTAAGCATGTTTTCAACATATTTCTTCTGGCTAATTTTTATACCAGCTTTAATTCTCAAAATTTCAATACCTACATATTTCTTTATGTCTTTGTTATAGGTAACTTCGCAAAGTTTGCTTAGCTTTTTTACAAAATCATTCAACATCAATTCATTTTTACTTATTATTAATCCATCATCAACATGAATTGAAATTATCAAGCTTTTATCAGTATTACAATAAATACAAGGATCTGATTTTAATCTCTGTAAACCAATCGATAATAAATAATCATTCAACTTAGAATTCCACAATGCTGGAGATTGTTTAAGTCCGTACAATGACTTTTTTAATAGACATACTTTGTCTTTGTTTTTAGCGTTTTTAAATCCTTCCGGAATATGCATAAAAATTTTCTCATTAAGATCGCTATTTAAAAATGCAGATTTTATATCAAATGAAGCAATTAGCATTTTTTTCTTTGCTGCTAAAGCAAATAACAATCGTAAACTATTTGAATCTACCACTGGACTAAATATATCGGTAAAATCTATGCCATTTTCTTGTTCGAAACCTCTTACAACGAGTCTGGCTTTAAAAGTATTATTATCTTTTTTGCGAAAAATCCAGCGAGAAGTCAAAATCTTATTATTTTCAGCTTCTGCTTTTGGAATATAAATCCAAGTTTTATTAGAAATCAACGATTCTTTCTCCTTCTCTACAGCATCTACCCATTCTTTACATTCATTGCCTTTTACGGCTTCTTCAAACGTTAAATATACGCTATCATCAAATAGATCAGTTAAATTAGTTTCACAATCATCAAGTGTAGCAGGTTTCCGTAGATTAATTCTACTTCTTAATTTATAAGGGTATTCCTTTGGAGTTTCAGGTTCTGATTCAGACTCACCGTCAGGATCATTTTCACTGATTATTTCCTCCACAGATTCATTGACTCTACGTGGGCTCACTTGGTGCTTGTCTGATTCAGACTCTGAATCCTTGAAAAATTCTGAAACATTAAAATCAAGTTTTACCATTTCTTCAGGTTTTAGCTTATTTTTAATTTTAAGTGAGTTTTCAGGAAAAATAACATCCCTAGAAATAACAATCTTTTTAATGTTTGGGTCAAACAAACGATAACCATTATGATTATAACCAACGAATATCAATTTTCTTGATCTTTCATCAAGCTTCTTAACACGAGGTAGAATTTTAGCATAAGCTTCAGAACCAAAAATTTTTAAATTTTTTAAATCTGGTCTTTTTCCAGTCCAATTTTCTATAGGCGTTGCCTTGCTAT
This sequence comes from Psococerastis gibbosa, assembly GCA_963971405.1. Taxonomy (NCBI): domain Eukaryota; kingdom Metazoa; phylum Arthropoda; class Insecta; order Psocodea; family Psocidae; genus Psococerastis; species Psococerastis gibbosa. Next base: position 19,916,600 of record OZ020489.1, on the reverse strand, counting down.
TAACTGTTGGACTGCGATTAAGTAAAAAACAACTTGTCTTAGCCGCTTCACTCCATAAATTTTTATTAACATTACTATCAAAGAGTAAACTTCTTATTTTTTCAGTAATTGTCCGATTTAATCTTTCTGAACGAGGGTTCATTTGAGGACTATAACTAGCAGTTACATCAAAAAATATTCCTCTATTATAAAACCATTGTTTTAATGGCAGGTATTCACCTCCACCGTCACATTTAAATCTGCATACTTTTAAACCTTTTTCATTTTCGGCTCGCAAAATAAAATTTTTTATAACATTTGCTGCGTCTGATTTTGCTTTTATAGGATGTACTTCACTATAACACGTAAAATCATCAATTATTGATACATAATATTTGCATTGATCAATAGATTCAATTTCAAAGGGACCTTCGACGTCACTATGAATTATTTCGAGCATTCGAGTAGCACGCTTTAAATTTCCACTAAAGGGATCACGAGCATGTCGAGCTTTAATACAAATTTCACAATTTTTAATATCTAAAGAATTTTTAGTTATTTTTATTCCATCTGACATTGTTGCAAGTCTTTGCAAATTTTTAAAACTAATATGACCTAATTTTCTATGCCATTCATAAATGTCGTCATAATCATTCACAGAAAAAATATTTTCTCTATTTTTTAAATTTTGGTTTTTACCATATTTTAAATTAACAACGAACAAACCGTTATTTTCTTTACCTTCCATGACAGTTTCGAATTTTGAATTAATAATTTCTACGTTTCCTTTTGAAAATAATACAAACCCACCTTTATCGGTGATTTTTTTAACAGAAAGAAGATTTTGAGATAACTCCGGTACGTAAACTACATTGTTTAATGTCACACTCTCACTCTTTAATGTTCCTATGGCCGTTCCAAATAAGGATTCATTCTTTTTTGCTAAACTGAATTTTGATATTGCAGGATTACTATTCTCAAGACAATTTAAATTATTAACTAAATGTTTACTTGCTGCACTATCGACAGCTAAGCTAATACTTTTATTATTATTAAAGTAATTGGAATTTTTAGATACCAAAAAAACTTTATTATTATTGCTGTCACCATTTTCTCTATTTCTGTTACGGAAAAAACACTCTGAGGATCGGTGCGAATTCCTCTTTTTACAAATTCCGCAATAAAGCGTATTTCTTTCATCTCTAGCTTTTTTAAAACATTTTTCAATCCTATGATTTCTTAATTTGCAATACGTACAGAAAAGTTCATTTTTATTTTTAAAATTAGAATTAGATAGAGTACTTTTACCTTGGGCTAGTGTTTTGAATGCTACTGAGTTGTTTCCACATCGTTCGTCCTCTAATTGAAGGCGAGAAAAAAGATTGGCAAGCGTCTTATCTTTTGCAGTGACTGACTCCCAAGCACTTCTGAAGGCGTTGAATTTTTCGGGAAGAGAAGATACAATCTTTGTTACAACCATCTCGTCTGTTAACTTTTCTCCCAATGAAGCTAGTCTATGGATAATTATTTTTATTTCAGCAATTCCCTTGTTGACATCTTCCAATTTAAAGTTGTAAAAATCCGTTAGAAGAGAACATTTTTGTTGATGAGTGTCCTTATTGTAGAGATCATTTAATGCTTTATACATTTCGGCTGATGTTGTACATGTTAGTAAATGCACAATTTGGCTGCTATCCACTGAGGTTACAATTAGTCGTTGAGCTTTTATGTCAGTTTTTATCCACGATGTATCATCTTTTTTATCCTTGGTAAGGATACTTGGTAAAGGTTCCGTTCCGGTTGCAATGTCGTACGCATATATCGATTTTAAGATGACATCTATTTGAAATTTCCACGTGAGGTAGTTTGGACCATTTAATTTTTCAATTTTTACGTCTTCGTGCATGGTGTACTGGTAAGATTAGGTTACACAAGCACTTTGCACACGCGACAATTTTAATTATTATTTTTCTTTTTAATTGATTTTACGGAACATCTTGGTTTCCAGATTTATCTGGGCCCATAACCTGTTGGGTTATGCCTTGGATCGGTTTTAAATTTATAGATAAAAAAATATCACACTTTGAATTAATATTGTGTATTCGCCATCTTTGTAGCAAGGAAGTAAAAAAACATTGTAAACTCTAAACAGTGTCACAGACAATGTCATAGACAAACAAAAATATTATTAAATTAATATTTATTTTCATTATTATTATTTTTAATTTTATTATTATTTTATTATGAAATAGCAAAAATTATAATTTAAAAAATTATTTCAACAGTAACCGACAAGAAAGCATAAAGTAAAATCTACATGTAAGGTAATCGTGGCAGCAGCGAAATTGTCCTTATTTAACAGGGCTGCCACATTCCGTGGTTTACCTCGGAATTCCGTGGGAAATAATTTTATTCCGAAAAATTTCCGGGGTCAACAATTTTTGAGGTTTTTCTGTGGGATTTTAGGAAAATTTGTTTTAATTTTATTTTTTAAGATTTTTGTCGAATGACCATTGATTCTCTCGCGGTTTCATAAAATTGTCGCAAAAATTCAAAAAATATAAACACTATTTCCACCCCGAGCCTTACACCTCCATATGATTTGCTATTGAACTATATATATCATATATCAATGTGATTTGCATGCTGAAGCAGGGGACCAATCGAAAGTCCACCATATTTTGGCCTAAAATTTTCGCGCCAAATGAAACTCAATAGTTACGTTATGACAGTTAATTGTCAGCTATTTATTACGACTTAGCTGTCGTGTGTTTCCCGCCGCTAGCGCACTAAAAATTATTCTAGATTTCTGCATGTTTTTAAAAATTTACTAGCTTGAGTAGCTTCAGCTTTGTATAATGAATAAAAGTTAGATGAACCTGAAATATGATGCCGAGAATTTCATATAAGCCTATAAAAGTGTGAGGGTGAGAAAAAAGTCAAATCAAATGATTAAATCATGGGAGCCTATAGGTTTGTAAGTTTATACATACATACATACATTGGCGTAAATAGGGGGGTCCTGGGGGGGGGGGGGTTAGAGGCTAAGGAGGCTAAGCCCGCATTCCCCCCAGGATTTCTGGTGACAAAGACGTTATGGAGGCGAAAGGCATAGTATCCACAATAACGAAAGGGAAATTAATTCTTGGTACCGGTATGCTTATTTTACATGAAAGACATCATGAAAAAATCAACACATTGACTTATTTTCACAAAAATATATTACTCAAAATGCTTAAGATCCCAATAGGCCTATTTCAGACCTATTTTCAAGCTTTTTCTTCGGGGGAGACCCCCGGGCCCCCTCAGTGGTAGGTTTATTTGTCGGTACAATCTCAACTGCACTGCATGCAAAATACGTAAAACCTCACTAATTTGGACCTATACATCAATTTTCCTTCTCCGGGGGAGACCCCCGGCCCCCCATTCTCCAGGGTTTAATATGCGTAAAACCTCACTAATTTGGGCCTATTTATCAATTTTTTTTCTACGGGGGAGACCCCCAGGCCCACCTATCACCAGGGTATAAAATGCGAAGAACCTCATTAATTTGGGCCCGTTTATCATTGTTTTTCTCCAGGGGAGACTCCGCGGGCGCCCCCTTCTCCAGGGGATAAAATGTGTAAAACCTCACTAATTCAGGTTTACCATAACATTAATGGCTTGGATTCACGGAGAACAGCTTAGATCTGATAATGACAACCCAAACAACGTAGCCCCCCCCCCCCCCTCCAGAAGGTTACCCAGCCCCCTATAATGCTTTTCTCAGCACTCCAAGTATTTTTAATTGTCAACTGCCAATTTTGAATTTGCCACAATTAAAGGTACTTACTTATGGTATACGTGGGTGTAGCTTAGGAGCCTTAGACTATACCGCTCTCTAGCTTCTGAAAATTAGCAAGATTAAAAGATGATATGAAAAAGAACTCAGAACTTGGCGTATTGGGTCTCGTTAGATTTAACAAAGAACACAAAACAAAAATGAAAAGTTTACAATGGTTGAAATGGTTTTAGAAATTCCTTTTACAGTATAATTGAAATTAGAGGATAGATAACAACTGGACTTAATTCGAGTCTACGATCTACGTCTAATCCCGCCAAGTCCAGTTTTTATCTATCCTCTAATTTCAGTTATAACGTGCTGGTTGCCTCTTCAACCAAAGCTAATTTAAAAAGTCAGTGTTATATACTCCATATAGTACTGCAATATAATTAATTAGATGTCAAAAATAGAAAGTCTCCAGTTATATGTAGAAAACTGGTGAAGTAGGCATGGTGACGTACTGCAGTCGATACTCTCAAAAATAATAAAAATTCGCCTATGCTTAGCATACTACATGAAAACAAACTTAAATCCAGTTTAATTTGTAACATCCTTGGTGTTCAAAAATGATATATAAGGCGCATATTCCATCAACGCCAATAGTGATAGTAAATGTAGTATTGACGTGGTAGCAGACATTAAAGACAGTATAAAAATGCCTGCTACCACGTCAATACTACATTTACTATCACTATTGACGTTGGTGGAATATGCGTCTAAAAGGGACCAACATTTAAAAAAAATTCCGGGGTATTCTGAGGAACTATTTAACAATTTCCGAGGAATACGGCAGAAGTCATTTGGCAGCCCTGTTATTTAATTCCCCGATTTTTTTAAAATGGAGAATATAGAGTTGCAGTTAATTAAAAAAAAATTACTGTAAAAGAGTAATACAGACTGTTTTATGGTGCTACATTGGTCTGCATAGGAGTACTAATAGTTTCCCTTAGGGGGGAGGGGGGTTCATGCGGTAACTAGGAAATGTAAGCATCGGTCGTGTTGGGAATCAAATGAAATTTATTTTTGATACCTTTTATTTGACATATCACTCTTATGGTTGAGCCTAATGGTACACTGGAAATTGAAGGTTAATGTAAAAAAAAAAAATCAAAAAAAAAAAATCAAATCGCTTGTCCTCAGTGAGTTACGGATACCATAAATGACAGCTAATTTTTAGTACCTACGTGTTCAAAGCATTCAATGCCGGATTTTTAAGGTTTTAAAAATTAAGATAATGAACCTGTACGAAGCTTCTTGTCATTGTCAACGATTACTGTGGATGCCAGGACATTTCCGGGTGCGAGTCCCGCTCTTTTTTCTTAATTCCATCTTTGAATTTAATTTAAATTATTCGGTTATTCTGGTTATAAAGCCATTAAACTGCAATCGTTTGACGTCAAGCTGCACTGATTGTAAACTTTGGAGAAAAAGTTCCTTGCTTACAGTATGTTGTGGGCTGTGAAGTAACTTTCCTTGTTATACGTATATGCGAGAGATGAAAAAAGGCGCATTAATTTGGGTAAATTAATATATGGAAAGGCTTTCTATGCCCTGTTTTCCCTTCTCGAGTAACGCACCTCTGTATTTTTAATTAAAAACCTTTGATGACTGCACTGAGCTTACAGGTCCACAATGCTTCATTAAATTTTGCGCGATTTGTTCGAAAACTAAATTCATTTCATTTTTTATAGCCTTTTGAATGTCTGTAATAAACATCAGTTTGACTAGGCTACTCATAATGCGTGCTGAGTTAAGAGACAGCCGGAGGATAAAAACCTTATCGGTCTGAAAAGTCAAATTTCTGAGGAAATATAAATATATAATGACCTCAAAATTATATGTTATCGTATAGCAGCATGTAAGCATATAAGTATGGCCAGAAAATATGGCAAGTTAGGGGCTCGAACTAACAATCTTTCGGGTGAAAGTTGGGAGTCCGTACCACTACACAGTTTATATATGTTTTTTTAATGGATAGTGCGTCCAATTGAAGCATTTACATACTTGTACAGTAACTGTGGTCAATCAGTGTTAGTGAGGGCCACGTACTCTATATCAAAATGTAGAGGAACACTTCCTTTTTGTATTAATGTCTAAACTATAGCTGTGCGATTGATATTTTCTGAGAAATTTTGCATAAAACTGATAATGGTTGTCGGAACTTGATTTGTAAAAAAGATCGGGCACTGTGGATCATGTCGGAAGAATTCCAAAAGTGTGAAAAATTAGTGTTAATGACGGCAAGACAATGTACACAAAATGTAGAGGAACATTTTTTCTAAGCAACGAGGAAAAATATTTATCGTATACTGTATGTATCGAGGCTAAACTTATTATTGTATTTTCCATTATTATCTAATCGGCCTTCCCATTCCTGGAGAAGTCACTTGGTCAAATCTGTACTAGGAGGCAGGAACGAGCTAAAGGGCCATCCAATTGGATATGTGACACAACTATTGAATTATGATGTCTTTGTTCTGTAACCCCTTTAAGGTCCTGTGAAGTTAGTTGAGCTTTGTGTAGTTTAATGCCAATTTGCAGGTTGATGAAGTGGTGGAATGGACAAAGCGGTCCCAGTTATCTTACCAGGCATTGTTTAACGCTACAAAGTGAAATCCTCTACTCCTTTATCAGGGATGTTTCCTGCTCTCCAGCAGTTATATTGAAAATTGAGGGGGCTTGATTATTTCGATTTGCTACGCGACATTTCGCCAGCTCTTCATTCATAATTTACTGTTTATCTTATGCATGTGATGTACGTATATCTAGTGGATTTGTGATTCTAGGTTTACTATTGGAAAACTTCTATGCAGATTTCTCGTCACTGGGTAGGCTACCCACCGTATACTACAATACTATTTACCATTATTTGGTCTACATTTAAAGTGTGGTGGGGTTGAGAAAGGTCACTACTTGTCTCCTGCGCTTGATGATGTACTCTCTTGTCACCGAAAAGCTTTTTTTTTAACGTTGTTTGCACACTAACGTAAGTTCAAATGACCTGCTCATTTACATTGTTCTTTTTTAGGTTTATTACATAACGTGTCCGGAAATCACCATCAATTTTGCCAAATTCCCGGCTACACCGACGGGTCGGGAGGTAACGTTCATCGAACAGGCGAAAGGGAAATGTGTGGCGAACGCCGAAGAAGTGGGCGGCACGCCGACTTATCTGTGCAAGGGCGACGGCAAGTGGCAGCTGCCCAGTGACAGTTGCAAGTGCAAGCCTGGCTATCAGCCTGATTTTGCCAAGCAGTCATGCGATTGTAAGTACGAGAGTTTAATATGGGAGAGATGGGACATTCCAGCCCGCCAAATCCTGGCGCCAAGGCCCAACCATTGAAAAAAAACGTAGAAGGTGGCCATAGGATTCAAAAATATTTTTGGCGTCCTCGAATGTCCCATCTCTCCCGTATAGAATTCTAGTAAGTACTAATTTAAGTTAAAAAACCGGAACCTATATTTATTTTTGTGTATTTATGGGTGTATTTTAAGTATTATACGTTGCTCATAGCCAACTAAGCCGTTTAAATAAATTATGGATAGAACGTGACTGGGAAGAGCTAAGAAGAAAGTCCGATTTATAGCACTGTTCATGGGAATCTATTTAGTATACAGTATTTAAATTGGTTCAAAAGATACTATATTGCTAAAACTTCTAAACTTCTGTGTCTTTCAATGCACATTGTATTGTAGCATGTTATAGCTCTCGATATTGCGGGGCAAGGAGAAACATTAAACAACTTGGCCGCAGTTTTCTCTGCCTCGCTGCAATATTGGCAGAGCTGGAGTCCATTGACAAGTTATTAGGTGAAACAGGCCAGGCAAAACTTCAACAGTTTTTTTTATTATTTGCAGTGTGTCCTCCTGGCAAATACAAACACCAAACTGGAGATGAGAGCTGCCAGGAGTGTCCCATGCATAGCAAAGCGCCGGATTATGGGTTTTCTGAGTGTGTCTGCAATACTGGCTTCTACCGTGCTCCGAAAGATCCAAAGAACATGCCATGCACGCGTAAGTACTTAGCAGAACTAAATTACAAATCACTTTAACGGAAATGCTGAGCGTCAAAGGAAGGATTTCCAGAAATTTATCCATTAACAACACTGAAACATAAGTTTTTAAAATGCAGTATAGTGATTTATTTTATTGCATTTTATGCATTAAGGGGCTAGGGCTATGGGCTGGAGCTTTCAAAGGACTGATAGGTCGTTCAGGGATAGTTAGTTAGTTAGTTAGTTATTTTTAAAGACTTTCTGGACCCAGGCCTACTTTGGCCTATAGGTCCCTTGCCCAATGCCAACGACCCCATGGATTTCGGACATTATTTGTGTTATTATGTATTATTTTTTTTATGAATTTTTGGCCATTGGCAAACTGGTATACGGTCTCGATGTCAATCTACACCGGCTACAAGCGATAGTGGACAAGCTGAGACAAGCTTACCATTGACACAATGAAACAGGCAAAGGCATGACTTACCCAAGTACAGATACTAGCCTTCGTTCGGGGATAGTTTTATTCTAAAGAAGTTTACTGTTGAGAGATACTAATGTTTCTTAAGAATCTAACTAGGGAAACCATCTTCATGGGGACATAGCGGCTGTGACTTTTGATTGTTAAAAAAACCCCTAGGGTTAGTTATAGCCCAATGTTAGTAGCGATTGGCGCAGTAAATGTTGCTGTACATATATTTTCAGAACCGCCTGGTGCGCCGCAGAACCTAACGTTGAACTTCGTAGATCAGTCGACGGTGATTTTAGGCTGGAGTCCGCCGTTGGAGGAGGGAGGTCGGGACGACACCGTGTATAGAGTTAAATGTGAAGGCTGTGGTACCTCCGTCTCATATATCCCCAACACGGTAAGCATAGTAAAAACTAAATGCATAACTGAAATACCTCATCGTCATTTTAGTTATAATAATGATAAATTACGATTGTCTGTTGCTGTAGCTACTCTTCACACACTAAATCTAAATGTTAAGAATTAATTTTTTTCTGGCAAGCTTATAAGCATATTTTCTGCGAGTATTCTGGCCAAGTGCAGTGCCGGATTAGCCACGCAGCAAGAGTAGCAAATGCTACGGGCCCCGCGAATTTGGGGGCCCCGCGCTCCTACGCCTGTCCATATTTAGCCCATATTAAATCCAGAAATTTTTTAACAATTTTGTTTTATTTAATACCCTTTAATGTTGAGAACCTACAGCAAACCAAAGGCGCCTTAACAGAATTGGCTACAGGCCCTGCGCTGGCTTAGTGCGGCACTGGCCAAGTGCAAGCATCCCGTCGAATACATTGATCATCCAGGCTAATCGTGGTATATTTATAAAAGCTAACAGTGAAGTGTGGACGTGTATTGTATGTCAGCTTATATTGTTACAGGATATGTTCAACGACACGAAAGTAACCGTTACAGGACTTAATCCGGTGACAACGTACAAACTGCAAGTATTTGCTGAAAACGGTGTCAGCAGTCTTGCCGGTCCGGACAGCAAGTTTGCTGAGATGACCGTCTCCACTGAGGCCAGTGTCGCATTTGTCATTACCAATGTAAAAGGTAATTACTACAGTTTAACTATGGCTGGCTATTTGAACAAAATGCAAAAATAATGCTGAGTTAATCATAAATCTCAACATGTAATTGCGTATTTGCAAATAAACAATTTCTCTTACACTAAATACCTTACGAAAGAATCAGAACTATGCCCCATAGACAAAGATAGGCCACCGTTCATTCAAATCCATTCGTTCAATGGAACAGACCAATGGAAAAGACTAATATTAGCAATAGTAAACAAGCACTACTGTTAAGATTTTTTCCTTCATTTTCCTTGCTTTAAAGTCCAATGGGCGTGTTGAGGCGTATGCATATGTATCTTAAACTGTTGTCATCTCTGTAATAACATGATTTTTGTATGCTTTCAGTGATCTCGGTTAAAAGTTCCCAAGTGACGTTGGCATGGGATGCACCACCGCCTCTTAGTAGCGACGGCCCTGACGAGATTGAAAGCTATGAGGTTGGTAACATGTTTTTTTTTCGGAACTGTCAGGTTACATCAGGAAATATTAATTTCGTCTTAGTACATCAACACCCTTCCAACTTTCACGATGATATGATTCTGCCCCCGATGTTAATTGCATATTTTTTTGCTGATAATTTTTTTTTACCGAACATAATTTGGTTATTTCAGGTATTTTCCATCCTTGGGTTGTCATAATGTATTTCTAACGATGAGAAGTTATTTAAGTGATGAAGGCTAGCAAGTTTTGAACTTATTCCATTTTTGTGTTCAGGTCCGGTACTATGCCAGGCACGAGGATAGCAACGCTTCCACAGTAATAATAAAAGACACCACTGCTACCATATCGGGTCTTCGGCAACGCACAGAGTACGGGTTTCAGGTCCGTGCGAAAACGACTCATGGCTGGGGCGATTTCAGTCCCATTATCTACAAAACCACATCTCAAGTGCTACGTAAGTAAAAACTTGTGTTTCGACGTTATAGTTGTGACAATTCAAGCAAGTCCTCGCCCTAAAATCAGTTAGGGTTGGAAGCTATTTAACTTGTGGCTTAGTTAGTAGAATTATTTTTCGACTTGGTAATGACAGAAAAACTACTGAGTCCTTCATGTAATTATTGGAACAATATTTATTTACATAAATTTACATAATATTAATCAATTTTAATGCAAGAAATGGCAAACTGTTTTAGACGGTCGTTGGGTAACCTCGTCCCAATGCTCTTCCGATAGCAGTTTGCCAAACCACTTACTCAACTCCCCATGACATATTCAATGCAGCGTCGACACATCAGGAAGCGAATTTACCCGATGGGTGCTGCGCTTCATAATCATAAAAAAAAAATTATAATAATATCAATTTGACAACACTATCTATCACTTTGGCTTTGAAATCAACCGGGGCGAAAATGTTCTTTCTTCGTTACATCGCGATTAACTAATATTTTGCTGTTTTGTTTAGCATTTGTCGGGGACGAAGACAATATCCGAGTGCGGATTATCGCTGGGGCCACGGTTGCAGTTGTTGTTCTAGTTGTCATCATCATCATACTGACGGTTCTCTTCCTCAGAAATCGCGGTTCCGACGAGTGCAACAAGAAGCAGCCCAGTGATTGCGACACTTTAGAATATAGAAATAGAGAAGGTGATTTTATATTAACTGTTTTATATCTTAAAAGGATCCAATGTCCTCATCGGCCCATGGAGCCATCTTAATTGATCCGATTTTCACATGGCTAGTGAAATGTAATATTCAATTTTAATCTTTAGATAACTGCGGCTCTTCCTATAAATGAAACTGTGAGGAAGTATTGTAGTTGCTAGGCAACTGTACATGTCCAATTTATTTATTTATTGTAGAAATCACTTGCCCTCTCTCTACGATTAAATGTTTAATATACCACTTTTAGAGTCATTAGCTAGTTGTTTAATGCAATGATGTTCCCCATAAATGCAAAGTGTGCACCTTGGTGAATGAAATCACAAAATCCTCAACTCCAACACTTATTCTTAATTTAGTGATTTATTTATCATTATCTGAGTACTTAAACAGTTTTCAATAAAAACAGCAAGTTTGGATTTAGTAAACGACCTGTTGAATATGTTGAAACCTAATTAGCCAAGTAGCTGTGTGGTATACCCCTACCCTTAGTAATTCTGATTGTATCTTTTCTTTATGTATGACCTTATGTGCACTCTACACTTTGAACAAGGAGTAGTAATGACATATTGTAAGTAATATCCACGGTGTGTGTTGACATTGAGTTGTCGTTTTTCTCTCGTTCTTGTCATGAAGTTAATTTTTTCTGTCATGCCTTACGTGCTGCATGAAACTGTAGCTGGGAAGAAGAACATTTTATTAAATTCGCATTGGGCGGGCGATCTATTATTATTCGGAGGGATTTTTATGGACGTAGGCCTACTTGTAGTGGCTCATTGCCCAATGCCATGGATTTAGGTATTATTTCGCATGAATTTTTGGCAATTGGCGAACTGATACACGTCCTCGTTGACAACCTACACCGGCTACAAGCGATAATGGACATGCTTACCATTGATAGAATGTAACAAGCGTAAGCATAGTATGACTGATACAAGTTCGAGTCCGAGTCTTGGTCGGGCCATAATCTTGAGGTCAGCTGATGTGAGCTCTCTCTATCTCTCAGTTAATTCCATAGAATAAATATTTACTAATTAATTTTACTGGTTAATTCACATTTAGTTTGTGCTGCGCCACTTAAGCTAATTCCGTTTAATTCATCTTGTCTCTGTTCAATATCGGATAACATGAACAAGCCTTCAAATTCTTCCCGTGTTAGTTTATCACGTAGTCATGTCCAATGAGTTTTTGTTGTACTGTTTACAGGATTTTTGAAGCATGTATTTTGTATAGTTGAGTGCAAGCTCGTTAGTGTAGTTCCATCGTGATCTCCTAATAAAATTAATAGCTTCGCCTAATTTTATTTTGTAGAGGATATATTTACAGTATCTGGAAGGGAAGCATAAATTTTTTATTTGTACCATGCAGTATTTTTCAATAGTTTACAAATCCTATTAAATCTAATTATTATTACTAGTAACCTATAGTATCATACCTACTATTTTACAGCTTGTATCGCAAACCCAATTGCAGTAAAATGTTGAAGTAACATGGTATTTGAAGCTTCGTAGATTAGAATTTTAACAACATACTTCCTGAATATCACACAATAAAATACAGTTACCTCCTTTTATTTTGTTTTCCTGTCGTTTTACATATTAGTTTATTATTTTTGGTTTTATTTTGTTTTTAGTGCGTTGCAACCTTGATCCGATAGTAACTACCCATACCAATGGAAGTAAGTTGTAATCGTTTGTTCCTGCATGATTATTTAATATTTGCTCACTTAGCTGCTTAATTAAAACTTGTCGTGAATGCTTCAAGGTATTTTTTTATTTTTAAAAATGTTCTGCTTGTCATTTATGAGGATATGGAGCGTATAAATTTGGCACCCCAAAACCTGATACTAAATATTATACATCAAATTAAAGGGTAATTTTAATTGTTTCTGTTATGGGTTTTTCGTGTACTTCACTGGGGAAATTTTAGTCCGCAGTAACTTTCACTGTTGTGTCTAGATTTAAAAATACCTTAAAATAGTATGCACGAAATCAGGGACTCCGCATTTGGCTAAAAACGTTACTAAAAGTTAGTGCAAATTATGTTTTTTTGTTTTGTTTTGTAAATTTTAATGTTTCAAATGTTTGAAATATTAATGGAGACAAATAAATAAATAACACTAAGGGCTCTTTGTTTCTGGAAGGCGCTGCCCCCCCCCCCCCTAGAAACTAGTCTGCGGGGCAAGATGGAACGTGCCCCCGCCAAGTCGTCCCTTCACGAAATAGTCTTCTACAGCTTGAATAGACTAAATCTGTAATAACTTGCTTAGTAAATTCAATAAAAACATTAGATTTTAGTTTGCCAATTTTCTACGCTCCACATCCTCTAGGTTGCCACAATATCAAAGCAATGAATAACTGAGGTGGGATACATATTCTAGTTCTTAATGCAGGAAATCATCTTAATAATAACGTAATTGCATCAACTAGAATATTACGGTAACTGGATTACAATTAACCGGGTATGGCAGTGGCAACCAATAATCTTGATATTACTCAATCCTTTTTTACCCTCATTAATATTGATTTTTTTGTTCAATGAACTACTAATATTATGACTTGTGACTCAGTGCTGATCTCTTTGATAAATATTACAGATTCCTAGTTTAATATCTTTCAACTTCCAACAAAATACTTGCACAGTAAAGCTAAAATATCCAAATTCACTATCAGACAAAAAATTAAAGAGGGTACCGTGTTGGCTGCCCAACAGCTTACTTTCACAGTATGATGTTTAGTAAACTTTTACTCTCTTTTATCTCCTGTATGGCTAAGATTTAAGTATAGGAAATAAATCATACAGTACCGGAAATAAGCTCTTTGTCGCCAGAAAAAATCAAATTATCTGAATGGTCCTGTCTCAATTGACTCGGAAAATTTTAATTCTACTGCAAGTTCCACGAAATGTTTGAAATTTGACATGCAGTTATATTGCTAATAACATTGCCAGTACAATTGAGACCGCTTCTAGTGTCTTTGGCTGCAATTAAAACATTTTAAGCTTGTTTCTTATTTTGTCTAGTGACGACGCCACTGGTAACGCAGTTCAACACGAGTTCACGGACGTATATCGACCCCCATACGTATGAAGACCCGAACCAGGCGGTTCGAGAGTTCGCACGGGAAATTGACGCCGGGTATATCACTATCGAAGCAATAATTGGTGAGTGATATGGTTATAATTTAAATTAATTGACGTTATCTAATCTTATTTGTCGTATGGTCACTATAAGATTTTGCAAGTAAACGCGTTATAAAATAGCAAAGGGCAAGGCGGCTATTTATTTCACTTCTCAATATTCCGTCATTTGTGCGTCAGTAATTGATGAGATTTTTGTTTTATTCTATGTCATTGTCCATTTTAACTTCCGCATGTTAAAATTGATTAATGATCAGGGAGTATTTTTGTACTTAATCTAATATTTAAGACAAACCTGCGCAGTCCAATTCAATGCAAAACAATGCGCAGGCAAATTTTCCATTTACGATGCTTCGCTTCATATCTTCAGTAACTTAGACTTATGTAACTTTCTTGAAATCGACTAATGTAGTTTCTTGGTTACAGGGGGAGGGGAATTTGGCGATGTCTGTCGAGGAAAGCTGAAACTTCCGCCTGATGGAAGAACGGAGATAGATGTTGCCATTAAGACTTTAAAACCTGGTAGTTCGGGTAAGTTAAAAAAAAACTTAATAAGGCAAGAATAACGTAGGCTATTATTAACAGGTTTATTAATTAATAATCTAGCATTCGAACATGCAATTTCATTTTCGGTCTGCCCTAAAAAGTGGCTGTGATGTTCGAATTTATGATAAGTACGGTAGGTCCCGTTGTTTTATATGGATGATCCTAACAGTCATGCCTTAAAACTTAGCCAAAGTAAATGAAAAGCCATGTTGGAGAAGTGAAGGGATATTGTGTTCTGATTGAAAAGATAAATAAATTATTACTCATTATATTGGCTTCAAAGACATTCCACTAGGGGATTCATTTAAGCATTGAAGAAAGCCCTGAGTTGAGTGTCAGCCTTTCACAGTAGTTTCAAGTCTGCCATGAGCTCTTCTATGATTTCAGACAAAGCTCGGAATGATTTCCTGACGGAGGCGTCGATAATGGGTCAGTTCGAGCATCCAAATGTGATATTTCTGCAGGGGGTGGTAACTAAGTCCAATCCAGTAATGATAATAACTGAATATATGGAGAATGGAAGTTTAGACACCTTTCTTAGGGTGAGTATTTTTTTCTGTTAGTTTTTCCAACTCCTGAAAAAAGGAGAATATTCTATGATCAGATAATGACGCGTGGAGCCTGGTTATATAAGTATTGGCTTGGAATCTGGGTCACGTACAGGCTGACTACAATATGTACTATAATATCTATGTTGAATGCAGTAATGCTAGTTATAATAATGATAAAAATGTGAAGGGAACGGCAAAGATATGAATGGAAGTTACTCATAGGCGGAGATTCCACCAACGTCAATAGTGATAGTAAATGTTTTTTGACGTGGTAGCAGACATTTTTATATTTTCTAAAAATGTCTGCTACCACGTCAAAAAACATTTACTATCACTATTGACGTTGGTGGAATCTCCGCCTATGAGTAACTAAATTCTGACTGATTGGCTTTCTTCAGGTTAATGACGGCAAATTCCAAGTGCTGCAACTTGTTGGAATGCTGCGGGGAATAGCGTCTGGGATGCAATATCTAGCGGAAATGAACTATGTGCACAGGGACTTAGCAGCTAGAAATGTATTGGTTAATTCAGCTCTTGTCTGCAAAATCGCTGACTTTGGACTGAGTCGAGAGATCGAATCCACGACTGAGGGAGCCTACACCACGAGAGTAAGTGAAGATAAGCATTAACAGAAAAATGGCCGAATTACATGGCCTCCTTATCTGCTGCCATAACTGCTTCGAATAGGCACAGGCTGGGGAATTCAGAAATTGCAAATATTTAATTGATGCATCTTATTAGTTTGTTACTTTTTTCCGAATTATGCCATTGGATGACTTTTATGTTTGGTCTTGGAGTCGGGACTCAGGCCACAATTTGGCCCATAGGTAGGTGTATGGCTTAGGTGATACGTAGTACCGACATTGGTCGATGGTTGAATAAATAAGGTAGGTCTACATTAATAAAAAAAAATAAAGAATGCTATAGGAGTACCCAACGGCTGTCATGAAAATAGTATTTTCTACTGCCTCGTTCCGTGGAATAATTTAATAATTATAGTGTGAGTCATCTTTCCTGGTTTTTAATTTGTTCTGCTTTTTTCAGGGCGGGAAGATTCCCGTTCGGTGGACGGCACCGGAGGCGATCGCATTTAGAAAATTTACGTCTGCTAGCGACGTTTGGTCTTTCGGCATTGTCTGCTGGGAGGTGATGTCGTATGGCGAACGGCCCTACTGGAATTGGTCCAACCAGGATGTTATAAAAAGTATCGAAAAAGGCTACAGGTAAATAAATTGAAGTTCCTACCCGACATGTGAATAAATTGAACTACCGTTGGCACTTGGCAAACATAGCGGAACTTGTGGAAAGTCCTATATTTTCGTAAATAAGAGAAAAAAACTTTTTTTTAAAGGTTAATCGCGTACAAACAATTTAATGAATATATCAGATTAACCTGTTCAATCGCCTCACTATGTAACCTAATAAGTATTTGTGTCGAGTTACGACACGTCTCCGATCGTAAGGTGTGTAGAAACTCACAGAAGTATTATATAGGCACGCTACCACCTTGCCACCGAAGTCGATTAAAACTACATTTCTTTTTTATATTGCTTTGCTTGTCAATATGTTGCCTGCCGGCTTGGCTTACTCCTGCTTTTGGGAAGTCAGCCAATTTTTATTTTATTTTTATTTTTGCAAAGAGGGCATACAAATAATTTAATGAATGTATCCGATTGACCTCTTCAGTCGTCTCTGGTTAGTAGCCGTGTTCAGTTACGACACGTCTCCGATCGCATGGCGAATAGATACTCGCACTATTACATGCACGGTATCACCTTGCCATCAAAGTCATTTTATAGCAGTATTCTAAATTGACTATTATATAATTAACTTAATGCGATCCACATTAACTCGAAACTACTTATTAGTTACAATCTGACGATTGTTTAGTTGTCACAATTTTCAGGTACTGCTTTTATAGGTTACATTTTTTATTGTAGGCCTGAGAGCAATAGCCGCCTAATGCTAAGTCAATAAATATAATATAATGAGTAAGACAATCGGAGGGGGAAAAGCCTTTTAAGTGTAAAAATCAAATATCTCGTGAAATATAAATCGTAGAAGTGTCAAAAATGTCAGGGCAAACAGAGGAGATATTTCTAACCATTTTGATACATGATATAACTCTTTCAAATACAGGTCGGCCACAGTTATTGAATTTAATTTTTAGAAATGCTATTGGTGTGGTAGTCCATTTAAATGCGTGCTTCCGTGGACACGCGAAGTAAGTAAGTAGGAGCTAAAGTGACGTGATGTTAGCGAAGGCCACGAGTCATGTGTCGAAATTTAGCGGAGCATTTTTGCTAATTTAATGGATATGTTTGACGGCCGTACGATCAATATTCCCTGTGAAAATTGACTTTGTACATAAAACGCGGAGGGGTACTCGGATTACCTTTTAAAATCTGTAGGTAGTAACATTGGTCTAATTATCTGATTTTTCTTAAAATACCCATAAATTCAGGTTGCAAATAAAAATTCCAAGATCGGTATTTATTTCTCCAAGTGGTATTAGTCTAAGGTCCGAAGTAAGATCGACCTTCACCGATCTGTTTAATGGATGAAAATTGTTTTATAAGCAATTTAGTAAGTTAAGTATCATAAAAATAATGGGTGCATGAAAAAATCCTGGCCAGGCTATCATTAATTCAAAATTAAAAAATCACTTTTTTTGTTGAATTTTCCCCGATGTGTTTAACGAATAATTTTTGCACTAGTCATTAGTACTAAGCCTATAGATTATGAAAATGTAGGGTTGCCTATATTTTTCATAGCCAGATATAGGGTTGCCAGGGTTTAAACAGGTACTTAAAATATAGGTATCTTCACCTACTTGTTTAATGGATAAATTAAACATAGAAATAAGCGCTGTTTTTTTTGCGAATACGATGATATAGGGTTGCCTGCAAAAATCCTGTCCAGAATGAGGGTTGCCGAATTTTAAAAAATTAAATTGTGAACGTACGACAAAGAGATCCGAGAATATGTCTCGTGCTATAGTTTTCTAGCTGCTGGTGGCAACCCATTATTTTTATGATTCTTAACTTGCTAAATTGCTTATAAAACAATTTTCATTTATTAAACAGATCGGTGAAGGTCGATCTTACTTCGGATCTCCTACTACATGGTTGACCTATTTTTTTTGAAAATTTTGTTATTTTGTTCCTTTCAGATTGCCTGCCCCTATGGACTGCCCCGAAGCTATTTACCAGCTGATGTTAGACAGTTGGCAGAAGGAACGAACACATAGGCCTACATTTAGCAGTATTGTCAATACTCTTGACAAATTAATACGTTGTCCAGATACCTTACGCAAAATTGCACAAAATAGGTAAGTCATTATCATTTGATATATTCGACATCCTGTCGCATCATTAAATCTTAAGGGCAAACCGGAGTCGCCGATATTCCATTTTCTGTTCAAACTTCAATTTCTCATGAAATATGGAACGCAGAACAATGAAATAATGCTGAATGGAAAGAAGAATTTTTTCTCCTAATTTTTATGTAAAGTATGTGGCCTTAACTAACCCCAATTCGCCACAGTTGATGAACTCCTGAGTGACCGTTATTTTTTGCGTATCAAGTTCACTAACTATAGCCGATCGGTATTGATGATTACAACATACTATATATCAAAATTAGGAGAAAAAATTCTTCTTTCCATTCCGCATTTTTTCATTGTTCTGCGTTTCATATTTCATGAGAAATTGAAGTTTTCACTGAAATAGAATATCGGCGACTCCGGTTTGCCCTTCTTAACTGGTTGACAGATATTGCGCGATGTGTTTTTTAATGACATACGCATAGTAAAAGATCTCCGGTCTACTTGTCGCCAGTAAAAGAAGCCACCACTATACAATACTTTATATTCTTACATCTATGACGTACATACGTTAGGTAATAAATTTGAATCCATAGGCCAATGATAGTTCCCTTAAAATATCCTAATTTCATTTAGCGGTCGTTTCGATTGATAGGCTGGTTTTTTGTTATAGGAGGCCGTTGAGCCAGAACCCTTACGTTCAGTACATCCCGCCCAACATTATTAATATGGATGAAGCATTTTGACGTGTTTATCATTAATTTCTTTGATAAGTTTAACTCATTTGGGAAGGCTTATGCTGAGGTACGGATGCTTGCTCCCCCTCCTAGACCTTCCCTTTTGGTGGAGGTAGCATTAGTCACAGTACCATACTGAAATACAATAGTTTATTCACAGTAGGTATGCAACACGGAATTACATAAGAAAGTGGAATTTGTAACGAAATCTGCCAAAAATGCGATAGGCCTATCTGCCACAAACACTCCTCCCTGTTTCCGTATGATTCTAAATTGAAATATTGCGCCTTTCTGCGGAACTCAAGTTTTTCCCCGAACAGGCCGCACTTTCCTAATCAATTATGAACAACTCAGTCATTTTGTCGAAAAAATTCCCTTTCTCATTGCACAGCAACCTCCAAC
The DNA here is from genome assembly GCA_963971405.1 of Psococerastis gibbosa. Taxonomy (NCBI): domain Eukaryota; kingdom Metazoa; phylum Arthropoda; class Insecta; order Psocodea; family Psocidae; genus Psococerastis; species Psococerastis gibbosa. The sequence goes on along the minus strand of OZ020489.1, from coordinate 19,896,920 downwards.
GTTATTAAAAAACATAATGGAAAACTCCTAAAATAGCCCAGGGTAGATAATATTTTTTAAGACATTAAATTATACTAGAATGAAACCCATTGGAAATGGAAGATAATATGACAGACACTAAAGGAGAAATAAATTACGGGCGATCTGAGTTCGGGAGGTAGGTAGGGGTGGTTTTTAAGGGTGAAATACGGTACATCTTCATTTCCGGCAAAATTACCAGTCCTATGGATAAACGTCAAATTGCAAAACGGTAGGTAATAATTTAGTGATAACACTTTTTTTTTTACATAACCTCAAATTTTATAAGAAAAATGCCAAAAACCAAGGTTTTGGTTTTTTATTTTTAACTTTCACAAAAAAAAACTTTTGCGTGACATTTGGTGAAAACTTACTATTTTATGTTCTAAATACACTGTAATTTTTTTTTTTTTAATATTAATTTTTTAACCTAATTTTGACTATATATGGAAAAAGCACCCTAATTTTCAATCGAAAAATCTCACGTCAAAATGTCGATTTTTTTTTAAAACCAGGTGGGTTTTTGTTCGTTGAAATCTCTACTTTCCGATGGTATAAAAAACAATATACACTACTGTGCAAAATTCCTTAAAAAAAAATGCATTTTCTCATAAAATTTGAGGTTATGTAAAAAAAGTGTAATCACTAAAGTTGTACATCTTCTTATTACCTACCTTTTTGCTATTCGATGTTTTTCCATGGGACTTGCAGTTTTGCCGGAAATGAAGATGTACCGTATTTCACCCTTAAAGACCACCTTTTTTTTTTTTTATTAATTGGGGTACAGGTGTTACCTGTGTGCACTTAAGCCTATTGGGCCTATTGTGCCCCCTACAACAAAGAATCTACATATCTACACCACTTCCTCGAGACCTATTTCCCTCAGGAGAGCCAGGACCTTGAGGAGATTTAGAAGTGGTAGGTCTTTTACATGTAATTGCAAGTTTCCCAAGCATGCTGCTCTTCTACGTGCGATTGCATCGCAGTGAAGGAGGATATGCTCGGGGTCCTCCGCTCCTTCGTTACAGAATCTGCATGCTCTAGACTCTCTGACACCTATGTTGGTCAGATGTCCATTCAAGTTGCAATGCCCAGAGAGGAATCCTGTGATCACACGCAGATGTCTCCTGTTCATATTAATGCATACTTGGGCTCTTTTGCGCTGGTGGCTTCCCAAGACCACCCTTCCTTTAATGTCTGTCATATTATCTTCCATTTCCAATGGGTTTTATTCTACTATAATTTAATGTTTTTTTTCACCATTTTTCAGGGGATCTGCCCTGGGCTAAAAACAAAAATTATATACAAGCTTTGGCAGTATTTAAACTTTTTTTCACATGAAATATTATTAACCTAAAAAGCGATTAAGTATATTTTATTTTATAGAAGGCTAGTAAGTAAATGAGTAAGGTGAATAATGTTAGTTTAGAAAAAGCTTGTATTTTTTATGGGGCGAGAAAGTAATTGACTTCGCCAAAATGGCTCGGGCACCCTTGGAAAGCTCAGTCGTAATTTAAATAATTACAATACTGTTTAAATGCCTACACGTTTTTCCTTTCCTAAACAAAGACAGGATTATTGATGGTATTGCCCTGAGGTATTTTCTCATTAATAGGCGCCAAACTAAAGGAATCCATCTGATTTCCAGTATTGCCAATAATAGTGTTCGATTTTAAAAGCAATGCTAACCCTATTTATTTATCAATACTGCCTGTGTTGCTTTCCTAACTGACTTGGTTGGGAACAATACTTCGTACCTGATGCTAGTATTCACACCATCCTCCGCCAGGAGTTATTTTATGAGTAGTTAATCATCATATTTAAGGGTGTGTCTATGCATTATGTCACTATTTATGTAGCTAACCCTTAGCTGCATAGATTTTTGCGTTACCGAAGACAACTCTTAATTACGTGTAGATTGGCATAGTATTTGACCATGTTTGAAATAAATTTGAGTATTTTAGGTGTTGCTAGTTTGTCACTGCCCTTAGTAGTATCCTTGAAGTGTGATTTAAATAATTAGATGTTACCAATTGACACGCACAAAACGTATTATATAATTCCTCTTTGATGTAATTAATATGAATGACACCATATTTTAGTTTTAATAGGCCTACTATTATAAGCTGTAGTCTGTTGAATGCAACAGGTTAAATTTTTTTTATCACTAGTTTCTGTTCAGTGAGTGTAAAACAAAATCAGAGAATCAAGAAAATGTGGACTTGACAGGATTGGAACCCACGATATGTACCTTGCCAGGGCATCGTGTTCAAGAGCATGATATTATAGAAAGTCGAGTTGTACTGGGTGAGCTTGTGGTACCACGATGGCAAGTCATAGATTTCGAATCCCGCTAAGTCCAGATTTTTCTTGATTCCCTTACTTTCAGTTATACCTTCAAGTCGATTTAAAATTGATAAGAGTGTTAATAAAGTTGACTCGTCGTTTGTTACAACTATGAAATCCGTTTATTCAGTTGCTATTAAGCGCAGATCTGGGGAAATTATCTGGTGACTTACGAGTAGATATTGTTAAGTTTTATACAGTATGTATCAGCGGCCCTACTATGCTGTTTTGTATTGATTTATTTCTGGGGTTAAAAATGTAAACAAAACAATTTTGACTTTCCATTGTAAAATCATCTTGTTTACATTTTTAATCCCCCGTGAATAAGGTAATACTAATCGCCATAGTAGGCCCGCAGGTATCTACTTCAACATAGCTTAGCTTATAGTCTACCAAAAATTAAGCAAGCAGTGTGAAAACTAATTTGACTTTTAAACCATTTAAATTATTAAAACATTTATTATCATGAAACTATTAATTAGTGTCTGCCTGCTAAAACAATTATTGGCTTTATTGCGAGAACTTAGCACTGGTGAGGGCTGTGGTGAATATTGCTAGCGATTACTCTTGATTTTTCAGAAGTGTTAACCCCCTTGCTCCAGATGCGCCCGACCTTACAGCTCTAAGTTCCGTTGATGAGTGGCTTGCTTCTGTGAAAATGACACGATACTCGGAGAACTTCACACAAGCTGGCATTAGTACCATGGACGACGTTTGTCGACTCACAGTGAAGGAACTCACAGCTATAGGCATCACGCTCGTCGGTCACCAAAAGAAGATTATGAACAGTGTGCAGGTATTACGCGCACAGGTTAGTGCGAATCTCACGGAAGGATTTTTAGTTTAAGATAGCGAACGAATATATTTTGTTAGCGTGCTGATTACTGTCTGTCCAAGTGATTGTGGGCTCTGAAACGGCGCTCATATCCTATAGATTGTCTCTGTTATAAGTTGAAACGCTTATTCATTGAAAATTATTTCCATGTTTAGGTTACCTCACGATCTAGTCAACATCTATCACAGGATCTGTGAGGAAAAGTAATACAATAGTACTGATATGCTTTATGACGAATACATTGTCAGATGTTACAGGTTCAATCTGGCTTGGCAATTTACCTGAAATGGTGTGTGCCAAGTTTTTTAAGATTTATTGGATTAAAATTCTTGTTTGTTCCCTCATTCGGAATCTCACGAACTCTTGAGTCAGACAGACAGAAGATAAGGAATCCTCCGGTGGACGGAGCCTAAGTTTCTGATTGGGCTGACTCTTAACAAATGTATTACAGATACATAAGAGTCAGCTAACTTTACAGATTGATGTTTCGAAGAACGATCTGCCTAGATTAAGCTTCTTATCTGAAAGGTACCATAACAGACTATTATTCGAATGCACCAAAACCCAAAATCGAGCTCCCATTCCCCCTTCTCTTTTATATTTAATGGTAATGAACTGTACTGATGTAACATCCTATGGGAGAGAACTGAACCATATTTTAATAAGTCTGGGAATGTAATTGTTAGCAATATAGGCATACAAAAATACTCAGCTAACATTATGCAGTATTGTTTATTTATTTTATACATCACATTTAAAAAAATGTAGCTTAACGAAGAAATCGAGGTGGGAAAGATTTAAAATAATGGCAGTTAATAGTAGCAAATAACAGACTATTTCTGAACGCACTTAGAAAATTTCTAGGTCGCTGGTGTGTCGAAGGGAAACTTGCGTGAGGTCAGCGACAAAAATCTACTGAAGTTAGACTCTGGGGGTTTTGCACCAACCCATTTGCTCCCATGACAAATCTCTCAGCGGATTGTCCATGTGTATCGGGTATATCCACTGAATGCTGGTAGCAGACAAGAGAATTTCTAGACAGTTTTTCACCCGCCAAACTGGGCTAGCCATATGACACATAATTTGGACAATACGTCTTTAGCTGATCCATGAGCGATCAAAGTCACAACTAGGCATGATTACGAATGAACAACGCAATGGGAAGGAGGAATATTGAAATTCATGGTTCACACTTCACAAACAAATAATACCAAATGATACCATTGCAACGCCGCACCTGTTTTGCTCACATGTTCCGAAATAGTCCGTAATTTTACCATAATATGAAGCCAATTAGCGCCAAAAAATGGGCCCAGGATTCTTAGTAGACTACTCCTCCTAGCTCTGTAGTTCTTCTTGGAATTAGCCTCACTGCCATATTGAAATCATGCAGCCGTAACAACTTTTCCGTTTGCTTGCATGCTGTACGGTTCAGTTCTTGCTCCGAGGATGTTATGTCCAGGGTTTTAGCCCAAAATTAAACAATCTCTTCCACTGTTTATAGCAGTGACAAGTCTTAAGAGATGTAACTCATTGATACTGAAGGTTGTGGAATTTTTACTGATATTTCGAAAAGTTTTTGTGGGTACAATTACTGTGTCGTTTCTTAACCAAATAATGTTGCAAGCTTGTTAATTGACACCCAACTTCTGTAAATCTGTAGCGGCTTCACGGGACACACAGTGCGATTTCTCACAGGATTCTATTGGAACTTTTTCAGTTAATCTCCTCACAAACCATATGGCTGCCATATTGAATTAGTTTATCTCTATAACCCTAATTATTGTAATAACAATGTTAATTTTTGTATTTTTTTATGTGGGCCTATGCCTTATCCTTGTTTTGATATTATTTAATTTGTGCGATAGTGCTAGGCTTGTTAGAAATTTAATAATTATCCTACTGTCGTGGATTGCTATGACTATTACTGAAAATACTTGTTATACAACTTTATCAATAAGTTAAAGTTTTTGATCCCGTGAGTCGTCACCCGATATTACTATATCACTGTACATATGATAATTATATCATTATTTAAACATTTAGGTCGAAGGCGAAACGTTTTAATTGCTGCACTCCTAGACAGGAAGTAACCTACTGTTCAGGTAATTAAAATATAATAATTTAAGGGTTTCTTTAACATATCCTCTGTTTTTATTTGTATGATGCTCTGGTAAAGAGATTAATATCTTAAAAGGCTGTACAATGCGTTGATTGATATTATCGCTTAAATAAGAATGGTTTTCAGGCGTATAAACATACAATATTGGAAGATTAAGTGATTCACTAATTGCTTTGGTGTCAATTAACAACATAGCATCTTAGCATATGACTTGTTTTATTTGCTTTGCAATAATTTATATTATTGAAGGATCAACTTCTTTCACTGTTCACGTGATTTTGTCTTTTTTATATTTTTATATTTTGTTTTATATGGCTTAGTGTTCGTGATGTTTCATTACTTATCTCTTTTATGGAGGAAACGTATATATTTCAGTGAAGACATACTCTCTTAATATGCTCAGTTCAGATTTCTATCGTATCTGTCTTAGATTATGGCAGGTTTTTGTAATAAGCCAAATGCGAATGAAAAATACATAGGCTACGATATGCCGTACGTACGTATGGTTTAATAGTGAAGTGTGATTAATTGTTTCGGATTGCAATATTGCCCATGGCCTTTGTGTAAAAAAGATATCTTTAAAGTTATTAATATTGACAAAGAGTACCATGCATTTAAGCATACTCTGCTTCAGCTCCAATCTTATAAATTTGTTAGTATAGTTTTTTTACTTGTGATAATTTCTTCTAATGTAGAAACGAGGCAATGTTCCTCAGCATTTTCTTTTCTGTACATTTTGCAATCCAAATGAATTCATCTGATTGCCTGTAACTGTAAAGAATTGTATAAAAAGACTTCGTTAACATTCCTAACAGCTTGTGCGGTGATGAATGTGAATATTGTGAATTATTGTGCGGTACATTAGGTTGTTGATTGTGTACTTAATACCGGTCCAACACTCTTATTTGAGGTTCTGAAAAAGCGTCTCTGATTCTGTAATTTCTACCTCTACAGTATTTTTACAATTTATTAAACAGTACAGATCAAAGTGCTTTTATAATATTGCAAATCGGTGGGCTGATTGCGAGATGCGATAATTTGTAGACTATGGCTGTTATATATAGGCCATGAGCGCCGTTGTTTTCTTTTTTATGAAAACTATAGTTGCTCATGGTGTAAATTCTTGCGCAGCTTACAAAAACACATATTTTTATTAACCTTCTGTTATTATTATTATTTTTTTATAGTTTCATTATGAACATAGGAAAATATTTATTGAACATGCTTATGTTGCCTTTATTAAGACCTCATAAAACTAATTTTGTTTTAAGGGTTAACCACCTACAGCGATTTTACTCTATGGTATCGCATCTCCTTATTTGAAAATACACTGGACAGGAGAGTTTCTCAATTATCTTCCGACGATTGATACTTAAAATTAATCTTAATAATGAATAATACAAATAACAAGTTAAGCATTGCTTAAATTTTAAGTATCGTTCGTCGGATACGGCCTTATTCCTCTAAATTACTTGAAACGGTGGAATTTCAATTTGCTGATGTATCTGCTATTAGATTCCATTTATTTATTTATCTACAAAATAAATAGTTGTTGCTTATAGGTCTGCGTTTTTAGCCCTGTAATATCATTGGCTTTTGAATCCATATAAGAAGACTCATCACCAGGTGTTCCAATGTGTGGTATGTGAGTAACGCGTACGTCAGGTACTATATTTGAATTTGAGTGGTACTGCTGTAACGAAAACATCATCTTAAGGATCCAAAACCAAATGGCGTCATTAATCCTATACCGCTCGAATGTCCAGTGTATTCAAGCAAAAGATTTGATATTGTCTCAGGTAACACCTACTACACCCGGTCATTTCGTGCCAAACCCCGACTTGTTTTGGACACTTGAACGTAGTTTGTGCCAAACAAGAGAATTATTGTCCTTGCATCCTTTTTACTGTATACTGTCCTTATTTTACATGTGATGTCTCAATGTAAAAAGTAAAAAGTGAGTTTTTTATTTAAATATAAAATGCTTTGTTTAGCTTATTATTTCAGTTATTGTTTTGTGTAGCGCAGTTTTCTCAATCCTACCTAGTGTATGACCTGGAAAGATTTTAGTAATAAAATAATTTTTATAATAATGATGTATTGCTTTGAGCAATAAAACAGTTAAACTCAAATGTCAAGCATTAGGTTCCGAGCCTTCCTAATTGAGTGTAAGAGGGAGATCCTAACTCTTAACTAAGGTTGGGCTGGTGACAGAACAAGTCATTATTCCTTTATTGAAATTGCGTCAAGAAAAATTGCATTGTTCCATCTGAAACCCGTCATGTAATTTTAAGGCGGAGGGTGCCAAAAATTCTGAGAAACAAAGTTATGAAGGCATCATTTCAAAAATAGTATTAGTAAGGGAAAATAATAAACAAGCTGAAATAATGTATACCATTCATGTTTTATTTAAAAACAATATGATATGACAACTATGCCTTAAAACCCAATTTAACATTGACGAGCTATGCAACAAATCTACGGTTAAAATACTATTTGGCCCACATATTGTCGCACATAAACATCTCAATTATGTAACAGTGAAACATTAAAATATACTTTGGAACAGTAGGTTACAATGAAGGCACAAATAATGGTGCCCACTAAAGAGTATGGGCGCATTTTGCTAAAAAACCACCCTAACGCTTATCATTGTTAATGTATTGCTAATAAGGCTTACTTATTAATAGTGCCAACAGTTAAAACATTAAGTTTATAAACGAAACTGGATTAAAACTTTGATTGGAACAACGAGATAAATATTTATCTTGACATAATACATAAACTAATACTAGTAACTGGTGTGATGTTGGGAGATCATTAAAAAAAAACTGGTAATACTGCTAGGCTAGTTCAATGAGAGTAGACTCAAAGCTGCTTCTTCCTCGTTCTCCTGAGTGACACTATCTGAAAAAAAAAAAAAAATCTATTGTTATGAAACTTTCTGATATTTCGAGTCAGCATTTCGTATATTGCTTGAAATTCTAGGCTGTAAGCGAGATAAAATTCAGACTTCCGTAAAGGCAAGCCAAGACATTAACAATTTACAACTAAATGACTTCCAGTATTGGTCAAGTTTGGAACCACGGCGTTTTTTATTTTGCCGTACAAATCTCTAAATGCTATGGTAGCTAACACATACTTTGATCTTGGGTCAGTGAGTTCAAGAGGATGTATTGAAGACGAAAGTGGCTGGCTATAGGGGTTGGAACAAAGCTAAACACACCATTTGAAACCCAACATAGTTAGATAATAAATTACATAATTTTATATTCAGGGTGACGTCCTCGGTCTTATTCTAATGGGGGCATTACAAGGGAGTGCTAGTATTGAAGGGGGTGGTGGTCTTGCCTCGTACTCCATCGGTTCTTCTGAGTTCTTGAGCATTTCTCATTTTTTGCTGATGAGCTTCACCTTGAATAATTTCAAATCTGTTTTTAAAATGACTCAGCCGAAATTTCAGTAAATTAAATCTCTTAGTTTACTGAAATTTCCCCACTGCAGTTTGGATATGATTCTCGTACCGTGTACAATAAGGGAAAAAATGCAAATAGGCCACTAAATTAGCAGTCAAATGACAAAAAAGCAATTCCGCTGTTCCTTTCTTAAAACTTAAAATAAACTTTGTACCTGTACTGTTATCGTTATTTTCTTCTCCAGTAATTGGTTCCACATTAAGCTGGAATCGTCCAGTTTCGTCGTATGATTGCACTATTTTCGCAACTATTGGCAACTGAAACAGTGAATTTGAATTATTGCTATGATTCATCAGTTCTCCCCAACCAGGAGTTCAACTGTTTTCGGCACCTTCTTGATCATGAGCAGAATGGCCTGTACACAATTTTCCTGCTTTGGCTACTAGCGTTGAAGGTTAATAAATCGATTCCGTTTTGTGCCATCCATATCTCTCCGTTTTACTTTCTTTTCACATATTGCGACGAATTTTTAACTCTCACTCCAGAGGATCTTATTTAAGTAACCCTTATTTACTAGCGTAGTTGTTGGTACACTTGCTATTTATAATGTAAGCATCGGGTGCTTTTTATTGCATTCAATTTCTTTGCTATGACTACACTTCGGATTATTACCTTTATCAGCACATTGTTAGGACCACATTGGGAATGCTGAGCCATTTCATGATCAGTTGTCGGGAGAATGAACAGTTTATTTTCCGGTGCGGAGGCCAATTTGACCGGAAAGCATTTACCATTGTTTGTCTCAAGAAGAGCAAAAGGGATATGTCGTTGGCTAATAATCTCTTGCAGTCGGGCACTTTCGAAAGCGTCAATGGTCAGCTTTATATCATCCTGCAAAAGATGTTAGATCCGCCTTTATTTTTGATTTAATCTAAAATATCTACTGCTAGATTTACATCTACTTCCCATACAGCCAACAGCCATTAACGTGTAATATAGGCTACTCAACGGATTGTCGTTGATTCGCTCCATCCCCTCAGATTTTTCTTCTTTTTTTCTGTGCTTTGGCTGCAGTTGCTCCTACAATTCTGAGGTCTTTGCGGACTTTCGCTTCTACCGTTAGCCTGGGCCATCCTCGTCTTCCTCTTCCCTCAGCTTCAATAAGTTTTATCCGCTTGATTAGGTCATTTGACAGCCTTCTTTCGACGTTGCCCCACCATGACTGTCTTCGTTCTCGGGGTCTATCGACTATGCTAGCTGGACTTATGACAAAACTATTGTCATATTAAACGTTGCATAATTTAAGGGTAGATTATCCCTTCACTTACCATACCATGAAGTTCTGATGACGTTGGATCCATATTGGCACATGTGTACCTAAAATTACACGAAAATGCATTGTTTGAGTGTCCACAATGAAGGAGGAAAGAGACAGAAAAACCAACTAAATTTGCACTGGGCTCAAGTCTTTAATTCAAGAATAAGACGGATACCTCAGCAGTCATGCAGTCACTTTTCTTATGGTAAAGGTGGTTAGGCAAGAAAAAAATAATCACCTAACTCAGATTCGAAGGATGAATTTGTACTTGTGTATCGCTTATCCAATACTTTAACGGCACCTTATGCCAGAAGCATTGGGAAAATGAGTGGGCTATGCTAAACTTCTCTACCGGTTACAACAAAGAAAAAAGGCACATACTTGGACAAAACTTTAGCAGGAAAACGAATACCATGGGCGACTTCCTCGTGATAGAGAAGGCTGCTACGAGCTTCGAAAATCTGCATGCATCGCTTGCATTGATAAGGCATTTCCTTCGCGTGATTGTTGACCTTAAATACATTATTATAAAATAATAATAAAATTGGTGAAAAGTTATAAGCGGCCCCTACATAATAATAATAATGGCATTATCAGTAATGTCATTACTGTTCAGTAATCATGAAATTGGGATCCACATCATCATTTTTCGTCCTTTCAACTTTGTCCACCTTACACGATCATTATTACTGTCATCTTGATAAGGTAATATCATTATTACTAACCGTTTAGGGGCCGCTATATGGTTCGGCTAAACTAATATGAAAAATATTACTACTTACAGTACGTTCGTGGCGGCAATATTGGTCGAACTGGCAGCCTTTCTAGATAGCCGGGTTTTCCTGTGCTGTTTTCAATTTACATTTTCAATACCTTCATATAGGCCTATTTATAAATTTATATAAAGTACCGGAAATACCATTGCTGGCCCAAACACATACCTTGATACATGTAGCATGCAACGCATGAAAAAAATGTTGTATAGGGAAATACAGCCATAGCGCCATAAACATCAAATAGTTTAGGCCCTAGGCTGCAATATTACTTTTAAATATTTCTTAGCCTGGTCTTAGGCCTACCTACATTTGCTCTGCGGCAAAACTAATGGAGCCTAACTTGATAGGCTACCTGGCTTCACTTGTTGGCAATTTTGAACTTATGGCGTACCTAACGTCACAGAATACCATAACATAACCTTAACCAAAGGGCTGCCTATGATCAAGTCTTTTGAAGTAAAAAAAAGAAACAAACCCGATGATAGGCGAGGTTCGACATTTGATTAAAACCCTTGTCGCAGAGCTTACATTTGTATGGGCGCTCGTTGGTATGGGTGAAAATGTGGTTCCTCAAGTTACCTGAAAAATTAATTCCATCATAAAATGTTGTAGCAGCCTACAAGGGACAACAACCATAAAATAAATAAATAATATCATAATTTTATTTGTAATTTAAAAAAAGTGGAAGCCAACTATGTGTAACCCAAGCGCAAAAATAAGCCCCAAGAAAATTGAAAACTGGGCTGGTTGAGATGGATTACCGGGGCTATAATTGCTAAGACAGACTGACTGACTGGTATTGGTTCAAAATTATTCCGAAGTTTTACTGCTCTGGTTATTGATGGTTAAGGCGGGCATTCCACATACGTCAATCGTCAATGAAAAATTGAAAAATGACGTAAATTGACGAGGTAGCAGAATTTTTAGTATGTCTTTAATGTCTGCTAAAACGTCATTTTTCAATTTTTCATTGACGATTGACGTATGTGGAATGGGCGCCTATAATGACTGAGCTAACCCTTCTGATGAAACGCTTTGCCACAGAAAGTACACTTGTGCGGCTTTTCTTCCGCGTGGATCTTCTTGTGTGAGATGAGCGTGGAAACGCGGTTGAACGATTTTTCACAGACAGGACAAATGAAGGGACGCTTATCGGAGTGGATGGCGCGATGCTGAATCAACGTTGACTCCTGCAACAAATCAGGTTTGCTTATAATGGAAAAAGTCATGCTGAAAATCCGCGATCCACATACGATAAAAAAGCGCATAAAAAGGAATGATAAGAAATAATGAATAGGGTTCACTCGGTATTGAGTTTACTTTACCTGTCGGAATGCTTTGCCACAGATGTCACAAGCAAATTTTCTTTCCTGGGTATGCACTGGCAGGTGGCGGTTCAATGCGTATTGCTGTTTGAATTGCTTTTTGCCTGAAACAACAGCAACAACATGCCACCAATGTTCGAAGGGTCTGCATTCAAGATAGTGATGGTCTACTACTGATTTGCCAGCTACAATTCGACCACTTATCTTATTGCGTTGGCGTTCAAAGATGTAATAACTGTGCGCAGGCCAAAGCGCAATCTGATCTGTCAAACTAGTTACTTAGATACATACGAATAAAGTCGGGCAGGTAAACCTTCAAGTAAGTTTTTTATCCGAACAACCTCTTGAGTCGCCTCTGTAGGTAATACCTTTGTTGAGTTACGACAGGTCACCGATCGCATGATGTGTAGAGACTCGCACAAGTACGAACAAGCTACCACTATGCCATCGAAGTTAGGTATAGCTGGTTGTTATCGCTATTTATTCGAACGGACTTATGGTACCATGATGATAAAACAAACATATGTAACTCCATCTAGACAAGCCCGCAACCAGCCCAGCTCCTCCTACGAATTTTCTTAGTTTTACACTAAATAGAATTGAACTTACCAGACATGTGACCTTTTACTACATCCTATAAGATGGCAGCCCCCCCCCCTCCGAAAAAATCCGGGTTATGGGCCTGCTGCTAGATGAAAAAAGTGATCGCAGATTTCATGTACGTATGTGCTGAATTATACTGAGGAGGCGATCGCAATGCTGATAATAGTTGTGTGCGTGTTCTTTACTTTTGATACTTACAGATGCGGCAAATCCATGGAAGAAAGCTGCTAGTACTTGTATCACTTCCATCTTCAGTTTCGGAGTCCGACTTAGGCGTATTTGTGACCTGTACTGATTGTAAAACCCGAGTCTTCTTTTTTGTAACGTTCCAAGACGCACTAACTGGTAGACCTAAGTTCCCAAGAGATCCTGAAACAAAAACGGTTGCTGGCTATAGTCACTATAGTCATGTTTGGTTCCAATCATAGTTGCCTATAAAAATACCATATAATAAAATATGTAGGCCTACTTTGGTTCAAATGAAACAACCAGTGGCCAGTCTATTATTTTTTGAAGCACAAGAAAATAGGACCTTATGAGACATAGCCTACGCCTACCCTTTACCTTTTATGTCTGCAGTCACTCTGTGTCACCTAACTTGTAGGTAGGGTCAACAAAAAGAATGGCAAGAACGCCATAAATAAATAATATAATTATTCAATGCCTAATCAATTGTTATTTGACTGATATGTTCCATTTAATAAAAATAATAAAATGCACCGTTTACATACCGGTATCTTAACTCTATCTCTATCGTTAAATTAGTTAGGCAAAAAATTACCTTTTCGTTTTTTTAGCTCTGAAATAGGAGTGCTAGATGCTAGATTTTCTTTAAAACTTTCTCCAACTTCCGGAAATAAGGAAGACTCAACTTCAGCATTACAGTCAGATGGCTCAGTTAAACTCTCACCTTCGTAGTATTCTTCGCGGTCAACTGAGCAATTATGCTCATTATTTGCTAAATCTAAGTCCGCCGAAATAAGTTGCTGAAAAATACGATAATTTAGGTTATTCAACTGAAATCTAAATTACCGGGTGTATTTTATTGTAAAAGATAGAGCCTAGCAAGGCCGTAGCCAGATTTTTTGCGGGGGGGGGGGGGTGTTAGAAATTTCATTGGGTATTACATAGTGGCTTTTATTTTTCTACTCAAAATCCGATTATATCTAGTATCAAGCCATTTCATTTCGTTTCATTTCGGGGGGGGGGGGGGGAGGGGGGTTGAACCCCTCTTGGCTACGGCCTTCAAATCTGACAGCCTATAATTTTAGTTTTTACAGCTTCGATGTGCCTCTTTTTCTTTGAATTGAATAAATGCAAATAAAGCGGCTGGAACTTAATTATCATTGATAGCATATAATATTAAGTTTCAAGCAATTATTTTTTTATATTTGTCTGATTAAACGTATCATGTATAAGTTACTGCATTAACACGTTTGTAGTATTTGTTTAGGCATATAAATAGGTCTATTAGAGCTCTGCGCTACATTAGGCCTATTATATCATATCAGTTTCTTCATACACCGTGACTTACTCTCTATTTGGTCCTATAACCTAATATTAAAACTTACATCGAACAGTCTGAGCTCTTCACTTGACACAAAAAATTCATCTAGTTCGTTAGGTTTCTTCTCCAAAGTCATTTTATAGGCCTACTGCCGGAAGTGACACCAGGAAGCGAAATAGTTTATTAAACTGTACCTGAAATAAATATTCACGCCATACATGTTTAATTATTTATTTTAGGCGCATTGGGTTATGAAGATGTTTGGTGGACTCTCTTCGGCGAAATCAAATTTTTGTAGCACCCTACTAGGCCTACGTAGACTGCCCACAGTGGCGTGTAACGATAGGTTTACGAGGGGCAGGGCCTATCATTTGGCACCCCCCCACCATTTTCTTAAACATGTAGACAAAAGCCGTAAACTAACTAACGGAATACCTACCTACTCATTAGTCATTGTGGACGTACGCATCTGTTAAGTAAAATTAGGACCTTGGGTCATTTTTTTCTTTAAATAAGCCTGAAATAGTGGGGGTTAAAATTTACAGACCTAGACTTATTGAAAGTGCTTAAAACAGGGGGGGGGGGGTCCCGCTCCCAGAGTCTCACGGGAGGAACATTTTTAAAGCCATAGGTGCGAAATATTTCAGGTAAACGTCCTTGCCAGTAAAATGCTTATGGTTTTCGCTGACGGAGACCCGGAAACCCGGAAAAAGGCTCCCACAGGGGATGTTTTCTAAATAAATTGGCCCAGTGAGCTTTCACAAAAGCGCGGGGCTTGAAGTGCTTGCTTAATAGCCTAAATAGACTAAGCAATTTTTTCCTTTAATCTTGAATGATGAGTAATAACGATTGCATTTATCTTTCCACATGCTGTAAAATAATTTGCAGCAATCAAATACTCACCTCCCGTGCTGGCAAGAAAGAATTTAGACAGAAGAACGATAAATTTCCATGAAATAGACATTAACAAGAAACAAAAGACGATCAAGTCAACAAAAGTTCATCATGCTTCACAATGCATGCGTCGCGCGTAGATTCTGCTGACACGAAATTTTATTTTATTTTCATTTGTTTAAATAACTAATTAGCATTTATTTGCAAGTTAACAAATAATTTTTATTAAACATTTTTTTTATAGTTTATGAAGATTATGTGGGCAACGTGACACAGCGTGCTTGTGGTCGTCGTTGATACTTATTGCTCATCTGTCACATCTGTGATCGTCGTCATAGGTTGAGGTTGTCGTTTGCGTCGTCTGATTTCTGTTATTGCCAAATAATCAACAATCATTCAAAGTTTAAATTCTAATTAATGATAAATTAGAGCTTTTACCAATGGAGAGCTCAGATGACGATAATGACTCATTTCAAAGTGCAGACGAGTTTGTTGATGCAGACAGTGATTGTAACATTGCCACAAGCCCAATCAGTCCTCAACAAACCAACAATAAGGACACGTTGAAGACAGCTGATGACATCTGCAGCCCCATTAAAATCAGTTTTGAGACAAGGGAGCGTCGTGATGGTGAGGTATTTGATAATTCATTCGAAAGTGATACAAATGAAAATGCAGCCCCTGCAAATTACAGGAAGAGGCCTGAAAGACCAAAAAGACCAGGCCGTACAAATGCTGATAAGGCTAAAAATACTGAGTTGAAGGAAGTACTAGGCAAAGTTGCTAGGTCTGATACATTGATAAAAGATTTTAAAACTCAGCTAACATCAAATATTACTAAGGGGCTTACAAAATTCCAAGAAACGTCTTCATCCTTGAAAGGGTTAGTATTGGGTCCGGTTGATAGAGAAAAAGATGGTGAGAGATTCGTGTATGATGATTGCAGTCGATTAGAAGTTTCAAAAGTTTCAGAATGTTCCCCAGGAACGGCCGTGCAATCGGCGTTGAGTGAAGAAATCCTAAAGTTGTCTAATGCTTTTGCTAGATTAAATGCTGAAAAATCTGAGAATTTATTAAATACACCTGAAGACACTACTGTACTTTTGGATCAGTCACTTAGTGATGTGATTTTGGCTGAAAAAAGTCAGTTCTCAGGAAAACCTTTAAATATTGATAGCAAAAAGGTTGTACCAGTTAGCCAACCTGCTCCTGAAATTGGTAGGCTAGAAGAAATTGAAAGCCAAACGTTACCCAACAAAAAAAGCAAGGAGGATAGTCAATCAATCGTCATAAGTAATGAAGGTGAAGGCGATGGTAGTTCAAGTGTGCTAGATGATTTGAACCATACAGAAGATGTTGCTTTTAAACCAGTAAGTGCCTTAACTGATGGATGGGATTCTTGGACTGATAATGTAGATGAAAATGAAAAGTTAGGAAACGAAGATTCAAATCTAGTTAGTGAAGAGTGTCTGGCCACAATTGGTTCGGTTTATGATGATGTGAATGATAATCGTGGATTAAAAAAAGAGGATGAGCTAGTAAAAGGGTCTGCCACCAATTCCGAAGCGGCGGCTGCTGTTCCAAATGAAATAAATACCTCACAATGGGATGAAGATAAAATCGACGACTCAGAGAAAGGTAATGCCGGTCCCGAAGAGGAAATACCAGAAGGCAATGGATTAATTGAAGACATTTGTGATGATGACGGTTGGGGAGATTGGGGTGACGATGAAGTAGGTAATACGCCGAATGTTAGTAATAAGCTGGATAATAAAGATAGTGATTGCGTTCTAGATGATGGCAATGGGTGGGGTGATTTCGAAGAGTATCCAATAGAAGAAAAGGACAGAAAAGATGACTCAGATGGGTGGGAAGACTGGGGCGATGATGAGGACGAGCCGCCCTCAATCCTTAGTCCTTCTAAAACTAGTAACAGTGCAACTGTGCCTTTAAGAACATTGCCACAAGACAGTCTTACAGATCAAGAATGGAAGGGATGGGATACCTTTGGGCAAAAGAAAGCCGATCGTGAGTGGGGCATTGGTGGTTGGGGATTGGGCACTCTTCTAAACACAGCTACAGTTGTTTCTAGCAATCTTTCCGCTGTAACACAAGGGATTTCTACGGTAATAGAATCTGGATTAGGTGTACCTGATCCTGAAACGATGGCAAGGATGCAGCTGTCTGAGGAAAAGACTCGCAAGGAGAAAGATGGCCATGAGGGAGAAATAGAGCCGGAGTCCTCGGCACCTTTTCCATTCCGAAGTATAGTATCTGGCGTTGGAAAAATTGTAGAAGTAGCAAAAGTACAAGAAATTGGTTCACGGGTGTTAAGTGGGGGTCTGGATACCCTGGAGACCATTGGCAAGAAAACTATGGAAGTGTTACAGGAGGGAGACCCTGGGTTGAAGAAAAAGAGAGCGCTTTTGTTGGGGAATGGACAGGCGTTGTCGCAAGTTCTTCGAGAAGCAAGGGATAAGTCTGTTGTAGAAGATAAGAAAACAGGAGAACTGGCAGCATCACGACGTTGCCATTTTGAGACAGTGTTTGATGATTTCCAAGGTATGCTACTAGTAGCATCAGTTTAATATTTTCATATGCAGCTGGGAGTTAAAATTGTCTTTGCTATAGCTTTTTAAACGTAAAATCTGCAGGTCCTGCTCTATAAGAATCTGAAATGCCGTGAGTTGTCACATATTTTTATTAATCAGCGCTATAAAATAGGGACCACTTCATAAGAGTCATCTACTGTTACACACAGGAAGTGGAGTATCGCCAGCCCACCTCGAAAATTGACATTTCTGAACTTCATCAAGAGGGCCTCAACAACGACGAGACAAGAAAAAATCCTCAAACCGCTTCTGTTTTATTTGCTCTGGACCGATAGTTATGTAGGCGTATGCAATCTGACTTGACTTGTGCCCGCTGTATAATATGGACTTTATTGCAGGTTTAATACATTTGGAAGCATTGGAGATGTTGTCGACCCAGTGCCAACTTCGAATACAGCAGTTGCTGGAGCCACTGCCCCCAAATAAACTAAAGGAACTGCAAGATACTTTGGAAGAAGTAAAAGAGCTCTGTGAGTTGGACGAAGATTTCGATTTAGCTGATTCTTACAATTTCAAAGAAGCATTGATTGAGACTGTGGAACCCGTAAAAAATGAAATATCAGTTGCTAAAATTGTTGAGGTATGTATATCTAATTGGCCATAACAGGCTGTGGCGCTTCTTAAGGCGAACAACATATCAAGCGTCCAGTTTTAGAAAGTATGGCCCACGTCTATGCTGCACTAATTACGCATAGGTGTGTACCGAACTGATATACCTACTGCAGCGCGGTGTCTCGGGGGGCGAATCTCGTCAAATTAAGTCAACCCAGGCTACTCATAGAAGCGCCTGGGAACTGGAAAAAGTAGGTGAATTCCTCGATTAGGATTTTCTTCGATAATGTGTCAATAGAAAACGACTCAAAATAATCATGCAATAATTTTTAACCGTGTATAAAGGAACAGTGTATTTGCTTAATAGAATTATGAAATTTTACTATGCCGGTCGACTATGAAAGAACCGGTCCGAGTTTACTCGAACATGCTTTCCAATTTATCAAAATTAGTAGATAGAGAAAATGAGTAATTTCATGGTAAATAAGTTTCTTATGGTTAAATTTCCGATATCTGGGGGGGGGGGGGGGGGGGGGTGGTCCACCTGACGCCACTGGAGGTGAGCTAAATTCTAGATAGGTCAGACCAACACATTAACACACAGCAATACTGGCAGAGCACGCAATGCGTTTGAGCGTGAATCATTGAAATCATTAAAAAAAAAAAAAACATTTTTTTGTACAAAACCAAATACTTTTCTGGGAAGGCAACCTGTCCGATTTCGTTACTCAATTTAACACCTAAAACATACCTGAAGGTAGAAATCATCGATAGAAAGGTTTCGCAGAAAAATTATTTTTTAGTCATTTTTCATAAAAATTTGGTTATTTTTATTTTTTTACCCCCCGAAGCAAACTATCATGGAGCAAGCGACCCCCCGCATTTTATCAACATTAATAAAAACTACAATCTATGTGAATTTAAAAGAAATGGTTGGAGCCGTTTTTGGAAAATAATTTTTTTAGACGTTTTTTTAGTATAAGCCCCCCCCCCCCTAATTGAGTTAGCCCCAAATATAAAAAAAAGTCCCGAGGTATGATTTTTGTGAACATACATGCCGAATTTCATCAAAATTGACCGGGTAGTTTGCCCGGAAATCGACGCACAGACAGACAGAACGGCAGACAGACAGACATTTCGTAAAAACCACTTTTTTGGGTTCCTGGGGCCTTCGATTTTTTCGATTTCGACGTCCTTATACTACGTATAAATTGGAAAGCAATAATACTGTGGTGCTTCGATTTCATTATTGATATTTTTATGTATTGATAAAAACATGTTTCATTGTTCCAATTTATGGTCAGGCAGTATTTGTTAGGGCTAGCCTATACATCGAATTATTTGTATTCCAACAATGGGTTCTGTTGTTGTATTGGAATGGAAATTGTGCAGGCTATCTAGAAGACAACCTGTATTGTATAGGCAGTTATTAATTTATTAAGAGCTCTGTCATTCACAACTTCTAAACCTTTAGGGGTTGAGGTGTTACTAATGGCGTATGATCCCTCAGACTCCGAGGGCAGGGTGACTCTGAAGTAACATCGATACCCTAAAGAATGGCAACACGAGGATCTATGCACGTTCTGATGTATTGACTGTTTTCGATTGATCAGGCCAAGTCTGCGTCCTCCCGAAGTCTTCTGTCCTCAGAGCCTGGTTTCGTCATTCCGCTTCTGACTCCCGCTATCCAACTTAGGCTCCCGTTGTCAGCGGTCGTCAGCAGGTTCAACTCAATCGGCTCGAAGTAGCTGAAGCCATCCAGAGGCGTACCGCTGTCATCGGCCTACACTTCGTGCCAATATGGATATTAAATCCTTTTAATTTTTATTTATAATGCTCAACAATTACGAATTATTGTTTCTAGGTCCATGATAAACTACTTATTTGGCTTAGAAGTGTGAATGCGAATAGTCAAGGGCCAGGTGCCATCTATGATAAAGCCATCACTGCAATAGCTGAACTCACTGCGTCTGCTACTCAGCAGTTTCACAAGGGAGGAGAGCTTCTTCTGTTGAAAGAAAGAAGAAAAACTGTCGAGGAAGCGGACTGCCTTCTTCAGTATGTATACCTATTTTTCAGATTTATTTTCTGATTTAAAGTAAATAGTCTATAGAATTGGAGGATTTCCCTCTCGCATGTAATGGAGAATTGGCGCGTCAACCCATGAAAGGTTCCAGCCTAAGCACTGGTGGAGTTGTCTCCTGATCTTTCTTCTATTTGGGATATAATGAGGTCCAGGAACCACTTTGGTGCTATTAAATTAATTTAAAAAAGATTTTCACTTAAGATGATCAAAATCTTAGGCGGCTATTCCACTGGCGATTTTACTTCATATTTGATTTAGTAATTTTGTCATTGACTTTTGTTTTGTTTAAAGGAGACTATTACGTAGATACTTAACTTATCTATTATAAATTAAGTTAAAATAAGTCTCTACCATATTATAACTTAATTTATAATAGATAAGTTAAGTATCTACATAATAGTCTCCTTAAAACAAAACAAAAGTCAATGACAAAATCAAATATGAAGTAAAATCGCCGCCTTACTTGAAGTAATTAAATCATTTTGCCAAGTCTTCCCCTTCGGTTTGACGTACTAAATATATTATCCTCACCACTTTTCACTTAGTTAAGTACGAAACTAATTTTACGGGTCAATTTGTACATCCATTCAGTATTTTATGTACAGTAATTGGCCCTAAACGGGTTGGTTTGTAACATCCATACGTGATAAATTCAAATATGTATTTAAATGTCACCAAAATCGTGATGATTCCTAAATATGTTATGACTAAGGTTTCATATAATTAATGATTTCTCTTGCCAGATTATCCGGGCACATATCCACTGAAATTCAGAGTTTATCAGAACGAGTAGCAGAGTTGCTTCGCGCCACTGAAGACCCTGCATCTGACCTCCTAGTCAGCAACTTTCGCGTTGAGTCTGAAAACGCGACTGCTTACATAAAACAGGCATTGGGATTGCTGCTGCCAGTAATACAACTTGGAGCTATCTGAATTAATTTGAAAGCTTCAACTTCTAAGTCTACTCTTTTCCTTGCAAGGAATTATCAAGCTAAATGGAAGAATTGAATTAACAATTTCTGTATGTTACAGACTTACATGAAATTTGGCGTAGACGTTGCGATTAAAAACATCTGTGTGATAAATTTCAACTTAAATAACATAAATAATTTAATTTTTGGCATTTCTCCTTTAGCTTTCCTTTGAGACTTTATTTTCCATCCAGCCCGTAAATGCCATACATAGTGAAGCCTACTTTTGACCAAAATCGTTTGTAAGTGGTCAATTCTGAAGTGTGTTCGAAATATAGTAAAAATGGCTAAGTTTATCCTTCATTAAAATGTGAAATAACTTATTAGCCTAAGTTTTAATGCCCAAACGGTGTATATAAATATAAAATGCGGTGTATTAGTAAACCCTTTCAGCTTATTTTAGGTAATAGAATAGAAAATATGTTCGGATAAGTTATCACTTTACATCAGACAAAAAATAAGCTAGTCTACAAGTACATCATCAGTAGAATCATTAAGCTATAACCAATGGCGGCTCGTGGTTTCTGAAACCAGAGAGACAACAGGTATATTGGTTTACAATATCATGACCGAAACTCGACAAATATAAAACACAAACAATTTTACTGTTCACATGAATCACAATATCAACAAGTAACTGTGATACTGCTTTGGTCATTTGACGTTTAATAATGCCCTTACTTTTAAAATATAAGTAGTCAATATATACAATTCTGAATGAAAACAACAATCAAAAATTAAATATTTCGACAATATATTTTGTTTACACGCGCAACATATCTGTAATTCAATAACATAAAATATTACATTGTAGTATTATATGGTATATATAACACTGACATTAAATTAACTTTGGTTGAAGAGGTAACCTCCTCGTTATAACCGAAATTAGAGGATATGGAAAAAACTGGGCTTGGCGGGATTCGAACCCACGATCTACGCCTAACCGGGGCGTCGTCTTAACCACTGGACCACAAGCCCCGACAAGTCCAGTAAATGCCAAATCCTCTACTTATGCTCTAATTGACATGATTCGTGTTGCTAGACAGGTTAGCACAACTACACAACTATCTAACCGAACAGGTCTGTGAGCTGACTTAATTGCATAAAGGCAATGCTTTATTCATTACATTGTAGTATTATATGGTATATATAACACTGACATTAAATTAACTTTGGTTGAAGAGGTAACCTCCTCGTTATAACCGAAATTAGAGGATATGGAAAAAACTGTTATATATACCATATAATACTACAATTTAATGAATAAAGCATTGCCTTTATGCAATTAAGTCAGCTCACAGACCTGTTCGGTTAGATAGTTGTGTAGTTGTGCTAACCTGTCTAGCAACACGAATCATGTCAATTAGAGCATAAGTAGAGGATTTGGCATTTACTGGACTTGTCGGGGCTTGTGGTCCAGTGGTTAAGACGACGCCCCGGTTAGGCGTAGATCGTGGGTTCGAATCCCGCCAAGCCCAGTTTTTTCCATATCCTCTAATTTCGAACATAAAATATGTTCAATTTCGAATCATGTCGTTGTAACTGGGGCCATAGACGATAGAGTAAAATATCTGTGGCACCCCGCAGATATGCCCCAGACACGCCCATTTCCTTGTAAGGTATTCAGTACAATGCAAGTCCACGCTCAATGCATTCGAAGCGTTTCTTAGGCGGATATTCCACCTGCGATTTTACTTCATATTTGATTTTGTGAATTTTGTCATTGACGTTTGTTTTGTTTTAAGGAGACTATTATGTAGATACTTAACTTATCTATTATAAATTAAGTTAAAATAAGTCTCTACCATATTATAACTTAATTTATAATAGGTAAGTTAAGTAGCTACATAATAGTCTCCTTAAAACAAAACTAACGTCAATGACAAAATTCACAAAATGAAATATGAAGTAAAATCGCCGGTGGAATTGGCGCCTTAGCATTTCTGGGAGGGTAGCTGCCCGAGTGCTTTTCTGGACGAGCCGCCACTGGTTTTGACTGACATCCGTGTAAGTGAAACAGTTGATAACTCTGACGTTAATATTTCGTATCGTTGTCATAAAACCAAGCATTGATTTCCTTTGCACATGTTTCATAGGATTTTGGAGTGATATTGTGTGAATTATGGACATCAGCAGCTATTTGTTTCATAATTGGCAGTACCTTACTGCAAATTTTAATTACTGTATATATATTTTTATTCAATATTTATTTACAAATTAGGCGAACTAAGAGCTGAGATATTTGAATGTAACTGGCAACTGTCCAATAAAATCACGGTAGAAACGTTAAAACGGTGACAGACAATGATCGGTTTTAAATGTTGACAAATTGGGAAGCTTACAAGGGATTTGTTGGGCGATTTTCTTGCCTTCGTCGCCTAGGGGGTTGAAGCTCAGATCTAATGTGCAGATAGAAGTTAAAAAGTCGCGGCTCATGGTCTCTAATGAATTTATGAAACATGATATGCCATTTTCGCTAATATTCGTAGACCTGAAACAAAAGAGTTGTACATTTATCGAAAGTTGAATTTTTAATCTAAGAACCCGGTACGAGTGAACTTGTACAGGCTTTATTATTTCTCAATTAGTACAGTTACCGAGATAGATAATAGAAGTAGTTCCATGGCAAATATTTGCCATAGGGTTACATTTCGGTTACCTTGACATTCCCTATCCCAAAGCACTGAATTGATAAATGGGACGATGGCATAGTTAAGAATGGACAGAAAAATGTTATACAACACAGAAAGGAATGGCAGGGCATGAATTATCCATAATTCCAAAGCCAAAACTTTGCTTTGAAAAGCATCGATAGAAAGGATCCACATTATTTTTTAATCATTTTTAATTAAACTTGAGACTTATTTTTTGCCCTCATAACCAAACTATCATTGGCAAGACTACAATATCACTGAATTTAAAAAAAAATCGATGGAGCCATTTTTTAGAACAAACGTTTTTGCAGTTTTTAGCGGGCAAAACCTCCCAAAATAAAATAAAAACGGTCCCGAGAATTTTGTAAACCTACATGACGAATTTCATCAAAATCCACCAACTAGTTTGCCCACAAATAGACAATCATTTCGTAAAAACCACCATTTTGGTTCCTGGGACCTGAAAACGTGTAAACCCGTTCAAATCGAAAATTTCGATCATCATAATGCTTTCCTGTTACTAAGGTATAAATAGGAAATTAAAAAAGATAACATTGTAGAAATATCCATTTGTATTATCTTTCAACTTTGAAGGGTAAATTTATTGACTCAATTAATTTCCGGATATTGTTGGTAGTTTCCCATACTATTCAAGAAACATGCGTTTTTATTTTATTTGAGGGGCATAATTATTCACTCCATAAATTTCCGGATCATATTTGTAGTTTCATATTTATTTTGGCTTTGGTAACAATTTATATAGCTATGAACTTACACATCTCGGACTGACTGAATGTCAACTGGTTTAACTATTGTAGGTCGACTAGGTTAAAGAGCTGCTTAAATATTTAGTAAATATCGATCTCGAACACCAAAAATATAAAAAACTGAAAATACTCGCAATTGAACGCAGTGACCTGTACGTACCTGAGAAATAAGTTTTCGACAGCACAGTTCTTCAGGGATTGAGCCAGGTAGGCTAAACCATCATCCCCCAATAGATTTCCGGATAAATCAACAGTGTGCATGCGTCTTACTGATCCTAGAGCTTGTACAACAGGTTTCAATTCACATTCATCAAGAGCTAAATTTTTCAGGCTTAGGTGGAGTGATGAACTACAAGCATCCAGCTTTGTTGCCAAACTCTCCAAGTACCGTGGTTTCCTGCCATTGCACCACGTGGTTTCTTCTACGGAGTCCACGGAACACGCGAATCGGTACCTTTCTGACAACGGTATTGTTTTCCAACTTAATATCTTTCCAATCAGCTCTTCATCTAACGCAAGGGAAATGGGATCTGAAGGGGCGAGTAAAGCGCCATCTTTTGTGGTGATTTGCAGCTTAGGTTCTTGACCTTCAAGAGTATAGTACCGTTTCGCAGCTTCTTGCGCTAACCAACTCACAGTTAAGTCTTCTGCTTTGTTTGAATCCATGAGCATAAGTAATAAATGTTCCCCGACTTTGACCCGAACCTTTGTAGCAGTAGGTCTAGCAGTATACGTTGAAACAGAGCTTGATGGCGGACTGGGGAAGGGAACTTGTATGTTAATTATGTTACCTTCTTCTAATGGGATTTGAAAGCAAGGCTCCTCTACTTCTACGTCTTCTACTAAATCTGTCATTGGCTGTAGCTTAGTTTTTTTCCTTAAATTGCCGTCGCTGTGGGATGTTATTTCATCTTGAGGAGGCCACCCTGCTTCTTCACGCTCAATTGACCGGTTCTCTCTGATGTTACTTCTCTCGATCAACTCGACAATTTTCCGTTTATTTCTTTTCTGGTTTCTCTGGAGCACACCTAGATCGTCCTCCAACCATTCTTCAACGTATCCATCGGCGTCAACTAAAGGCGAATCCAAAACAGGCTTGCGGAATTCCACTGATAGAGGACGCTTTCTAATGTTGCTCATTGTAGCTCGGTAGTCGGATACGGATGATTTATGTTTCGGTGGGTTGTTTTCTTTCTCTCCTTTCGAGGCTGGCGAGGGAAATTTGCAGATTTCATAGTTATTTTCTGATGAGATTGGGCTGATAGACCGAACCCCAGAATAAAGTTCTTCCTCAAGGTTAACCTGCCGCCTTAAGTTGCCCAATCTCTCTTTTGTATTTTCATTTGTAAGTTGATGCTTTCTATTTTCTCGCCTCGTCGACCTTTCCTGACCTGGTTGCCTATAGGATGAACTCCTTTGCTCTGTATGCTGAATTCCGGCAGCAGCTAATTTCCCACTGAGATTTTTAACCAGTTCCTTGTAACTTATCTCCGATTCGTCATCTAAGTCATCAACTCTTCTCCGCCACTCCCTCAAACAGTCGAGCGGTGTCTCCCCCTCATTAGTTAAAGCAGTAACAACAGCTCCATGATCGATAAGATAGCGGATTATTTCAAAATGACCGCAGCACGCAGAATCATGGAGAGGAGTGACACCACCGCAGTCCTTACCTCCTGGGTCATTTATATTAGCTCCAGCTTCAATTAATAACTGAACCATTTCCATGTGTCCATGGTTCGCAGCTTCGTGGAGGGGCGTCCACCCAGCAAGATCCTTTTCCTTGACAGGATGTCCCATTGATATCAGCCGCCTGGCTCTAGTTACGTCTCCTTTTATAGCAGCTACATGAAGAGGCGTCTCGCCCTTTTCGTTACGCGTCACTTTAAATGTGTTTCTAGAAACTCGTGGAATATCTTCATCTGAATCTGAGAGTTGCGACAGATGAACGTCATCTTCTGGGTTCTCCTCTCTCTCGGAATCACTTGACTCTTCTGCCCCCAATGTTGTCAATTCTCTTTTAGTCTGTTTCGCTATGTCCATTCTTCCATGTGCCCTTTGTAATGATAATAGTCTATTAAGGCATAATGCTTCAAGTTTGGGTGATTTGGCTTGTCTTGCATTTAGAAGTCCCATTGAATATTCATGTGATATTTCTTCAAAAGATGAACCTTTAATTTCCAATATCTCGCCGATACTCACATGTGTCTTTGCTGCTTCCTTTGGTACATTTACAGAAATTTCTAGTTCCTTCATTGCATATTCTAGGGCCATATCATAGTTTTTGCTGTCTCGATATGTCTGTGAGAGAGAAACGTAGCAAGGCAGCAATTGGGTACCAGTTTCTCCGAGAGTTTGGGCACATTCCAACATGTTTAAGTAGCACTTAATAGCATGTTTAAAATTTTTAACCCGACAACATTGATCGCCAAACCTTTCATACAATTTTTTTCTTTCCTGCACCAAATCTGGTGATGTGGTGACAAGGTCTTTCTCTAAATCACACAAGACTATTGCTCTCTTAAGGCTACACTCTACTTCATATCTGTCGTCAGAAATTGGACTTTTTAATTTAAAGGCTGTCTTTAAAACTTTGCGGGCACCTGAATAGTTGCTCATTGCTAAATATACCTCTGCTTTTCGAATTAACGCAGTAACCCGCGCTTCCACATGATTTTCTAATTTCTTGGCAGCTTCAATGGCTTCATCAGCTGATCTAAGAGCGGCGACAGTATTGTCCATGCCCAAATTTATAGTAACCAAGCTTAATAAACATCGGTGAAGATCCTCAAATAATTGTTCTTTTCGACAAATAGCTACAGAACGAAGTATATAGTCTAAAGCTTGATCAAGTTCACATTCAACTTCACAAGCTAATCCCAAGTTGAAAAGTATTCGTGCTGTCATTTCTTGCCGTTCACGATTTGGTATATTTTTAAGCTCTTCTTCACAAATGCACAAACTTTTCATATAGGCTTTTCGGCAATTTTTTAGAATTTTTGGTAGCTTGCATTTTACAATTAATTCTTCATCTTGTTGCATTTCAACAGCCCAACAGAAGTAGGTGCGTCCAATTGTTGCCCAAGCCCGCTGCTCTTCAACCACATTTGCTTTTTCTTTGGCAAAATTAAGGTATTTGTTGGCCCGCTCAAGTGCTTCTTCAAATAATCCAAGTGTGCTACACATTTCTCCTATCATCCTGTGTGCATTAGCTATGTCCTCTTCGTCATTTTTCAACTCACTGGCACGAAGTTCTTCGCGAAAAGCTTCAAGAGCTTGTTCGTAATGTCCCTTTCTACAATGATAATCTGCAATTCTTCTGCAGCATGAGACTAACTCATCCAGCTTTCCAGATGTTTCTAACTTATTTTTTCGCTTGGTTAGTTTCACCTCCTCTGAATCCATCATTAAAAAAACTTTTGGAGGACCGTCAGGACCGATATAACACGTATGACGTACTTTTTACCTTAAAAATTTGTTTATGTTTTTAATTTGCTATTTTGCGCGAAAAAATATCGTGGCAGCAATTTAAAATTAATAGCGCCAAATTAGATTTTATTAGAAGTTTCAAGAACTTATTCAAACAATCAATAGCATTTATATTAATAGTTTAAAATCATAGATTTTAATCAAGATTTCAGCATAAAAACTTTTTAGTTGAAGCCTCAAACCCCACGACAAAGAGGAAGGTTTTCAAAATGCCTCTTCTGTGGGCCGATTGGTACACAGAATAAATATTTACTATCATGTTTACAATATTTTTTAATACCAGGGTATTATTTTAACCCCGGTATTAAAATCGCCATGATCAGGCTGCTGATTGGCGGGTCGCAACCCCATCTTTCTTTCTTCAACTTCTGGCCATTAGTAATTCCGCCCCTTCAATACGGAGAGCCAAGTCATGAACGAAAGTGATACAATGCTCTCAGTTTCAAGATCAATCACAGCGAGTCAGAGGCCGCTTAGATTTTTTCTCCATCAAAGTTTGTTGTAAAAGTAATTTATTACTATACTAGGCCTAGGTAATAGTGGAGTTGAATTGTGGATGGTCTTTTCAGCAATATAGAAAATAATAATAATAAATGAGTTCAATCAATCAATCATGTATTTAAATGTTAGAACCATATATGGCATACATTACGTCATTTTTTTATAAATTATGTCATAAGTTAAATATAATATAATATAGCCTAGTATAAGTAGCCGATGAGGATCCTTGTCAAATATTACAATACACAATTATAATTATAACTCTCCCAGCCTATCCTCCAATGCCTCGGCCAGGGAATTGGATTGAGCCGTCAACTACAGTCTGATATCTGTCACTGAGAAAAGACCTCACGAAATCCAAAGCAGACTGTCGGAAGTGGTACTTTTTAAGTTTCATTAGGAGGAGCTCGTGGGGAACGCAATCGAAAGCTTTCGAGAGGTCGTAGAAGGAACTTACAGAATACATTTGATCAAAAAATGCCTTCAATGTCCGCTTACTGAATGCCATAATGGCGTCGTTAGTCGAGCGTTTCTTCCGGAAACCGTATTGGTGGGCATTGAAAAGGTTAAATGTTTCGAAATGACCACTAATTTGTTCCTTCATTATCTTTTCGAGGATTTTGGAGAAAAATGGCAGTATTGATATGGGCCTATAATTATTTGGGTCTGATTTATCCCCTTTTTTAAAGATAGGCACTATTTTGGCGATTTTTAAACATTTTGGAAATGTTGAGCTCACTATGCAGCTGTTTATAAGATAGTGTAGATGGGTATGAAGGGTTTCAGCTATTATCTTCCCTATCTGAGTATTTATTCCATCTATGTCCGTCGCGGAGCTATTTTTTATTTCCTTCACCAATTCAGTGAGGTGTTTCTCAGTGATAGGTTCAAAATGGAATCGCTGACAATGAATCACTGAGAAGTCTAGTGCATCATTCATATTTACTGGGTCAGTTAAGTTTTGTTTCAGATTTCGTGGTATATTTATAAAAAACTCATTGAGATGACTTGGTTTCGGCCGGCTAGAACTGTCATTTGGCACTTTAACAACTCCTCTTTTTAAGTTTATAATGCTCCACATTTTTTTGGTTGGGTTCCCAGATTTTTTTATTTCGTTGTCATTTAATTTTATTTTTGCATCATTAATGGCTTTTCTGTATTGAAACTTCATTTTATTATACCTTTTCCTATTTACTACAGTCGGAAAGCTATTATAATAGCAATACATATCTCTCAACGAGTCCCTCATTAATTTTAATTCTTCGCTGAACCATTTTTTATTGACATGGGGTTTTTTCTTAATCTTTTTTACTGGCAATGTGGTATTATAACAACTTATTACCAGTGCTAGAAAAGTTTCCCATTTTGTGTCAATGTGCAGTTCATTCGAAATTAAGAAGGATAAGTCCAGCTGTAAGAGACTTTCAGAAAATTTCTTGAGTGTTATATTATTGGGGCAGCGAGAAAAGAAAAAAGGTTCCGATTTCTCCCTCACAAAAAGGCCTTTTTCCTGGCAGTATACACCGTAATGGTCAGATATTGAATGCTTTAGTACTTCCCCTTTTGGGATTTCACTCGATACTTTTACAAAAATGTTGTCGATACAACTCTCGCCCCTAGTTGGGCTGTTTATATGTTTGTAGCCAAACTCTGCAAACAATTCTGCCAATGTTGTGAAGTCCCTTTCTTTCTTTAGGCAACATACATTAAAATCCCCTAACACGTACGCACGCCTTTGTTTATGGGCGAGCTCAAGTGCCCTGCCCATAATCTGAAGGAAAACGGGCATGGAGCCATCAGGGGTACGATATGCGCCAATGACTACTGAATTTTCAACTTTGACTGCGGACGGTTCGCAGTGCTTTTCAATCGACAGGTCTGCAATTTTTGTTATGTTAAGGTATGCTAAAACAATTTATAAATGACTGCGCTGTACAAGTTTTTAATTGCATACAGAATTTCAGAAGGTAGCTGGACTCAATATTATTGCTGTTCATTTTTCTATTGCTGCACTTGAATTTCTCACTAAATCGCATAATCAGCAACCTGTTTCAACAGTTTAAAAAAATGACTCTAGGACACATTTTTACAATTTAGAACTGCTGTACCTGAGAAGACTTTTGCATTATATTTTATTGTCTACCGTACATATTATTTCCTAATTTAGAATAAACATACAGTAATGAGAATAATGTAAAGATGACAAAAAACAGCCATATCAAAATGCATCAATGCCAGTATTATAAAAACATACGGTCTCTTGCTAGGCCTGTTTATTTTTTCCACGACGCAGGCATATTAATTTCATCTGATGTTATTCGTCTGCTAGAACGACATTCAATGCAAGGCCGTAGCCAGGATTTTTTTTCTGGGGGGGGGGGTTCAGAAATTTCATTGGATATTACATAGTAGTTTCTATTTTTCCTCTCAAAATCCGATTCTATCTAGTGGCAAGCCATTTCATTGGGGGGGGGGGGGGGGTGGTTGAACCCCCCTTGGCTACGGCCTTGTTCATTGCAATCAAGCCGTCTGACTTGCTTCCTCAATGTTATGGAAGGACCACAGCCAATAAGAAAAATGTTCAAATTCATGACTCATTCAAATTCTTGTTTGTTGAATGATTTATTGGTCCGATATCTTCGTCATTATTGCTATAGTCGCTATCCGAGTCCGCGTGTAACTTTTTCACTTGCGCGCGAATTGTTTCAATTTCGTGGAGGATTTCAAAATCGGAAGAACTAGATTCGGAATCAAAATCCTTGTTAGCATCTATCAGTTCACTTTTCATCTCACTGGGGGCTGACAATTTTTGAAAGGTGTTTACTAAAGGACTTTCTTGGTTTGTTGAATTGGGATTTGATGAATACAATGCCACTGGCTCATGGGTCCCATCTGGTCTAATTTCGGCAACAGCATCTTCGGAGATATCGTTCTTCACATCAAGGGGTTTATTAAAGTTAATGAATGGGGATAATGGGGATGAATCTAACTGTTGAAAATCCGTATTTGCTAATGTGGGCACTGGTGCTGAGGTCTTCCTATCCCTCAAAATTGGTTCATCACCCTCATCTATAGGAGCTCGAAGTGCAGGCTGAGAAGTAACGCGTCTAATTTTAGATTGCCGCTCTGATAAATGAGGTGTGATCTTCTTATCCTTGATTTTAATAATTTTTAGCCCTTCACCTGTAAAATAGTTGAATAAACATTTAGCATTAGATAGCAGAGGATAGAGTGAATAAGTCTTATCTCCATTTCATAAATAAAAATAAAATAAAAATCAAACCATGAAGATCTAACGAAGATCACTGGTCAATCTTCAATCACACTCGACGATACTGATGCTTTTGTTTCCTGGCAATATATTGGAAATTACACAACTAGAGTGCAATGTCGATTTGTTGCGAGGCAGAATTGTAACTGAATTCTTCCCCAAACTTAGATTTTTAAAAAGATTAATCGTATAAAAAAAGAATTCTATGAATGTGCCCAAATAATCTCTTCAGTCGCCTCACTAAGTTACTTAATACTTGTGATGAGTTATGACAGATCTCCAATCGCATGTTGTGTAGAGACTATAAATAAATAATGACTTTTGTTCTATTACTAAGCCAACCTAGCGGAGTTAGGGCTATAAAACCCTCTCATACACTCAACTAGGAAAACCTGGGACCGCCTGCTTTATATGCCCTCCGAAGCTTAGTCAGAAAAGATTTTTTTTGTAACTAGTGTAGGACTCGAACCAACAACCTTTCGGGTGAAATTTAGAGTCCGTTACTGTATATGTCCTGACACCTGAGACTCGCAAAAGTACAAGCACGCTACCAACATACCACTGAACACATTAAAATGTTTAATAGGTATTGTTATTTTAGCAGTTTGTGGCTGTGACAAATATTACAATTACAATATACAATTACAACGTTGGGATGGTGATATCCATAGCTTACTATTATTAATCTTCCATAATCTTACATTTAAACAATTAAATAATAAGGAAATATACCTGCGATTCTTGCAATTTTTCGCGAGGTGTTGTTAATAACCACATTGACGACAGGGGCTAACTGCGATGGTCCAATTTGTGGCACCTAAAAGAGATCCAAAAGAAATTAAATTGCGATTTCTAAAACGTATTGCAAACAAGGCGCATACATCGGCCTATTGGACAATTTTCAGCCTCATGAACAATGGTCAGTATACCCAACTCCGACCCCACGGCCAAAATAGAAAAGAATATGGAAACATCACGACTGCATACCAGAAACGATTCAACGCCAACTAAAGCTGACTAATAGCAAGCCCATCTCTTTGGAATTTACAAACTAAATGCTAGCTCCAACAATTTAGGTCACTTCGTCGAAATCATCAGGGAATTACATCTCCAACTCAAAGATCAGCTCGTCAGCTTCGATGTTACCAGCTTATTTACAAATGTTCCAGTCACCGAAATCTTAGAAGTAATTCGCAAGAAGACACTACACTACAGAACAGCCCTGACGTCACCATGGATCTCTTAGAAATTTGCCTTCCCCTGACAATGGGCTATCCAAATTGTTGATGACTGTGAGGTCCCTCTGCCTCTAATGACTATTAACGCAACAGGCAATGTAAGTCCAACTAACCCTTTGTTAAATCTGGATGTCAATTTGACAATGCTAGAATGCATGGAAAAGCGGTGTATCTGTATATTTTCAATTGAGTTACAAACTTTAGCCTCAATTATCTGGAATGTTTATTATTGTAAATTGATTATATAAATGGGCCCTTCAAATAATAATGATGAACAGGTTGGAAGCGGCCAAGCGGACTTTGCTATGACATAGAGCCGAGGACTGTACTAGATACTAGATCTTCATTGTTAATAGTTTGAAATACTCTTACCTCTTCATTGCGTGCAGAATTACTGCGAGAGTTACATTCTGGATTAATTTTAAAAGACCCAAAATATGTCGACACATTGAAGCCGCTACCCCTCAAGAGCGCGACGAGGAAAAATAATACCGGTCCTACTATAGTTCCTAGGATTACAGGATACATAACGTACTGGAAGACGCCGAATCTCTCTGAAACAAAGCACGTGACTTATATATTTACAGTATACGGTAAGTTCAAGCAGCAATGGAGATCTTGAACGCAATAAAACCCCACTTAATTCTCATACTACTGCAGCAGACAAAATTTGTTTGCATGCAAAGAAACGTAAAACAACAATAATATATTATACCGGTATATTATAGATATAGAATATTGCTTTGGCCTTGGATGTACATATTATAATGAGTAGCGAGCCACAGAACATGAACCCACTTACCCGATAAAACATGCGTGAATCCTCCAACGGCCTTCCCCAAATGCAGGAATGGCAGCTCTAAAAATGTAATAAGGTACGTTTGTAGCAAGCAATGAACGAATGAAACTTCTTCAATGACAACATCTTTATATATTTCAGTGGAAAAACAGTCGTCCCCAAAGAAGTTCGCCCAGATTATTGTAAAATAGCCGCGAGTGCTTGGGTTACAGTCTGTAGTCGTGTGGCGATGTGAAGCAAGGAACCCCTTCAACTGTGCATCCTGAAATAAAGGTTACAAGATTAGTGGGGCACAAACCCTCTTAATATTCTATTTATATTACCAGTGTATGGAATCAGCTCATTCCAGCGGCCAGTTACTAGTACCTATCAGAGGCGGTCCCATACCCCATAAAAGGGGGAGGCACTTTTCAGTTTGCGTAATGATAGGTTCTCGAAGGTGCATAATTTGGCGCCTCTCCACCCACTTTTATAAACGTTTCTCATGGGTTTTACGCATTTTGAGAGCAATAAAGCTTACACATAACAAAGAATCAATATAATTGAGGACAAGGGGGGCCCGGGGGTCCGTGGTTCCCCAATTGCTTTCCTCCCCAAAAACAAGGATTTTTGTATGAAATGTCAAAATGTTCCTACTCTGGATTTCACCCCGGTGTCATTACCTTAGCAAAATGTTCTTCTTAATTTGCTTCTTAAATACATGTAGGCTGATTATTGAGTAATCTTTTACATGCAATCCTTACAAGTATTTCACAATTAAAATTTGTAAGGCATGGTTCAATAATAATGTCTTTGGAATAAGACGTCTCTCACTTTTCTAATTAAATAAATAAAGACTTTTTGTTCTATTCCTAAGCCAACCTAGCGGAGTTAGGGCTATACAGCCCTCTCTTACACTCAACTAGGAAGGCCCAGGACCACCTGCTTTACATAGCCTCCGAAGCATGGCCAGAAAATGTCGCCTAAAAGCGGAAAACAACAGGTAAGACCTTTATTAGCATATTTCTCATCCTCATAAGGAGGTTGTATGGATAAAAAGCCCTCAATGCTCCATATTATGTAGAAGTAATAATCCACAGTAAATAAATTATTAATATGAACGGTTTCGGATACAATCCATCATCACATACCTAATCTGAGATCAGATCAGATGATGGATTGTATCCGAAATCGGTCATAATAATAATTTAATTACTGCGGATCATTGCGTTATTACTTCTCCCTTTGTAATGTAATTTTTTTGAAGTACTTTTTATGGACCCAGGCCTACTTATAGGTCCCTTGTCCAATTATTTTTATTGTTTCCCTATGAATTTTTGGCCAATGGCAAACTGGTATTTGTTCTCGAGGTCAACCTACACCGGCTACAAGCGATAAAAGACAAGCTGAGACACGCTTACCATTGACGTAATGAAACAGGCGAAAGCATGACTTAACAAAGTACACATACGAGTCTACTTAGATGTTCCCCAAGTTGCACGAAGTCACCAAGGAGACTCTCACAAGGAACCTCAATGCTCCATTTGCATAACCCATAATATTCCAAATAGTGTTATAATATACCAAAATTCAGAATAATTTCAGCAAAAGCTTACCTTCAATAACTGAGAATATTTTAAGAGAGCATCCAAAAATGTGAGAGCCAATAAAATGTACGCAATTGCGTACTTGAGACCATGTAAATGGTAGTAATAAAGTGATGTCACCATAATAGCAATAATAAAGAACTGAGACATCGTTAGGCTTGGAAACCAACCAAACCATCTTGACATAACATCGCTGACCGCTTCCATATGCGGCCGATAAAACATTTTGCATATAATATCGTCAAGGTCAGCTATGTCTACTGCTTGAATTTCTCCACGAGAAAGTTTTTGAAGAAGTGCGAGATTTTTAGCAGATATAGTTAAGTAGACACGTGCATCGATTATGTCTTCTTCGGGAACTCCACTTAAATTTTCGTCCTGAAACATTATGCAGTAAGTATGCTAATTGAGTTTATTAACGATTATAAAGAATTCTGGTGTCCCCGCACAACTGACTATACTACGCTATATTATATATACTGTGCGGTTCTACAAAATACTACGTTTCGATTGATATTTAGCAGGCAAATGGCAAAATATTTAAGAAATCTAAAGAGAACCCTCAGTCACACTATTTTTTGAAAGTTTAATCCACCTGAGCAGAGCAGAGCCAGTTTTAAACTGCAGAAAACTGTGTACAGTGTTGGTAGGGGAATATGGTGGGACATGATAACGCGCTGAGACGTCCTGGTCACCTCCGAAGAAATCGTGTGGCGTTACTATGTTCCCAAAGTGGTTCGGAATCCACTATAATCAGGAGGTCCACCCTGCCTGTTAAATCATTTTCTTCCTGAGAAGAAGGAGCCTGCCTTTAGGGTGCCGCCAGACTGACAGGGTTGCTTAAAGCAGAATTATTCTGAAAGCTGGCGTTGGAAAACAAACAAAACACAATTTTTTCCTACATCTGAAAGGCTCAAATCGTACCTAAGCCCCTGAACTGGATATGAGTCAGGTACAGCCATATACTTATACTATGTTCCGAGTTTTCTGAGTTCAGAAAAAAAAAAATCTTCTAACCCGCTTCCTATACGAATTCGAACTTCACAATAAATATTCATTAGTAGAAATATTTCTCGATATATTGATAAATGATAGTATGCTACCGTCAACAAGGCTGATTGGCCACAATCATCAGAATTTGTATGTACAAAAAACGGTCGGTAGTCCGTCCGGACTTGTTAGCCTTATTGGGTTTTAATGGCTAGCTTAGTATTCTTATGAATTCAAATATGCATGCAGCGTATTTACCTTGAGTTTTGATATTCGAAGAAATAAGCTAACAAAGCGTCGAATGTGGCTGTCCATTTGCTTTTTGGTTATACTGTTCTCATTCGGCACATTACAAAATCGGCTTGGACTGCCATTCCTGTAACGATACGCGGTAAACTTAAAATTTGGGTGCTCATACCGGTACCGATATGGTTATTGGTTAAGATATGTATGGCATGGCCATCTGCGTTACTTTTTAGTTAGGGTCATACGTAATAACGTGTATAGCCGACGTCTACTCGTATAATAAATCAAATTCTCAAAAAATTGAATTTTTTCACAAAGTTTTTATTTGTTTGACTCGACTGTGAATTTTAAATTGGAAGGCTAGTCGTACAGTATGAAATGGTAACTTACCCGAAGAGAGCAGTTTCGTCATCGTCTTCTTCAAATTCGTCCAACCTCCTCCTCTTGACTCTGCAACAGAATAAGTCACATAAAAATGCATGCACCCAACCAGTCTTAACTCTATAGATTCTTATAGAAAAGTAGTTGACTGCCCAAAGCACGGCATTAAGTAGTAGCAGGAACACAATTATATAGGTAGCTTACTGTATGTAGCTTCGCGGGCCTGCATCTT
Source organism: Psococerastis gibbosa (assembly GCA_963971405.1). Classification (NCBI taxonomy): domain Eukaryota; kingdom Metazoa; phylum Arthropoda; class Insecta; order Psocodea; family Psocidae; genus Psococerastis; species Psococerastis gibbosa. The sequence goes on along the minus strand of OZ020489.1, from coordinate 19,859,385 downwards.
ACCTCTAGCAAACTGGAGTCTCGGCCCTGGGGACTAAAAAAAACGCAGATAGGGGGATTTGGTCACTATTTATTAGTGTAAGGTTGGAGAGATTTTATGTGTGCCTTGCTAATTAAGAGATGTCCAGGCAAGCTACTTACTTACCCTGATATTGACAATCCATAATTAAAGAGTGTCAGTGAAATTAAGAGAACTAAAAACTTCTGTGACATATTACAAGTAGTAATTTATGATTAAAACTAGCCTCCAATTATTATTATATTCTGAAAAAACTGATTAAAAAATTTTGTTGCCAAATGTTGCTGGTTGAACATCAACATAAGCATTTCTGGCTGTCACTTTTCCGAGTTTATATTGAAATTCCGTACAAATAGAAATGTTTAGATGACACACTGGTGTAGGCATTATTACGCTTACACTTAGCTTTAAATAGAGATTTCACGTTGTACATTCCGAGATGTTTCGGAAAATCGGAATTTTTAAACAGAATTAACTTGTACGCATTTGGCAGCCCTGCCATTTTCAGTTTTGCCAAACTGAGAAAGAGAAATTCGAATAAGACATAACATTATATTATATTATTATTAGTTTTTTGTCTATGACATAAACTATTATAAAGTGTTGGATTTGGTAATTTGTTAGATTTTAATTTTTAACATTATGTCTGAATTTGAAGGCAAGTACAATGTATTTTATATAAAATATAAGAAGAAGAATTTATTTTGAAACGATATCAAGTAGTTCATCTTGCTTTTTACCTTAAATTTCACGTTCTGCAAAAGAATTTCTTATTTTTGTTGTCAAGAAGCAAGAACACTAGCGGCCCATGTGGGATATCGCTGTTTTGCCTCTAGATCTTTACGAAATCATGTCTCATAGACGAGATGACAGAAAAATTCCTTGTGGAAGAGCTCAAACTTCTCTAGTATAATTAATGACCCTTTAGGTATTCTTTGAGTCCACGAAGAAGGAAAAGTAAGATGTACCTTAGGAATTATACGCAACAGAAAAAGCCCCTCCCAGGAATGAATAGCCGGACGGCCTTTGCAGCATGGGGTGGTGTAGTGAATGGATTCCACTACCAGCTCAGTGGTAATGAATCTTTTTATGTGGCGTCAAGGATTGCTGCAGACAATAATATTACTTTGAACCTGCCCAAACATTAGTGAACGACAGGACGCCAAAATGGAGTTAATTATCTGTTTGACGTTGAAATCGGATTCTGTTAGCCTTAGTACATCAGCATTAGGGACACTATGTCGCCCGTAAACCCACATTTCAAATGCACTGATTCTGTTCTGCCAAATTTGTGTCAACGTCCATCAATCCATACCATATAAAATATGCATATCAATACATACATATCGCCACATAGGTTTTCTTCAGCACACCCTCCTGAAAGCAATGATGGGATTTCAAAGTTTATTGGTGAAATCTGCGATGCTACAATATCAGGAATATATTATTATAGTGAAATAATTTTGTGTGTAAAACGACAATATGATTGATGGAGGACGTTTGGCCAACACTAGGTCTAATTTGCATTGTTTTGAACTAAATCAACACTAATTATATTGCCTATACCGTTTCATGGATTAGTACTGACCCTCAAAATTCCGTTAATTTCAGATCTATGTACATTGAAACCGACAGTCATTGAGGATGACGATGATGATGATTCCGAGGGTTGGAGCGAAATGGATGTGGAATGTGAATCAATCCTGACCTGCCTTTTTTGTCCAAAAACTTTTAAAACCATGGCCGTTGCATTAGAGCACTGCAAATCTGAACATGGCTTTGATTTACTAGCATTAAAGAAAAAGTTTAACATGGACTGCTATTCATACATCTGCTTGGTGAATTATGTCAGGAAGGAAGGCGTTCGGCCTGAAGTCATTATAAGCTACACGCATCCTGCATGGTCCAGTGAAGCTTATCTTTCGCCCGTGCTACCCGAAGACCCTTGGTTAATGTTTGATTTTGAAGGTCTCGAGTCTCCATTTTACAGTAGAGCAGTGTCTCCGGAGCATAACTCTTCAATTAAGAAGGAAAACGGAATGGTAACAATTTCAGAAGATGGTTACCAATACATGCTGCAAACAGTCAAACGGCTGAAAGCCCAGGTAATTTATAAAACTTCTTATTACGGATTGCTCATAGAGATCAAAAGGAAGGTATATAAAAGCTGTATATATCCTATATATTGTGTTATAGCTGTGTGGACCCTAAGTGAAGTTAATTTACCATAGGACACAGGTTTAACATATGTTTATGACGTATTGGCTGTATTGCGACATTATTGTATGAATGAATCAAAATATTGTCCAATATACTGTAGAAAATATTTTGTTTAAGGTTTTGAATGTCATAACTTTACTTCCCAACTTAATATTGTGTTATTTTTATTAATCGTTATTTTGCACTATGAATTTTATTTATTTTGGTATACTTTATGCCGCTGCTCATCATGATCCGGGTTTATTTAATTTACTTTGGGTAGGAGGGAGTTTCAAGTATATTTAAAAATGTTTTTTTCGAAGAATGTGTGATTGTGTTTCACATAACATTGCTTATCTTATATGTTATATAAGACATACGCATTTAACTTACTCGTACCTAATGAGCAAAAACCTACCGCCCCAATGCAACCACTGTGCTTATCTACTTACTGTGCAACACATACTCACAGATTGCCCGATCTACCAGACAGCCCGTACAATGTACAATGTCCCTCTAATTCTGTGAGACGGCACTAGCAGTGTCATCTCACTTTCAGCCTTCCTCCAGCACACCGAACTCCTAGCAATGATATATCTACTATGACAACTTAGTAGTCTTGGCGCATATGCCACAAACGTGGCCTCACGCCCTAAAAAAAACATTACTTTTTTAGATTCAAGAACAAGATACTGCATTGGCACTTGCTTCTGAACAGATGCAATTGATGCGAACCGCTACGCAGAAGCTATTAGAGGGTGCTGGCGACGAAGCCATGCCGTGTGTTGGCAAACTGAGAATCACAGATGACCATAGTTACTTCAGCTCTTACTCCCACGTTGATATCCATCACGCCATGCTTACTGACAAGCCAAGGACGATCAGCTACAGGGACGCTATTCTGAAGAATGCGGGAGACATCAGTGGTAAAGTGGTTCTCGACGTCGGCTGTGGATCATCTATTTTATCCATGTTTTGTGCCCAAGCTGGAGCTGCTAAAGTAATAGGCGTCGACCAGTCTGATATTATCTATCACGCCATGGACGTCATCCGGTAAATATGTAGATTCATAGTGGTTTGATGTCAATGTAATTTTTGAAGGACGTTATATGTGGCCCATAGGTCCATTGTCCAATGCCAACGACGCCATTGATTTCGGGCATTATTTGTATTGTTTCCGTGTGCATTTTTGGCCATTGGCAAACTGGTATACGTTCTCGATGTCAACCTACACCGGCTACAAGCGATAATGGACAAGCTGGGACAAGCTTACCATTGACACAATGAAACAGGCAAATGCATGACTTAACCAAGTACAGATACGAGTCGTGGTTTGATGTTAAGAGGAAGCTGATCCCTGCTGTCATTTGGAATTTCGGCACGGTAGGGTAGTTGGGACTGTTCGGACGATCCTACGTTTTGTTTTTTTTTTCATATAAAATGATTTATCGCATGCAAACAATTTAATGAATGTATCCGATTGACCTCTTCAGTCGCCTCTGTAGGTACCCGTATTGAGTTACGACAAGTCTCCGATCGCTTGGCACAAGTGCAAGCACGTTACCACCTGGCCATCGAAGTCGATTGCTGATACTTTTCTTGCCAGGTGCACGTGACCTTATTGTGACAAGATTCCTTATCTGCTAAGTAAGGTATCGTTACGTTTTATACACATTTTTAATGCATTTTTTTTCTTAGTGAAAACGGATTGGAAACAAAAATTGATCTTTTGAAAGGACGGATAGAAGAAGTCATGCTTCCTGTATCAAAGGTGGACGTTATTGTTTCTGAATGGATGGGCTACTTTTTGCTCTTCGAGGGAATGCTGGATGCTGTCATTTTAGCAAGAGACAAGTTTCTGCCTCCAAATGGTCTGATGCTTCCTAATCGGTCAACTCTTAGTCTGGTCGGAATATCGGATCCAGGTAAATTGGTTCCCATTTGTTAGGCATATGCAATATGTTTTATTATGGAAATATATGATAATGCAATACGCCGATGCAGTACCACGCGCATTCCCTACTTCATTCATGTTATAATGCCAATTATACCAATATTCTATTGTATAAAACAACTGGTTACATTGATATAATTGTTGGTACTTTTAAGTTGACTAGGAGACTACATCGATACGATGGCGAGGTGGTAACGTGCTTGCACTTGTGCGAGTCTTTACACGCCATGCAATCGGAGACGTGTCGTACTCATCACGGGTAATAACCTACAGAGGCGACTGAAAAGGTCAATCGGATACATTCATTAAATTGTTTGTATGCGATTTATCTTTTTAATAAAAATAAAAAAAAAACATTGTTACAATGCGAAAATTATGATTATATTTACAGGTGACTATGAGGAAAGTATCGGTTTCTGGTCCGATGTTTACGGATACAAAATGTCGACATTCCGAAAAGAGGTGTTGGAGGAAGCAGTTGTCACGACAGTTAATACTACAGCAGTTGCTACAACCCCTAGCCTGGTTCTAGATTTGAACCTCATAACTTGCACAATCGACAGGTAAGCCAATCAACGGTCTCAAGGACTCGCTTTATTTCAGTTCAATCATTGAAACCTGCAAAATGTCAAAGTGGAGTTAATAATGATAAAAATGTACTTATACTATTGTATCTTGGCCTCCCGTATAAGGTCCGGTAAACACGAACGATTTGTCACGCGCGAGTTGCCGAAGTTTTTTTTCTTCATTGAACAAATGGTTGGTGCGCTACGTGCTAAAACTCGTGACAGTTGTCGCTCTCACTTCCAATCATGAAAAATCATGACAGCCCCAAGTCTGTACATATTTAGATGGATTTTACCTATCTTAAAGCCTGAGGTGTAGGGGACATTTAAACAAAACGGGGACACCCACACCTACAACACGAGGCAACGGGGAGACCTTGTAAGGCCAGCGCCATGCACAGCCAAGTGTGAGCGATTGGGTCCTATACTACAAGGTTTCGCCTACCTTAGCAAACTCCCGATTGAACTGAGAACGGCGAGAAATGCTTCTAATTTCCCTAAATTCCCCAAAATTGCTTAGAAACCATCTCTTAGAGAAAGCTTTCTGCACTGTCACTTAGGCACTAGAACAATGGCAATGACAGAACTACCGGATTTTGACGATATTTTGACGATTTTATTTTATACTTTCTTGTACTTGTACGGTATTGTATAATGTAACAAAAATATATTTATTTATTTATTTATTTAACCACAGTACTTACTTACTGTTTGTCGTTAACCTCGCAAAACGCGCCAAACGAGGAAAAAACATTCCGCACATAAAAATACTTTACTATTACTGCAATGCTGTAATAAATTCTACGTTTACAAGGAGCCGGTGTGTTACATATTTGTAATTTTGTTTCTTACAGCACTAATTTTACGTCAGATTTCTGTCTCCAATGTCTGCGAGATTGCTCTATAACCGCCATCTGTGGGTTTTTCGATGTCGCCTTCGAACTTCCGAATCCTGTTGTCCTATCTACGAGTCCTCACAGTCCTAAAACCCACTGGAGACAAACTATTTTTTACCTTCCTCAACCTATTTCCGTTACAGAAGGTATGTTGATGCACCCGTGATGCGGCCCGTGCAATTTTATATACAGCCCATAAATAAAATAAAATTTATTGATTTTTAGTGAGTCCTTTAGTTTATTGGTTTATAAAATAGTTGTTTAAGACTGGTTTCGCAGTACAACTTACTTTTAAATATTCAATGTAACTTATTCACCGTAAAAACGAATAAAACATTTGAAGAAATGAAAAATTATATAACCACCACAAGAAAAATACCTGCATGCTAAACTAACACTAATCCATCCTCAAATCCCATTTTCCTAATTCGTGCTCTAAGCCAACCAGTAAATACGCAAACGAACATCCCATTTCACTCCAAGCCTTTCAACCCAGTGTTTTACGGAAATGTAAGTTTGAGGCCATCAACCGAAAGAATTAGCGGAGTGTAGGTCACTTTTTAAAAAGTGGTTAAAAATTAGTTTTACTTAGAGTGTACCATTTCCTTTTATTTCCATTTATTTTATTTGACAGCCACAAGAAATAATATGTTTAGTTGCGAAAATAACTTGTCGGTCTATGCTATTTCTATGGTTTCAAAAAAGAAAATATGCAGTTAGTCTCAAAATGGTTGAAATGATCTTCCAATATATGTACATGAAAAACTAATGTTATGTACAAAAGAAAGGTGAATATCCATCTTAATTAAAGTTTCATAACACAAATTATGCTTGAAAATCGAAGTAGTGGGCTTGGTCAAATAAAGAAATAACATACACAACTTTGTCAAGGAGGTATTAGTACTAAAATTAATATATTTGCGACCGGATAGCTACAATATGTTATTTATTGATTTTGCAATGACGAAGTATTGAAAAGTAAAAATGGAAAATAATAATATACAAATAGTGGTTCTTCTCTTGTTTTTTTTTTACAGAAGGACGTTTGTTCCCGTATCCACAATTCAATGTCAAAAACGTATTTGCTGTCACCTATTTTTTTTTTTTTTTTAGGATCTTCGTTGACTGGAAAAATTTCATGCAAACGGAAAGGGGAAGACAAACGATCTCTAGTCGTCAATATCGCCATCCAGGACCAAAACAACACGTACTACATTGCTTAGATCTGGCAAAGAATGGCATACGTTGATGCGATGCAATATACCGTACCTGTATACGTAATATATCGTATTATGAAGCATGATTTTTCACGCATAGTATTGGACTTTTTTTCACCGTTATTTAATTTGTGTCCAAGTTAATAACGTGCATGATAATCAATGCCATATTTCTCAGGCATTATTACGTTCCTGGAAGTAAGCTAACATTTCAGTGGTGGATCATAGCTGACCAATCTCTTGCGACACTCTGAACAGTTCATTTGCATTTCAATGTTTCGATATTTTCTGGGAAAACTCGTATTTTGTGTGCATGTTCCGGCTAGTTTTAATATGGGAAAATAATTAATTTCACCAATATGACTTGGCTCCCACTCCCAGCACTTGTTTGTAAACAATTTGGAAAGTTCAGGTTTAATTGGAAACGCGTCGAAAATCGTAAGGGGAAATGCATATACAGTAAGTTTAGAAGTCAAATATCTCATGAAATATCAATCGTAAAGTTGCCAAAAATGTTTTTTTTTTTTTTTTAAATTTCGATGCGACTTTGATTTGTACAAAAAACGGCGTGGTGTGGTTGTACTGAGGAAAGATTTCAAGAATATTGACCAATTGGTGATCGTGACGGCAACATGTCATCGAAATGTAGAAGAGCATTTCAGCTAATTTAACGAATATTTTTGACGGCACCACGATTGATTCCTGTATTTCCTGTGAAAATTAACTTTGTATAAAAAAATCCCTTTGGGCTCTGGCCGATCAGGTTTAGGGAGATTCCGCAGACCCTGCTTTTCCTCTACGCTACCTACGCTATGTATGTAATAAAAAATAAAAAATACTTCATTATTTTCCCGAACACAACATCAACACACAAAACACACACTGTGTTCCAAATTTCAAACCACATTAATGCCGACTATGAACGTTTACTTATTAAATTATTTTCACTTTGACGGATGCCATGGTTTATTTGTCGTAAAAAGTGTTGATTATCATTATCGTAGATAATAATACGGGTTTTCAGACAGATTCATCATCAAGTTTCATCAAAATCGTATAATATTTATACATATATATATATATATATATATATATTTTTGAACGGAGGGTGGTTTTAGGCTCAGGAGGTCATGAAATGAAAAGTTGTGAAGAAATTTTCCGGAAGTCGAACATTGGTCGCCATCTCAATAGGTAGATTAATCTCCCTAAAAGATATTCCGAGATATGTCCGGGATACTCACAAACCGGGTCTGAGTGCTGGGCCATACGACAGTGTGAAGAAAACATGATTCACGTAGCTGAAATGAGAATGCTGAGGAGATCCTGTGGCGTGACACTGAGAGACCAACATAAAAACCAAGACATAAGACAAGAGATGAGAACCCGGGACGTACTGGAGGAACTTAGAGAAAAGAGGCTGAACTGGTGGGGGCACGTACTACGTAGAGACGAAAACCACCTAGTGAAAAGAGTACAAGGAAGAAGACCACCAGGGAGGCTGAGAGTTACGCACTGGGAAGAAAGAACGCCGGGGATATGAGAATTTTGGGGCTCTCCACCGAGGACGCACAGGACAGAACTGTGGAAACGCTGCTGTCGTGCCGCCGACCCTCCATGAGGATAAGGTGCGGCAAAAGTTGAAGTAAGTAAAAGGACACGTAGAAGGGGTGCTCAAATTTTCTCTCACACTCTCTCACTTTTTGTCACAGATAATAGAAGAAATGTTCCCGTACATTTTGATATAAAGACTGCGGCAGTCACTTAAATTAATTGGCTACGGTTATGGAAGTTGTGGATAATTGACCGACTCTAATGAACATTTTAGAAGTTTCCACGCATTTCTTTTGAAACTATTATTCTACTATTATGTATATACTATTATACATATAAATATATATAACTATTCCTACCTTACGTTCGGTTGACCTAGATCTAGCCTCTACAGGCTGTAGGACAAGGTTCTTCTTAACTTATAGTTCAATATAGCCAAAGGCAAAAAATTTAAATTGTGGCGGGAGTTCAACAGAAAAACCTGTCATTATTTATAGAAATGGCTCCTCTAAAAAATAGTTAAATATGAGTTATTTATAAATAAATATATTATATTTATAAATGTTAGAGATTTTGATTACATTTTTATGGCTATTGAAAATTATAAAACTCATTGCCGACTTTCGTAGTTTGGCAGCAGACATATTGATAAATTTTGTAAATCTTGTATTGTTTTGGTGAAAAGAAATAAGTGGGCTCTGAATTCATTCCTTTTCGCTGTTTACATGGATAAAACATCACAAGAAATGGTAGGGTAATGAGACAGGTTATTTTTTTTTAAGGATATTTAGTTTTTATGATTTTGGAGTTAACATCTTGTTAGCTTTCACTGGTGTTGCTGCTACTTATTGGATTGCAACACTTCTGTAGCCCTGTAGGCCTATCTAATGTTCTTTTCGAATGCTAATATTATTTTAATTTTTTTTTCTAAAATTATGTAAGGTTACTTATAACAACTACGAAAGTTGGGAACATTGATTGTATTCTTTTTAATTGTAACAGTACTATGTACTGTACTGTACATTTCTTGGTATGAGAAGATTGTTGGTTAGGTATTCTTTTACTGAATAATAACAGTATAACAGACCGTTCTTTCCATCTATGGCCGCCAATAATCAAATTCTTCAGATACATAGAGGTTTTCGACATCGTCTTGCAATAAGTTACAACATTGAAAACAAACATTGCAAATTATAATGACAGGTACAGCAGTTTCCAAGTCCAAACACAATTTAGTCGAATTGGGTATTACCTAAAATATTGTTGTCTATGATTATAAATAGCGTAGAGACGCTAATTAGTCTTTCCATATATCACTATCTTAATCACAGATTAACTATGTCTATGCACCACGAACTATTTCGCGCAGGGCCAAACGAAAGGCTCCTATTGACTCCATTTCCTTAATAGCACCGTTTAGTTTGTTATACTCCACTAGTCCTTTCTGAAGTAACGAATTTCTCCCTATCTCCAGGGTCCTATGTTGAAGAGTGAAGTCGTTCCTTCCTCTGGTGTTGTACCCGTGATTGTCCGAGAATCGGTGTAGTTTTAGGTAACTTGGCATCAGTCCTTTTTTGATCTTGTGTATAAACGTTAAGGCGTCGGTCCAGACCATATGATCCACTGATTGCCACCCGAGTTCTATATATATATATGTTAGCAGTCTGGGGGATAAATTTCGAGCTTAATTTTCGAATCTTATTTAAAATGAATCTAGCGATAAATAAGGTGTAATAAACTAGAAAATAGGTATATTCCTCAACGTTTTGATGTACTTTTTAGTGCCGCCACTGTTACGGAACCTGATTTGTTAAATATAATGGTCACTGAGAATGTCAGGTCAAAATAATCTTGTATTACTTGAATAGACGAAATCTGTAATAACTTGCTTAGAACTTCAATAAAACATTAGACTTTGGAGTGCCAATTTTCTACGTTCCACATCCTCTTAAATAAAGCCTACACCTTGATTTAGCTCATCACATATACCGTATATGTAGAATTTCAATTTTCTTACACTAACTGTGTATTGAACATTGGCGCCGCGCCGCCCCCATACACTGAGCGATGGGCAGTTGTTTCCCAACAAGACTTCGAACAGAATTTATTACAGGCCGCCATACTGAAGCTCAAGCCTGGTACACGTACAACGTTACCAACGTATGCCAGAAGACCGAGTGGCGAGGAGAACTCTGCACCAGACACGGCAATGAAAACCAAGAAGGCTACACTGGCTGGGCGATTTCGAGAGGGGCCTAAGAGGACCGCCACCAGGACCCTGCATGTGTAGTCAGAAATGCGTAGTCCCACACTTGCTAAATTTTCTGGCCATACTTCAGAGGGAATGTAAAGCAGGCGGTCCCGGGTTTTCCTAGTTGAGTGTAAGAGAGGGCTTTATAGCCCTAACTACGCTAGGTTGGCTTAGTGATAGAACAAAAAAAGTCAATATTTATTTATTTAATTTAATTGTTTACTCCTTGATGCCTGATCCCAGGCCACAGTGCTTCTTGTTGATATCTCTATCAGCATCATGTCAAAGTGAACAATCAAAACACTGTGCACCCTCGTGCTGCTATGTTTGATGGTCTCAATGACCGTGTACATGATGAAGGCTGCCAAAAAAACTGTTAAAAAGGTTCAAACACTTGCAGGTCTGATAGGAGTTGTTACGTTTGTGTGACGGTTATTGAGTGGCTATGCTACGTTGACGAATCATACCCAGACTATAGCGAAGAAAAAAAAAATATCAACATGAATTTTTTGACCACAACCACAACAGTTGAGTTTATATCTTATGTACCGTATTATATGTTTCTGTTTGACGTAATAGAGTTGTAACGACGCCGAGAATACCATTGTATTTTTAAAATGGCCAATATATGACTTATGACTTAACACATGTAGCGTAGTGGTACGTACTGTTGGTTTGAGTCCCACACTTTCTACATTTCCTGACCATGCTTTGGAGGGCATGTCCCAGGCCTTCCTAGTTGAGTGTAAGAGAGGGCTTTATAGCCCTAACTCCGCTGGGTTGGCTTAGTAATAGAAACAATAAAAGTCCTTATTTATTTATTTTATATTTTGTTTTATAGCCTGGGGGAGGGGGAGGAGGTGGGGAAAGGGCTGCACCTGTGACGGTACCTGTGACGGCATCACCAAACGATGTGGTCATCCCCTTGCCGACTATTATTTCTCCTGGAGCTACATCTATGCAACTGCAGACCCTGGTTGTTGAAGATTTGCCGCCCCCGAAAGCTGATTTTTATGCCCCGCCACCATATGAAGTAGCTGCTAAATTGCCAACTTACGAAGAAGTACAACGAGAAAAAATTCGTCTGGGGGAACCCACCAACGATGAGCAGGTTTGAATAACTTAAAAGAATACTCCCAAAGGTTTTAAAAAATGCATGTTTATAATGGGCAGCTATGTAAAAGTAATTCCAAATATGGTACCTCTAAAAAATAAAACTGGTATTATTGGGTTTACAAAAATTAAGTAAAACAGTTTATTATACAGGGCATAGTTTAGGTAAATGACATTGCAATGAAAAATGATTAATTTCCCAATGCGTAAAGAATAAAAAATAAGAGTCATTTGGGAATATAATGGGTGGGCATATTTCAATTTATAAATTCGTAATTGTGTTAGGGCGTGAGTAATCATTTCTATTAGCATGAAATTCTTTAACTAAAATATTTGTAAAGGCAGTTTTCTATGCATAGTGCCTTGAATTCAATTTTGCCTTAGCTAGAATTCTGGGGAAATGCACAACAGATGGTTAATCGATATTCCGAGCATTTGACCTTGCCATGTTCTCATTAATAGAAAATAAAGCCGTAGTAACTACTGCTCGCTCACTCGCAACGGAAATATTGCTTTCACTCATAAATTAATATATATACGTATATATATGTACATATATATATATATATATATTAAACATTAAAGAAAGTAAAACTAAATAAATTGGTGAGAGTGAGGCTAGAAACTCTCGTCTTTAACTTTATGGGGAAACGTGTTAGGCCTCAATCCAATTAACCCAAGGGGTGTAGATTCTGACTACAAAATTTCAAATTTACGATACCTTTGTAATTTTCAGGCTCATGTCGCCCCTCCACAGCGACCAACGCCCCAGTCATTAGCTTTCTTAGCTATTGACACAGACTCCCACGATCCAGACAATGAGTCTGGGCTTTTGGGGACCGATTTTATGTTCTTCACTGCTTTTCTCGGTAAGGATAGCAGGAATAAAATTTTGCTTTGAGAGGTATATTATGCTTCTTGTCAGTGCTGTACAAGGCAAGATTCTGCTGCTCCAAAGCCTTGTATATGGCTTTTAAATAAAAAACGCAGGTGCGTAAATCGGACAAAAAATGTTGCCTTGAACTATTTGGAATACAGGCTACGATATTTAGAGATGCTTGAAAGCTGCGTTATTATGTAGACTGCCTATGGCTATTTTTGGCTTATGAGGCAACCCTAGACTTCAATAGTGGTCCTCCGGTGTCAATTTGCAGACAACAAATTGATTGCCCATTGTATCCAAGTATGACACCATGCTTTTGCAGCCGATGGAACAAATGTGGTTATACACTTGCGTTTAAACCTTTATGGCAACGCAAATTACTAGTAGTTTGGAGGTCTGACTGTGCTTTACCCCGAGTGTTGCAGCATAATTGATGACGTTCAGTTATATTGATTGCCGAAATTCTAGGATGCAAACTTTGCAACGCAGAATTTCTCTTCTCTTTGAAAGATATTCAAAATTTTAATCATACTGTGTGGCGGGATCTCTAGTGGTTCCCTAGGACTCAGTGTTGCGGCTAATATTGAGTTATACATTTTAAATAAATTAATTAATCATTGTTCCATAACTGGTTTGTATCATGTAACGGGTTTGGATACCGTGCATCGGGCTCCCAGCCATTACAGGCGAAGAGAAGTAGGCGCTGTTACTTAAATTGCTCGATTTTGTGAAACGAGTTATAACTAGGCGGCAATTCCACCGGCGATTTTACTTCATTTGCGATTTGAGATTGTTTGTTTTGTTTTAAGGAGACTATAATGTAGATACTTAACTTATCTATTATAAATTAAGATATAATATGGTAGCCGACATCATTAATAAGTCTCTACCATATTATAACTTAATTTATAATAGATAAGTTAAGTATCTACATAATAGTATCCTTAAAATAAAACAAACAAAAAATCTCCAATCACAAATGAATTAAAATCGCCGGTGGAATTGCCGCCTAAATGCCCATTGCAATTTTTAGCAACTGTAATTATTTATTTATTTGTAGTGGCATTCCTATTCAACTGGATTGGGTTCCTTCTGTTAATGTGTTTCTGCCATACGATCGCAGCTCGCTACGGAGCCCTCTCTGGATTTGGCCTGTCCCTCGCTAAATGGACACTTATTGTAAAGCACTCGACAGACTTAGCATCGAGGGAGAATTCTTGGCTTTGGTGGCTAATTATGGCGTTTGGCTTATTAATTTTTGTTAGGGCAATTATTCAATACCTTAACATCAAACGCGGTTGGCGTCTATTGTCAGGCACAGCACAAGAGCGATTGCTCTTCTTTTATTAAAAATTCAATAGGCTATTTTTATGATTTATAATTGCATTTACCCAAATGTAAGCATTTTCATGCGCCACCTTGAGTTTGATCTAGTATCTACTGTACTGATTTTACAATTTACTATGCATTTTAATATTTTAACAATTAGGAAGTCAACAGGATCTGTAGGGTCCACATAATTTTAAAATCATCGCTCATTATGAAGGAATTTAAATTATAGTCAAATTTTCTGTATATGATTTGCATTTTATTAGGTTTTTATGTCTGTTTGCAAATAAATAGGTATTTCTTTATTTGATTTACAATTAACTTTTTATAATGTTGAAACTTCTGAAAGTAGTAATTATCTAAAATACCTTACTTGATCTTAATGGGTACATGCAATTATATCCATAAGCATAAACTAATTTAGAGCTGTTTTACTGTCTTTAAAACACGCAACTCTTCTTATGAGGCTACATTGACATATTTTTCCTGGCTACTTCTAGTTTCCCTCTTCACTGCAAAAAAAAAAAAAAAATGGCGGCGTCTTATAAGTCAGTGGCGTAACAAATTTTGGAGGGCCCTTACGCAAGACAGCAGAGTCCCCCCCCCCTTACAATTTTTTGCAATCATGTACATCACATAGCTTTCTGGCTCGAAATTAGTTTTTGTTTTTTAACTTTCATTTTCGTTTTTAAATATTTTTTATGTATTTCACCCCCAATAATTTTCGTTTTTGTCCTTTCTGCGGGGACCCCTTTAGGCTGGGGGCCCTTACCAACTACGCTTCTGTTACGCCACTGTTAACAGTGTACGCATCCTGTAGAATAGACGGTACAAAGTGAATGTTTTGGTGGATGATGTGGTTAATAACCCAATTTGTATTGATGTCGTTTGTAGTGGAACCAGCGGCATTCATTGCTCTCAAGTTGACCAACGCAGTCACTAGACTAGATGTTTTCATACGGTATTTCTATTTTTACGCTTGGGATCCAAGATGTACAATAGTTACAACTATTGTAATATTTTTTTGATGTGTTAACTATTGTCTGCCCCTAACTAACCTATCGACCATCGCAGCGTTGTATTAGTATATCCTTTTTTCTGTATTTTTCGGCATCGGTAATACCACGCACCCATGTTCTGAAATTTTACTGGCCTTTCAATGGCAATGGCTCCACTCAGTCTAGGAGTCATTTCCAACAATTCGATACAATTCGGTGCCCAGACTTTAGCCTCATTGGTGGGCGATGAGCAAATCTGCCATAGTTGTGTACACTTAGCAGAAAACACGAGGTAGTGGCCAAACTGGTCCTTGTTAGCATTCTCACTTGAATTTCAGCTGCATCAGATTTTGGTCTCAAGAAACAGTGGATGACGAAAACGCAGCGCATTAACAATTGGGCTCAATGGGAGACCTTGCGAGACGATTGTCTCGTCAGACTAAAATCTTATACATGTAGGCCTATGTATTTATAATTATTGAAGCAGCAAGTCTTCGTCAATATTCTGAGGTAGAGTTACTTTTTCAATCATTTAAAAGATTTTCAAACATGAGGTTTCGAAATTTAATGAATTTGCCGGATCAGTGAACGTCTACATGGAGGTTTCGGGTTAAAGAAATAAAAACTATTTGAATGGACATCCACGACATGTGCACCATATTTATGCATATTGAACATTTCACTAGGCTATAGCACGAGTCCAAGTATTTTTTCAGGATGTATGTTTTTATGTACACTCTTTTGGGTAATTTGGGTAAACATTGAAATGACGACAAAAACCTCATAGGCTAAACGCTTGCATAAATTTTGTAAATTTTCACTGATTTAATAATTATTTCTTCTCTGGAAAGTTAATTATGAAAATTAGGCTATCGTTTACATTTGCAATAGGCCTAGTATTATTTAAAGAATTAGATTAAAAAATTGTCTTCAATAAGTTTTGTCTGTCTGCTTTGATAACGTAGTGCATTGAAGGGCTCTAAAACGCAACTGGTTTTCTCAAATATGGATTTGATACATTCCCTCTTTACAGGTTTCGTTCATGTTTTATTTACTGTATATATTTAAAATTTATTAATTGTAAATTGAACTGTAATCACCGAACTATATTATTTATGAACTGTACATTAGGGCTAACCTATCGACATTATATCGTGTATTATACTATAGACAAGTAGTTTAAGCAAGTACATCTATTTTGTAGTTACTATTGTAATGGCACTATTTTCAAGTC
Organism: Psococerastis gibbosa; assembly: GCA_963971405.1. Taxonomy (NCBI): domain Eukaryota; kingdom Metazoa; phylum Arthropoda; class Insecta; order Psocodea; family Psocidae; genus Psococerastis; species Psococerastis gibbosa. The sequence continues at coordinate 19,843,176 of OZ020489.1, read as the reverse complement.
TTCGGCTTAGTCTTGTCACTTGTGAATGACTTGTTACTTTGTGATTATTAAAATAAAAATACTATTTAGTGGAAGTTTGAGCGATTTAAGAATATTTAACTTGTCAAGGACACTAATTTCGAATCCAACGTGTTATTCTAAAATTCAGGTTAAGTTATTGCATGGTACCTACCAATTTCGGGGATTAGGTAAATTGGTACCTTGTGCTACGGCTGTAGAGCCTAACACAGAACACCAAAGGGCTATAATAATATAGAGTTTACTCAAGAAACATATTTCGGAAACATTCATGGAATAGTTTGCATTTGATTAAACTTCTAAAAAATATCCGCCCAAATTAGAAGTTTTTCACGAAGTTTTCCGTCAACCTGACTTGCAATGTAGGCGTACCTACCAGGTACCAAATTTAAAATGTTGCACATCTACATGCAAGACCTTGAAATAGTCCGTCATTTGACACAATAATTATGAGTCTTCAATTTTTTTTATCACATCTCAAACTTTCTCATAATAACCTAAAAATATGGTACGGTCAGGTCAGGTGCGGGTGCAGGGCACGGCAACACAGTGAGGGTTTAGGTTTGAGGACTGGCAGGGGATCCTCTTTCTTGACCACTGCTTTATTTGGGATGATGTGGTCCCCCTCACCATGAATAGGTACCCATTGGACATGTAGAGTAGTGGTACAGACTCCGTTTTTCACCCGAAATGTTGTTGGTTCGAGTCCCACACTTGCTATATTTTCTGGCCATGCTTCAGAGGGCATGTAAAGCAGGTGGTCCCGAGCTTTCTTAGTTGAGTGTAAGAGAGGGCTTTATAGCCCTAACTCCGCTAGGTTGGCTTAGTAATAGAACAAAACAAGTCGATATTTATTTATTAATGCGGAAAGTTTTACCTTTTATGTTGAAGTCTTCGAGTCACTACATTTTCCATTTCATAGTCTAGTTTTCTACCAACTTGACTATTTCTGACTTCGGAATCGGGATGATACTTAATGGTGTTTGGTGATACAATTTACGTTACGTAGGAGCAAGCACGTAGCCAGGATTTTATTTCGGGAGGAGCTAACTACCAGGCGGTAGGGGGGGGGGGGGGTATGGAATACCCCCAGTAAAACGGCGGGTCAAGATTTCCTTAATCTGCGGAAGTATCTTGCACTATCGAATCTACTGTAGGCCTAAGTACACTGGATCGAACGAGAACAAAATTTGTTTATATTTATTATAAATAAACTAAAAAATCATTGTTTTCCCCTTTTTTTTCATTTTGGGAGGGGCTTCAGCCCCCTCCCTGGCTACGTGCCTGCGTATGTGATAAGCTTGTGGGACTAGGTGGTCCCCACACTGTGACACATAAATTTATAGCCTAGTAAGTTTCCCAAATATTAATAGGCCAACTTGAAGCCACTCCCAAGATGTGAAGGAGTAAGTATGATTTTAATAACTGTAAGCATAGAGGGATTTCGATAGGCCTAATAAAATAATGAATAAAAGAAAAATGAAAATCGAGTATGCAACTTATGTCTTAAATACTTCGATGGCCAGGTGGTAGCGTGCTTGTACATGTGCGAGTCTCTACACGCCATGCGATCGGAGACGTGTCGTTACTCGACACAAGTACCTGTTAGGTAACTTAGTGAGGCGACTGAAGAGGTCAATCGGATACATTCATTGAATTGTTTGTATGGGATTAACCTTTTTATTTAAACAAAAAGTAAAGTAAGTAAATGGCGCCAAAATCAAATAACCATCAAAGTTTTTTTTAATGATTTGTAAAAATTGCATCTAATAGGATTTTGCAATCTTTACTATTTTGAGTCTCAAATAGCTTATTACTAATTACCTTACATAAATAGATACACATAACTTGGGGGTAATAAATATTTACCATATGGACGAACTATATTTTGTGCAATGTAGTGCAATGCAGTGCGGCATTGACTGACTGACAGACTGAGTGAGGAATGAGGATGTGCGCCCGAGGGAGGCTCACAAGGTTGACCTCACAGTATTTCCGCCCGCAGCGCTATCTGCAGGATCAACGAGGGAATACAAAAGTCAAAAGCACTGTTTTTAATAAGTAAATTAAAATTAAAATTTGTATCTAACAAAATTTAATTTTTTCATACATATTCATATACATATTATAAACAACGACCTATTTTTTCTCAATTTTAAGCTTATATTTTATCTCAGAGGACAGTCAACGACTGCAACCGCCATCTTCCTTACTTGTCAAAAGCACTGTTTTTAATCAATAATTACAATCGAATTGATTATCTAAGAAACTTTAATATTTTTATGAGTTTAAAAATATTTAATATAAGCAACGACCATTTTTTCTCAACCTCAACCTATATTTTATCTGAAAAGAAAATAAACGTCTCAAGTAGTTTATCCGCCATCTTTGCTTGTATTTTACTCCGTAGTTCAAAAACGCTATTTTTAATAATTTACTAACAATATAATGGCTTATCTGAACAAATTTTAGATTTTGTTTTAATATAAATTTAAATTATAATTTATTTATTACTGAAATAAACATAAAAATAAATATTAAAAAATAAATTACAAATGAAAGTTTGTTTGTTTGGCGGTTAAGGCGGAAATGCGACACTAGCGCTGCCTCAATTTCCGACATGGAAATAATCAGGTCACGTGGAAAGAAGCCGCCATCTGAAAACAAATAAATACTTCTTTTTTGGCCGAAGTGGCCCATCTCTTTACTTATTTTACCAAGTGTGCGCCTGTGCGGCGGATGTGACTGTGTCGGTGAGGAATGAATGAATGAGGAAACAAAAATGGACGCAGAAAGATGTTTTTGTTATGATAAAACGTCTATAATTTATTAGTGAAACCATTTTAGTTATCGAGTTTTAATCTATCAATTACATGCAGTAAGTATTAATGAATTAGTAGAAACAATTATTTAAGATGTATGCACAATAATTAAGTAGCCAACGCTAGGAGAAAAGGATGGAATGTAGTTATAGGTACCACCCCAAAGTGACCCACCCATTGCTTAAAATTCACAAAAAATGTAATTAATAGTTGAAATTAGATTAGGCTAATAACTTGTCAATAGGTAATAACGTTCATAAATTGTCATTGCGTAAAGGAATTATTTCGGTTAAAAATGTATATCTTATACCATGCAATCATTGGTCAAAACACATCGTGTGTAAAACAATCTATAATTTTCACTAGTTTTTATTTTATTTTATGCACTACGGCCAATTGCAGGTCGAGGTACAGCACAAGCTTAGTCACTCCTAAATCGTGACTACATCGTCTAACTCCCTTGTAAGGCTTTGCAGGACCGATGATACCCATAATTCAGGGGCCATCCTCATAATGTCCCTTACTTGTCCCCTTGACCAACCAAACCTTGACGAATGGCTACTGTGAGTCTTTCCCTCGCGGCTAGATCCATAGTATTTCAGTATTTCCACCAGTCTTAACTAGGCCAACCGCCTAGGCATGTCGTCTTACGTGGGCAATCCCATAAAATATGTTCTATGACCGTTTCCGGCTGACTACACTGATCGCAAGAGGCTGAGTCCACTATTGACATTCACTGAAGGTGACACTTTACCCGGGTGTGTCCAGATATCAGGCGTGACGAGATTGTCACTTTAGAGACTCATATCAGCCTCCCCATGCCACCCTGGGGAGGATTGAGTGGACAGTACCTCATCACAGTCCCACATCTGCCACCAATCACGGCATCGGCCCTTGACACGCCTATGACAGTCACTGACATCAGTATAGTAGTGAGCCGGGCCGCTGAATTCATATATAGTTTTGCCCATCTATCAGCCTCTTCATTGCCCGGGATACCTACATAAGCACCCAGTACAATCAGACTTTGCATCCATCCTCGGCTAATTCCCCTAGCCGGGCTCTATTATCATTAACCAACATGTGGTGCTTTTGGGACTGGGGAGAAACCATCGCCGTCAGAGTGGACGCTGAGTCAGAGAAGATTGCTGATCTATCTCCTCCTGCCCTAGTCGATCTGATGAACTCGCACACCATTCGATTGGCAACAAGCTCTGCTGTGAAGAGCGATGCAGTTGAGTCCAATGCCACTAATCTATCTTGCCCACCCTTAACAGAATAAGCAACCACAACCCCATGCGATGAGCTAGTTTCATCTGTATAAATCTGCGTTACAAAATCCAATCCCTCAGTGGCACAAAACTCCCTTAAAGTTGGCTTAGCAATTGCATAGGCATGCCCCGAAAGGTATTTTGCAGATCCAGACAAACTTCGGGATAACATAAGCGACCAATTCGAAGACTCCTTTGAGCCAGGTGCTCCAGTTTTGCCCTGAACTGCATGGCTTCTCCCCACAGATTAACCAGTGGATTGTGGAGCCCAACGTAGCTATCCTCTCCAAGACCGGCAAAACCTGCGCCCCAGTAGGCAAACTTTATAGCAGCCACCTCATGTTCACCAATTTAAATCGTATGCATAACTGCATAACCTGCCAATTACCTCTAAGGCATTAGTTGGAGTCGTTCTCATCGTTCCAAGGGCTATTTGAATTGTTCGCCACTGCATATTACAATATGACCGATATAATATAATTTTATAATGTGAGCAATATAATATAATTTTCAGATAAGTGCTGTTTAGTATGGATGAATGGACTTTAAACGATCTATTGGAGTGTTCAGTCTGCCTGGAGAGACTGGATACCTCCAGCAAGGTGCTTCCGTGCCAGCACACATTTTGCAAAAAGTGTCTTGAAGAAATTCAAGCTACAAAGAAGGAGCTGCGTTGTCCAGAGTGCCGGGTGTTGATAACAGTTTCTATTGATGATTTGCCCCCCAATGTTTTACTTATGAGGATTTTAGAGGGACTTATGAGATCTGGTAACCCTCAGTTAAAAATTAAGGGACACGTTGCAAAACAAGTGCCGCCATTGACGCCTCCTACTACGATAGCTCCTCATCCGACGCAACAGTGCACAGAGACTCTAACCAGTCGCCCGCTTGCAGTTTCAAAACAGGTTTGTAAGCTTTTATTATAACTTTTTATTTTGTTAAACAGGTTATAAATACTATATAACTTTTGTTTTGGTCCGAGTCATGGGTGTCAAAAGATACGCAGGTTGGTTTTTGGAGATGACGGATTTCTGCGCTGGATTTCAGTGTAGCCTGCTTTAGTAAAACAGGATGATTGAATTGCTTTTTATTTATTTATTATCGATTTCTTATATTTATGTAGCGTATTGGTATCTTATTTGCGTCGATTCAAATTTATTATTTATTTATTTACATTATGGGCCCTATAAGTTTATTTTATTTATTAATAAATAGGCGGTTGGCCCTTCTAGGCTTATACGTATATAAGATATAAGTTGTCATGTATTCATTGTGAGACCATATACTAAAGGCGAATAATAATATTGCATTCATTTTATTTTAGTGTGTGGCTCGCGCTTTATACAATTACCAATCCCAAGAGCCGGGTAGTCTGAGTTTTTTAAAGGGCGATCTCATCACGCTAAGCAGTAAACTCGACGCCCATCATTGCCAAGGCGAATGTGGTGGGCGGTCAGGAGTGTTTCCTCTTCATTACGTCCAGGTGTGTTATTTAAAATTATTAGTTTGTTAGGAAGTAGGAAATGCGAAATTGAACGCAGTCACGCACTTTCTGCAGTTAACTTAACTTCTTGCGAGGGCGGAGTCAAATTTTAGAATTTAGCATGTTAAGGTAGGAAAAATGGAAAGATTTAATATTACCATTCTGCTTTTTTGTGTGCAATAAAATAATCTTGCATTTGGGTGGGTAACTTTTAATGAGGAGAAATTACAAGAAAATAAGTCGAAAATGGTTCTTGGACAAAAAATATGTAAATTAAAATAATATCGAAATTGAATGAATAATAACCAACTCAAAACGTAAACTTTCAAAAAAATGTGGAAGGGGGATCAAAAAAATGGGGAAGGGCGAAGTGGGCCCACTAGTTAATTAGTATAAAAAATACACCTCTAAACGTTTCTGACGTTGCATTTTATAATTTTAGATGATAACACCAGCACCACCTCAAACTGCGATGGCTCGTGCTCTGTACGACTTCCGTATGAATAATGATGAAGAAGAAGGATGTCTCAGCTTTAAGAAGGATGAAGTAGTTGCTGTAATGCGCAGGGTAGATGAAAATTGGATCGAGGGTAGACTGGGCCCAAGAGTTGGTATATTTCCCTTGGCATTTGTGGAGCTCAACCCCGCTGCTCGTGCTTTGATGAAGCTGTCATCCAAGTAAGTTTATAAAGAAAAAGATAATTATTTTCGTTTTATTGCGTGCCCTTACTATTTTTATTATAATTATTAGATGTACTCAGACTGTGTACCCAGTCTTAATAATAATAATAATAATAATAATAACAACAATTCGTGTATTTTTCTAAAATGATTGGCGTAACAAATTATTTTGTAGGCCCCCTTAACCTGAAGGTGTGCGGGGTACCTACCAACTCAAGTTGACAAAATTAATTATAATAATGAAGTAATTAAAAAATAAAAATAGTAATATAGATACAATAATACAACAATACATATTTATACCCTTTAGTTATTATTATATATAATCAGCCAAGTAGGCAGCATTAACTGGCAGCAGTGCCTCTGGTATACTCCAATGCGGCCCTTATATACTACAATAATGACTCACAGTAGTCAGTAATTTGTTTTCTATTTAAAGTCCTGGCACCCCCGGTAGATTTTTGAAAAGCATTATATGTGACATTTGCTTGGTACCAAAAACTCCGTCTAGACGTAGTTCTTATGTAGCTGGGGAGACTGACAAGCCCGAACGCAGTATTTCTAGTATTACGGGGAGCGGTTTTTATTAGGGAAGACTCTAAATATTTTTTGACATAAAGTAAAATTATTTTTTTATGTAGAGAGTGAAGTGGCAATAACTTCATTGCTTTAAAAAGAAGGGCGGTATGCGTCAGTCTGGACTTCTTACATATCAAACGAATGGCCATTTTTTGTGATGTAATAAGTTTTTGTAAATGAGTGGGTGCAGCACCACCATAAAATAATAGGCCATATTCAAGTCGAGACAGAAAAAATGCATTGTAAATAGTAATCATGGCGGCACTTGGCATGAATTTTGTTATGTTAAAAAGCAATAGGTTTGTTGATCGTAACTGGCTGTGTAATTTAGTGATATATGGGCTCCATGACATATGTTTATCTATGATCAATCCTAAGTATTTTACACAGTTCACCTTAGGAATGCATATGCAATTTTTGCAATTAGTATCGTAAGTAATATCGCTACATGATAGGCAGTGAGGTTCTATTATTCTTAGACTATCGCCGCAAATTGATTCAAAAGTATTTCGATTATATGTGTATTCAATTATTTCAGTTTTTTCCTTATTTATTATTAGTCGATTGGTTTTTAACCATGATAGAACCTCACGCATATCGTTTACAAGATTAGACCTTAGTGTGTCAAAATCAGGTGCACTCACTATTACAACACAGTCATCTGCAAAACCAATAATTTTTTCATTTAAGTTTAATTCTAACAGCTTATTTATGAAGATTAAGAAATTTAAGGGTCCGAGGCCACTACCCTGCAAAATACCATTGTTCAAAGGCTTGCAATCGCTAAAATGCATTTGGCCTATTTTAGTAACTTGACTTCTATTGGAGAGATAGGACATTATCCACATTAATGGCTTTCCTGTAATATCAGCTGACTTCATTATTTTTATTAAAATTTGCCGGTCAACTACATCAAAACATTTTTTTAGATCAATATGGCACGCTGCTACTTTCCATCCCTTCTCAAGTTGATCATTAATAGTCTGCATGTATGCAGCTTGGGGGTTTGTGTACTGAGATTTTTTCGAAACCCATGTTGATTTTTAGATAGGTATTTTATGACAGTTAAATATTTAATAATTCGGTCTTGGACAATTACTTCCATAATTTTCCCGATAGCAGATGTAAGGTACAGAGGTCTGTAGTTAGTGAAATCCGTTGGGTTGCCATTTTTATGCAAAGGTATAACGATGCTACATTTCATACCATCAGGGAAAATACCCTGCTCAAAGGATAGATTGCATAAGTGAAATAAAGGTGAGAGCAGTTCGTCTTTACATTCTTTAGTTAAATAAGAAGAGATACCATCTAGTCCGCTGGATTTTGTACTTTTGATTTTTTTAACAGCTTTTTCAACGTCAAAAATTTTCAAGGGGGGGAAATACATACTACTTGTAGTAGCAGGTTCCTCATTACAATTCGGCATACTCTGTTTGCCTATGTTATAATCATTAAATTTATTTCATTTCCATCTAAGGTAATTTTTTCACAATTGACCGTTATACTATCAGGTCCCGAGTTTACTTTAGCGGAAGGTTTAAGTATGCGATTCGTTATTTTCCAAAATTCTCTACTTGTTTTGGCCTGGTTATATTTTTCTGTATAATATTGAGTTTTAGCTAATATCATTCTTAATTTCGATAGTAATTTGCTGTAATTGGTGCTTAATTAATAAATTAAACGGAAACTTTCGATGTTGTTTGCAGAGATAACTTTTACGTTTACTCTTTTCAATTAGACTAGGGGTAGCCCATTCGTTTCTCAATCTATTTTTGTTCGTTATTTTAATTATTTCCAAGCTAGAATTACGTATATTATTGATTTGTCTACTCAAAATATCATATGCGACATTCACATTAGTGGTGTTATACAATTCCGACCAGTCGGTTTCATGAAGGCCAGTGCGAACCAATCTTATATCACAGAAACTATAATCTTTCCTTCTAACTGAAGTTGGAGTTTCATTGATATTAACAACTATCGCACGGTGATCACTGAATCCTTCATCAATACAATAAGCTAGCACTGGCTTTCTGAAGCCAACCTTTAAGAAACAATGGTCTATGCAAGTTGCAGAATTATCAGTTATTCTAGTAAGTTCATTTATAAGAGACATGTATCCTTTGCTTTCCATAAAATCAATATATAAATGACTGTCGCCATTTAGTTCATTACAACTGTAGATATCTTGATTCATGTCACCCAAAATGAGGTGTCTTGGTACGATACCATGAAAGTAGTAGGAAAATTATTTAGTCAGTCAGGACCAAATTCAACTTTTCTTTTAAAACAATTCCAAGTAAATATTTTACTGCACAATAAACACTCAGGTTATCAAAGACTAACAGGATAGAATAAGGGATTAATGATAAATTTTCTAGTATATTTGATATATCCCACCCTAAAATCCCCCAAAAATATTTCCTCAAGAAATATTAAATTAAATGCTTGTTTGAAGGCTTTTTGAGAGATAGATACAAGAGAAATAATTTTATATTGTGGCCATATTAAAACATTTTTATGTGATGTTACAGTGAGCAACCAGGGCCTTCCCGAATGGCACCTCCTACACCCACTGCTGACGAATCTACGCCGCTTATTCCCATAAATAATAGAGATGTAGTCGTTACCCCTCCAGTAGCCGCGCAAAATAATGTAAATGCCACACCTGTGCGATCAGCTTCTGTCACAACAGCGGTGAGTTTTATTAACGTATGATACATAGCACATACATATTATAATCGTAAAAATATTCTATTTACTCATGCCCTTTCGTGCGGTCGGCTTCGCCCCATCCTCAAATCTTCCAGCTACCCATTTGCTACAATGAAAAAGACGTCTGAAGCTCTTGCTTTTCGGATCGTCCGTGTGTACTCTAATCTTATACAATTTCCTGCTGTGTCAGTTCATTCAGTGACAAGCTAGAAATGAGGTTTGAGTTGATGTTCATGTTAATTTCATGGCTTTCCATTACCTTCCCACTTCCAATCATGCCACTATCTCCGTTATAATTTGGACAACATCTCTGACCTGTACTTCTCGTGAGTGGGGACCGTAATATGAATATCTGATTGCCTGATGTATGTGCTGAATGGGCATCTACTCTAGGCTACTACAAAGTGACCAATGCTATCCCTAGTTCACGGTTGTAATAAAAGCTACTGCGTGGTCGAAGAAGAACCACGGCCCATCAGCCACTATGGCGGTTACTAAAATTGTTGTGGATTCTGAATCGATTTATCATGGTGCTATATATACAATTTAGCCCCTTAGGGTATGACCATTCACCGGGTCCATGATCCAGATCCAGCTGCCAATAAACTTCCAGTAAGTTAACTGGCTGCTTCCTCCTCCCGACTTGCCACAACCACAGCCATAGTGTCTCCAACTGCCAGTTAGCTTATTTCAAAGTAATACGTTGATAATTTTGGATTACAGGTAGCAAACAATCATCCTAGATCAGATTCCAGTTCGACGTCGACAACGACTCCCAACTCTAGTTCCAGCAGTTCCACCTCGAGTAGTTCCAGCACAGCACCGAGCTCTCCCGCTTCCCCGCCCTTACTAAACCAGCCTTCCCTCAACCCTTTTCTCCGTCCCCCAATCCTCTTACCCACTACACACATCACAACTCAAGCAAGGGACAAACGTCACAGTTTCAGCGCTCTAACACCTAGCCAGCCTCCACCAGCCGCGTAAGTCTGAATTTAATTGTAGTACAGTTGCTTCGACCCACCTGTTTTTCAATGTGTCCTTGACCCCGAAGGGAGGCAAATCTGGTAAGTCTGGAAATCGCGCAGTAACGTCTCCGGTAAACTGCCACGTACTCATTGATATTTGGAGGAAATAAATCCTTTTTAATATTTAGTTCAGAAGCAATAAGCCAATGAACGTTCGAACGGCTCTGATTTACTGACATGTCGCCTATTATGTAGCACCTTTAAATGGAATAAAACAGCTTTATCTGACATGGCAGCTTACCCCCTGCCCAGCAGCCTTTGTATGACCAAAAGTGGTTAACTTACTTACTTACCCGGTGGCTTGTTAAAACATATCTAAACTACCTGTTTAAAACCGAATGTAAATGACAGATCTTAGGCTCTCTGGACACGATGCGTTATCCCAAGCGTTTAGGGGAAACGTTGCGTTTTAACGTGCATATGCACGGCACCCAGTGAGAAAACGCACCGGTAAACCACTTGGACGGGCCATTTGGAATTCCAAATGAACCGATTTCTTGGGGCATGCGTTTTCTCTTCGATTAGGCGGGCAACATGACAAACACAAAATCCATGTCTATTTTGCAACTAAAATGTCTGCTTCCATGATTTGTTTACAATACAAATAAAAAAAATGGCGCAGAAACTAAAACAAGATAATTTTGTCTGAAGTTTTCGATGCGTTTGAGTCATTTCCGTGCCTCTGGCACACGAAGCATTCTAATTATTTTAACAAAATTATGAAAAATCAAAAGCTGGAGGTTTTTGCCTGAAATTGATTTTCCCTCAGTAATGGCTATCGCAGAATTATAGGAAAAATGTAAGCAAATATAGTCTTTTTTCTTCTTCTTTTTGGTCTAGGCATGTTAAGAAAATTAGTTTTGCACTGTATTTTTAAGCAAAAATAACAATAAACAAAAATGGCGGACTGACGATTTAACGTCAGGAAAAACGCATCGTATATTGTGCCCCTTCACTGCGTTAAAACTGTGCGTTTTGACCTTGGTAAAACGCCCCTAGAACGCTTGGGAAAAACGTATCGTATCCAGAGAGCCTTAGATAATGCCATGCAGCTAGGCAGGCTGGATGGGCATCCGGAAAGCAGCTACTCAACGATTTCGCGGTAGTTTACTCGTGTAAGTGGGTGGAACTCGCCGAAGCCTAACGCAGTCAAAAGAAAGCTATTTAGATTGTGAGTTAAATGTGCAGAAACATACTGCGCCTGTTGGATTGTTCATTTTGTCTTTTATGTTGGAACCCTACAACGAGGGAATGCTTCCTTTGCTGTTTAACCCATCGCGAGGTCGCCCCCCCCCCCAGTTTCACCGCTTTCGGCAATAATTAGCTTATGATTTCGCGCCATCTCATCTATTCTTGTTGTTTATAACAACCTGTTTAAAACCGAATGTAAAGAACAGGTGTTATATAATGACTTATCCTAGGCTGCAATGCAGTTGAATTCCGTTTACATGTAGGAAGAAAACAATTTATTATTTATTATTATTATTATTATTATTGAAATTAAGTTGGAAACCTATGCATAAGATTAGTTGAAATCATGGTATTCTAAATTATTAATAAATGTTAAGTTCATAATCAAATAATAAATGTTATAGCTGTCGAGGTGGCTGACCATTACATCAATTTGTTTATTACTTAGCTTTTAAATGAATATTGAAACGTCATGACCAAGCTATTTTCGATTAAATTTTAGTATGTTGTCTTCTAAGACATTGTCTTGTGCAGGAACAGACATTCAGCCGAGATCTTGAGTTCGTCTGAGCCGGGTGCGGGAGACGCACCACAGCGAGATGGGGGCAATAGTTGGAGTGAGCAGCCGCTGGTCAGGCAGCACAGTCAGCGGCACCGGCGCTCCGGAAGTGACTTCGTCTCTGTCACTCTCCCCGCTGCGTGAGTTTTGTACTTTATTTCTAAATCAATGGCATATGGAATATACTTATATACACACAGTGGCGGCGCTAGAAATTTTATGGCGGGGGGCCATGGGGGGGGGGGGCATGACTTCTATCTGGGTGGGGGGCAATGAAAAACAAAACATATTAACATATTTCATTGGGAGTAGGATTGGCGTAAATTCCCAAATTTTCTGGGGGGGGGGGGGGGCTTTGATTAATATTACTCATTCACTTCTGAAGTCTGCCTAGCAAATTATATGACTTAATTATTATTTAAATTTTATTTTTTTAATGTGTATAAGATACATTATACACTAAACTATTCAAGTTCAGTAAAACACAAAATTAAAAAGTTAACTTTTTTCGAAATTTTAAAAATTATACCAAAATTGTTTTTAATTTTCTGAAATTTTTTACAAGTTCTGACTCGCTCAGCAACCTAGTCGTCTCATTCTCTATAATGCAGGAAGGCCAAATTGCTGAATCAGTTCTGAATGGTGGTACCAGGCGCAGAGAAAGGTGGGCCTGGAGGTTTCCCCCGGGGGAAAGATGGAAAAATAATATATACAGTATCTTACAATTTGGGCCTATTTATCAGTTATTGGGCCCCCCTTCCCCAGGGTATAACATGCGCAAACCCTCACTAATCTTATAATATAAAAATGAATCGGAGAATGTGTTGGTAAGCGCATAACTCAACAATGCCTGGACCAATTTGGACAATTCTTTTTTTTTTAATGTTCATTCAAGTTCAACGATGCTTTTTACGGCGAAAAAAAATTCGAATAATTGCTGGAAAAACCCTAAAAACAGCCCTTTTCTTTTTCCCATACAAACGTTTTCTAACTAAAACGTTGAGTCAATTTGAGCTTTATGTTTCGCTTATAAGCGAAATTCTCTACTTTGCCTGTGTCCGGACCTCAAAAAAGGGAGACTTCCATGTCCATAAGCTAAGTGCAGGGGACTGTTCTAGAGGGATCACGAGTTGTGGAGTGCCGCTGTGCCGGTACCTGAGTTGCCTCTTATGAATGGGGGTTGTGTGCAACGCCAGATTTTCATATTATTTTGTTAGGTAACTGCTTGGTTAAGCTAAGTGCAGGGGACTATTGTGGAGTGCCGCTGTGCCGGTACCTGATTGGTTTGGATTCAACAACTGAATAGGGCCACTACGACCATTCTCAGGTGTCATGCGAGCCCCGAAGGGGCTCGCAGACGCCCGACGCAGGCGCAAGGGGGGTGGGGCCGCGAAGCGGTTCCAAGCCCCGCTTGTAAGGTTTACATATTTAATTAATTAGTGAGGGTTTGCGCGTGTTATACCCTGGAGAAGGGGGCCCGGGGGTCCCCCACGGAGAAAAAAAAACTGATAAATAGGCCCAAATTAGTGAGGTTTTACGAATATTATACTCTGGAACCCTGGGGGTTTCCCCCGGAGAAAAAAATTGATAAATGGGCCCAAATTAGTAAGGTTTTACGGATTTTGCAAACCTACAGTTGCGATTTTACCGACGAATAAACATGCCACTCAGGGGGGCCTCGGGGTCTCCCCCGGAGAAAAAGTTTGAAAAAAATAGGCCTGAAGTATTGGGGTTTTAAGCATTTTGAGTAATTTATTTTTGTGAAAGTAATTAGTCAATATGTTGATTTTTTTTCATGATACATTCAATTTGAAATAAGCATACCAAGAATTAATTTCCCTTTCGTTATTGTGGATACTATGCCTTTCGCCCCCATAACGTCTTTGTCACCAGAAATTCTGGGGGGTGTTACGGGTGCCCCTGGGAGGGGCTTTCCCCCAGGACCCCCTATGCACGCCAATGGGGGTAGGCATACCGTAATGGAAGTAAGTAACTTGTTACCACTTGTGTCGGACGTCTTTGATGAATTACAATAATTTTTCACTTTAACAAAATGTCAAATATCTCAAAAGTGGGGGGGCCCAGGGGGGCCAGGCCCCCCGGGCACCCCCGTAGCGCCGCCACTGTATACACATATAACCATCGATTATAAAATAGAATAGATGGCGCCAGAACATAAGTACGGAACCTTATATATTTTATCTTCCGAATTTGAGCTGGTATAGTAGGTTCTTGACTAAGTGCCTTAATCCGCCTAGAATTAAGTCATCCAGGATTATTTTTAGAAGATGACCAGACTTTTAATGTTATTGTAACCGTGCATGCATTTATTATATATTTTTTTTAAATATAATTGTACCTATGATTGGACGGATACTGCCGATAGCGGTGAAACGTAGGGGAAAATCGGGCAACCCTCTTCTTCTATGGCAATTGTCTTAATAATTAAACGAGTAAAAACGGTCGCAAATGGTTTGAAATTGCGATATTATTATGTATTTGTTTCCCCCATTTTTTACATAAATAAATAAATATTGACTTTTTGTTCTATTACAAAGCCAACCTAGCGGAGTTAGGACCATAAAGCCCTCTCTTACACTCAACTAGGAAGACCCGGGGCCGCCTGCCTTGTGTGTCCTCCAAAGCATAGCCAGAAAACGTAGCAAGTGTGGGACTCGAACCAATAACCTTTTGGGTGACAGTCGGAGTCTACTACTACTCAACATGTCCTGATTATCTGGAAGTCCGAGTCAATTGCCTTTTGAGACTAATTAGTAAATAGTGTGCAGTAGACATTTTGAGCTGATATTTTGTATGCCATTCTTTAATTGGTATTGTAAGTTCACAACAGTTTGTAAAGGCTGAAGTTGCATAAAAATTTATAAAACAGAAATTATGGGACCTAAAATGTTTTTCTTCTAATTTTTCTCGTGCATAATAATTAAATCACTCAGCATAGTTTTCCGTTATGCAATATAATAAAAAATACGCCATCGTCAAGTGACAAATTTGTATGATATTTTACTATTTTGTGTAATTTTTTCGTTTAAATTCTAGTTACGTAGCTTTATATCCTTACAAACCGCAGAAGACTGACGAGTTGGAATTGAAAAAAGGAGGGGTTTACATGGTTACTGAACGCTGTCAAGACGGATGGTTCAAGGGAACTTCAAATAGGACTCAAAAGTGTGGAGTGTTTCCAGGCAATTACGTTACGCTTGCAAAGTGAGTACTTTGATCATTATTGGTTTACAAGCACTCCAACTTGAAAACTAAGATTATTGGTTCGAGTTGCGTAATCGCTACATTTTCGTGCCACTAACTTGTTAGATTCGACTGATGTAAATAGAGCAAAAAGCCGTAGTGATACGGACTCCGACTGCTGGTTCCAGTTCCGTACTTGCTACATTTTCTGGCCATGCTTCGGAGGGCATGTAAAGCAGGCAGTTGAGCGTAAGAGAGTATAACCCTCACTCGGCCAGATTGGCATGGTAATAGAACAAAAAGCCATGATTTTTTATTTGTTTTACTTTTACATTTTATTTACTTCAGCTTGGGCCGAGTAGTGTTTTCGTTATCAATGTACTCACCTGGCCGAGTTAACATAATTAATATTACATTTATTGATACGAATCGATATTGAATTTCAGACCGTTGCAAAACAGCCATTCTCGCGTGGCTTCATCTTCTCCTAGGGATTCTGCGACGCCGCCACCTCTAGCTGTAAAGTTGCGCGCTGCTGGCAGCGGCAGCGCTGGTCAATGTCTTCTACAGGTGGCCCCTCCAGAATTGCCACCGAGAGCTGCTAGCCCTGCTCCCAGAGTTCAAAGGCTCCAATGGACCGCGCAGCCTTCGGTGATAAAACCGGTATGTAGCCACCAGCTGACGAACCAACCTCTAATATGGATGGGATGCTTAGCCGGAGCAGATTTGCACCTCCTAATAAATATTTCATTGCTGCAACAATCTAGCTAAATTTTGTATGGTGTAATGGAGTTTGACATTGTGAATTAGACCACCCGTCTGTTTAGTTCCACCGAATAATAGCTATAGGGTTGCCAACCAGCAATATACCAGTCGCCATACGTACTTGAAGGGTTTTGCATTTAATTCGGATGGATCCTCCTTTTAATTAACATTTCTTCATCGTAAGAAGTTGGACTGTAAGTAACTTTTTTGTAAAAGTAGAATCCATTGCAACAATGAATTATTTTGTTTAATTTATTGAACAATATTTTTTAGACAAATGTGGTGAGTGAAGTCCCGAATGTTGCCGCACCCTTGGCCCCCGGTAAAGCTGACCAACCCCAGCGTCCCGTCACAAACACTGTCACTACTCTGCCCAGCTTGTCTGTTTCACTCTCTCCCATTCCTGTGAAACCAGCTGACAAGGTGAGTTACATGATGCCAACACAAAAAAAGCTTCAGATATTTCTGAAATTTTTCGAAAGGCACGGAGCTTAATATGCGCGGTCAAGAAGACCAGATATGAGCTATACCTTCACTTCGTTAATTTCTTTGCTGCTTTGACATCTTTGTACTCATGATTTTGATCATTGCAGTCGAAGGAGAAAAAAGAGAGGAGTGGACTGATGAAGCGGTTAGCTGCGATAAAACGATGCAAATCGCCCACGCCGCCTACCTACTCGATGGACAACCCAGTGTTTGATGACAGCCCGGTCGTTGTGCCTGCGTCAACTCCCAGTCATGCTGCTCATTCAAGGTACGCACTGATTCGTTCTAACCTAATGCTTGTCTATTTGGCGATTTACTGAGTTGCGAGTTCGTTAGACATTTGTGTCTCAATCCCTTTGGCGTTCTAAACGTAAAGCGAGCCATATTATAGGCAATGTGGATCGCTCGCAAATGCGTAGTGAATAAGTAAGTAAAGTAAACTTGGATTTACCCGCAAGATCTCCATTGTAAAACAGAGAGAAGTCAGCTTAGTTTACAGATTTCACCGAAATTCACACAGCAAGTAAAACTATGACATATTGTTCAAGTTAATTTCAAATCCATTCTTGTCTCTGCCGATGTTGGTTTCCGTTGCTTGCACTCTAAACAATTAAATTCACTCATGCATGTATTTCATGTAATAAAGTCATTATTCAATTTCAGTAAGAGTCCCAGTTATTATATAAGATCCCAAAGTTATTTGTTGTCAGTAAAGAAGAATTTTAAATTACGGCAATACTTTGTATTTTTATACATTTTTTTGTCGTTATTTGGTGTTCTTCGTAACTATTGAAACTGGAATTAGCGTCATTCAACTTTCGTTGTAAGAAAATTATTAAAAATTGTATCCGGAGGGAGACGGGAGTTTAATTTACAATGGCTAATGGGACGTTAGAGTATTTGTCACTAAACCTGTAGCTGCATGTTGTGTGTTAACAAGGTCGGGGTCATGTCCCAGCCAGTTGGTTCAAGTACCTCTGCCGCACCAGCACCGTGTTTTGTCCGCATCGCAATCAGCACGACTCAAGCACAAAGAGCGGCCTTCAGTGGCTTCTGTCCACTTTACACAACCATTCAGGTTTGTTTCTCTGTTGCACTGATCCGTGTTTATTAGGTTTGGTCACCACCTTGGTTATAAACAATAAATTATGCACAAAGGCAAGACAGGGACACTGGAGTGGTCCATCGCAAGATCACAAGTTATGACTCATTATGGCCCGTCTTGGCTGGCGGTGGTAGTTCTGTTGTTAGTCCAGCCATAAGTTGCCATAACTGTGACGTCCCACTGACAGTGAAGCATGTCCGGGTAACCTGTTTACGCTGGCTCCAGAGTCCTTCTGCCGCATCCGTACGCACTGCAACACCTGCGGAAATAGGTCATACCTCTCGTCATTGTGTACCTCAGGTCAACCCCCCCTCTTCCTGAGGAGAGCCTGGGGTTCACGACAAATGTTCAGAAAGGCAAGGCGCCTGCTAATTATAAAACAGCGGAAATTTGCCGCGGCGGGTCCCGACAATATATCTGACAATGGGTTGATGGACATGGGTGGAATTTTCCTTTGTCTTAAATGTGTTTTCGCCGCAGTGCCTCGTGGTTCGAACGGATAAGTCGAATATGTGTTGGGGAGCAGCTTCATTGTCTTAATAGTGTTGAGGATTATTGTTGCTGGGAAGGGAGTGAATTTGTAATTTTGCAGTAATTTATGTTTTTATGTAATTATTATGACGACGGCGAAAAATAAATTAAATGGTGAGATTAATTGGAAACGCGGCTTTTATGCTTCTAGCTAGATCACCTCTCATCCTAAAAGTAAAAAAAATGTTAACGCATACTAGTAAATTTTATCCTTTTAAGCCAAAAACCTCCATATGATTGGATCAAACGAGTTTACTCATCTACTTCAGTTAGATTTCCTAGATCTACGTTGCATTGACGAAAAATAGTCCCTCTTTAAAAGTCCTCAGAATAGAGTGGCCCTAGATAGACGAAGAACTCGCTTGGGTTCTTCTTGTTCTTTTACATGAATCTATTAAAAGAATCATTTCCAGTTTTATTTGGAACGTTTCATTTAACTTAATTCTGGGTTTCCAGCCGAACGGGGGAAAATGGGGCCGCATCCGGTCCTGCAGTGGGACCTGTACATCGGAAGAGCAGCTCTCTGGATGCAGGTGATCTCCGCAACACGAAACTGTTACCTCCGGTGCGAGAGAGGTAAATCATAACACACAATATTTAACTGTCATATTAGGTTAAATGGGAAACGCAGTTGCAATGTTAAATAAGCAAACAACAAATGCGATCGAAATTATGTTTATTTATTTTAAATTTGACATAATAACTGAGTTTTCAATTTTAGTGAGTTTAGGGGGTAGATCCACACCGACATGTTGCTTGATGATTCAGAAGTTATCTCTTATGTTATGGCCAATATAATCTATTCAGGCTGACTACTTAGGAGTTGTTGACAGCCCCCCATTTTACAATAGTCACACAATAGAAAGTTTCACTTTAATTGATGATTCGGCGCGTTCTTTGAGTATCTGGCCTGGCGAATGGACTATAGTAGCAATCCTAGGCGCTAACATGCTTCCGGGTGTGCTAGAGTTGACATAGTTTGGGTTTACTTTTTAGGTTTCGTTGCATAGCACCATATCCACCCAACAGTGAGTATGAGCTGGAGTTACGCAAAGGAGATATAATCTACGTTCACAGGAAAAGAGAAGATGGTTGGTATAAAGGGACACAACCGCGAACTGGGAGAACTGGACTATTCCCAGGGAGTTTCACCGAAATCTATGATCAGTAGCTACCAATTTAACATTCTCACTTTTTACTGTAATTTTATTAGGTTACGAGTCTAAAGCTAAGGGGCTATTTGTCAAGCACCTTCATGTTGATGAAGCAGTAGAATCCGGGTTGAAAGCGTACTTTCAGATAATTTGATCGACCAGCCGGGATTCTATTGCTTTAACATGTGATTCCGGTCGTGAAAACCTTTATCTTGTTGCATATTGGTTGACAGTGTTAAAATTCAAGTGGTAAAGGCGCGTTTCAAATCAACTGACACACAAATATGGCAGCGGGCAAACAACTGTCAATCGCAGCACTACATAAATAACAAAGTTTAACCAACTTAGAAGTGCGGTTCGATAACATGCTGCGCTGGTTCCTTGAGTTTTAATTTGATATAACACACTTAACTAGGGATAACTTGATAACACCGACATTGTGAAGACCCTTATTGTGTTTAAAAAAACTATCAAAAAAGTATCTAATATCTGCGATTATGAAAGGCGTATAATCAATTTTGTATCTACTTCAGGAAATTATGCCGGTCACAGTCCTGATAGAATTGCTCTGTCACTGCTTTTAAATTTAAATGTAATTGCTCATTTCTATTGTATGACTATCAGTCACTTACAATTAAGGTTCGTTTACAGTAGGTAGTTGCCGCTCTAGTTATGATTTAATACAAAACTTTTAATGCATTTATAAGAAATTCTCCGGCTACACCTGAAAGGATCCCGCGCTCTTAAAAATAAGGATACCGTAAAAATCTTATAAATGATGACGTAATTGCATTCATTCTATTGATTTAAAGGTTTTCGTTATTTTTCGGTTTACATACCAGTTACGCTTTCACGGCCGGAGTCTGATGATGTAGTAGAAACGGAAGTACGCTTTCAGATCGACCACGGCCCATCAGCCCGGATTCCACTGCTTTATCATACCTGTAAATTAAATTCTTAAGTAGCCTAGAACTACATAAAGGATGAAAGGATCACCAGATTATAATACCGGTATTTATTTAATCCCCTGGTATTAAAAATGTAAACAAGATAATTTTATAATGGAAAGTTGATCAGGCTGCAGTTCTCTAATTATTATTCAGCAGAATCGATTGACTCATAACGCCAGTTGACCAATTCAAAATGGACAAACAAATTGCTATATAATTGTATTACTGGTTACTAATACGTCTGTGCCAACGGCCATTCCAAGTTGAATCCACGAGAACAGAGCCTGTTCCAAATTGCAGAAAACTTGGTAGTGTGAACAGTCCTCCCGCCAAGCTGACAGGGTTGTTTCAAGCAGAAATGCTATGCTGAAAGCAGGCGTTGGAAAACAAAAAAACATACATGTTCTGAATGTTTAAATGTTGCGCATGGAAGGAATATTTCACCAAATCTTATACTATGATTATGTCATTAAGAGAAAAGGGAGTACCGTACATGTAGTACGCATAGGTTTTCCGAATTCGGGTGAAACAGTTCACTACCATGTGAAGCGAGACAGACGAAAAGGTCACATAAGCTTTTTATATCGTACAAAATGTTCCCAATTGTATGTCAAAGCGAGATCTGAAAATATTGCGATCTTGCCATATTTTATATTTACATTTTATTATAATAACATGAATAAACTAGTCATGCTTTATTTTGTTAAATGAGCCATGTGCATGTGTCACATGTGCCTTTTCTAGTTTAAACGTAGACAATTAAATTGCTGTAAATAAACGCGGTGTCCACGCTATTGGCACTGCTAATACAATGTGGACGTGGCCGTTGCTGCAGAAAATTGCTAGTGTCGGTCTTCATCAATGGAAGCCAACGAGAGCGGGTAGTGGGGAGGCGCTAACCGTTGGCTCCACGCGGCACGCAGGCATATCCTCTTAGTAAATCCACCTCGGCGGGCATTTTGCGGCTGAATGCCAACTCTCGGTGTGGACGGGAGGCCAACGGGGCATAGTGTGGACACCGCTTTAGGAATTACGTCATACTGTACAGTGCAACAAGGATGTAGACCCAAGACTTTAATTACTAAATTAGTCAGTGACGGAAAATGAGGAAGTTTTTCTTTATCGACTTCGATGGCCAGGTGGTAACGCGCTTGCACTTGTGCGAGTCTTTACACGCCATGCGATCGGAGACGTGTCGCAGCTCAACACGGGTAATAACCTAGCGAGGCGACTGAAGAGGTCAATCGGATACATTCATTAAATTGTTTGTATGCGATTAACCTTGATAAAAAAAAAAAAAAATAATAATACAATCTTTTGATCCAAGTTGAAGTCACTGCCAGATTAAAGTTGTTGACTGGGAGTGCAGGTATCACTAGCCTATTTACGAGTACGTATTGCTATTACATGCTTCTTATTATGAATTATTCAACGATCATTGCATTATTTGAGGAAATCTCCAATTGATATTTACGAGAAGTTAGTTATATAGGTATTTCTTAATATAAATTAATTTATAATATTAATATAATTGGCGAATGTATCATATGTAATGTATTATAAATTATTAATGGTATATTATTTTGTTTTCTATGCTGGATTCAATAAAAGGCTTGAAGAACCACAAACTTTATAGTACGCACTGTATGTAGGAATCAACAATCACCTTAGGCGTGTATTTCACTTGTCATATTTTCTTATTATGTAGTTACTTAACTTATCTATTATAAATTAATTTATAATATGGTAGCAGACATCAATAATAAGTCTACCATATTATAACTTAATTTATAATAGATAAGTTAAGTATCTACATAATAGTCTCCTTAAAACCAAAATCTCATCATTTTTTAATGCACAAGTGAAGAAAATATGAAAAGTGGAATACGCGCCTTAGCAAACGAGTTCTGGAACAACTAACGAAACAATAAGAAAGTCTATTAATATTGTGATCTCTCCACGCGTGTGAATGCTTAGCTTACGATATGAATATGAAGTGAATACGCACCATCAATGACAAGTTTCTCGATTATTTTCAATTTTTATTTTTTTGCCCCCTGAAGGAGGAGAAAATACCTAGTGCGTTTGTTTACAACAATAATTACTAAATCACATGTGAATTTGAAAACAAATGTTTTTAGTGTTTAGTTTTTTTTTTTGTGTGTGGAAATAATGAATTTCCTTTTTATATCAGGAAGGTAGCCTATATAGTGGGTAGGACATTCATTTACTCAACCTCCCCAAAATGAAGAGTTATCCAAAAAAAGAAAAACATACCCCTGGACAATAATTTTAATAATAAACCTACATGTCGGATTTCATCATTTCATCAGGCCCGGATTTAGGAATACAGTAGGCAGAGTAGGTCGCCCACACAAAATTAAAAAAAAAACACGAATTCAAAAAGCAAAAAATAACAAGTAAATTTCTTATTTACCTAACATTAATGGTGACACATTTTTCACCTGAGAGGTCTTTTTAAAAATTAAAGCTGTTGCTAATATTATTGAATACTCCAAGGGAGAATATTTTGGCTCTCCTCAGCTTAGAAAGAGATATTTGGAAAGAGCTGAACGTTGAATCTATAATTAATTAGACGCAAGTCTATTTAAAATGAAATGTAAGGACAAGTATTATGCTCTTATTTTTATTGTTCCCTCCCTCTTTTCCTAATATACTCTACATCTGCAGTGCAACAGTGAGGGAAAGCCATTGGGAGCTGCTTCTTTAGGGAAGGCCCCCACAGAGAAGCCTAAATCCGGCCCTGGATTTCATCAAATTCAATCGAGTAAATCGAAGTACCTGCAGACAAACTAACCATGAAACCAATTCACCGATATTTCGTGAAACTCACTTTTTTGACATCAAAACTAGTAATTCCGTTGAAATCTCAAAATTGAAAATTTCGACCATCACAAAGCTTTCCTTTTTTGAAGGAAGTTACATAGCCCAGTAGCCGGCCGCCATACCAAGTTGAATCTAGCGGACCAGAGCAGGTTCAAAGCTGCAGATAAATTGGTCGTGTGCACAGTGCCGGTAGGGAAACATGGTAGGACTTGTCCTGGTCACCTCCGAACTAATCGTGTGACTTGACTGTGTTTCCCAAGTGGTTCGGAATCCACTATAATCAGGAGGTCCACTGGAGTCCTATGGGCCCTCACCGTGGCCTGGGACTGTGTCAAACCATACTACTACTACATAGCCCAGTAAAATCTAACACAGGCAGTGATAATTTCTATACACATCAGCATTTAGAATGGAAACCCTTATAGTTATTCTCTTAATTTTATCAATTTCGCACATAAACAACTTTAAGTCGTATCATCACACCTTAAATGATCAATAAAACGGAAATTTTTAAACGGCTTTTATTGCTGATGGCCTTATCTTCATTTGTAATGCCACGTGGCAATAATGGCATTTTTGGGCGACGGACAGGACTACGCCGGACCCGCGAATGGACTGCCTTAACTACAGCTGCTGGCGTACGAACTGTACGATTTCAACAGATCAGCAGCACTGACTGGTCCATCGTTTGATTGTGCAATACACAAACCTTAACGTTATTCTAAGTGTCTGGAGCAAATTGAAAATATGCAATACAATAACGACACCTTATCCTCTATTTTGCCCCAGTTCATGGCTAAGTTTTAATCAAAATCAGTCATGTTTGATATCATATGAATGCTCACTTCCTCTTCTATCAAAAATTGGCGATCATCATGGCGATTTGGACCCTGGAGACTGCTGCTTTGAAAAGGGAAGTCGTGCGCTTGCAATCACTGCCTCAAGAAAGTTCACAGACTGATCTAAATGAAGAGCGCATTTGTTTGCATGTTTACATAACATTTTTCAAACATGAATGAATGAATAATTATATTAAAACTGTTTTCAAGGAAATAAATTTATTTTTACTGTTACTTTACATTTTAGTGGTTGACAACAGATAATGACCGACTAGGTAAACTAACGCGTATATTCTCTATATACAATGTTGCAAATGAGCTTTGTATTTAGCGGCTTAGCAATATTGTTGCCAGCAAGGTTAACGATGGCATAACACAAGAAATCAACTTGCACATGCAATAAAATCCCCATAAAGGCGAGGTGTTAATTTTTACCGCAGAAGCGCAGGGGAGGGGAAGGGGGTTAGCGGAAGGGTGAGGGGTGGGCTGCCCCCACCTTACGATCGATACCTTGTTCCGTGACGTCACGTCGCCATTCACATTGCAAAGTCGCGCTGTGTTGCTGGCCCTCCTTGTTTGCCCCCTACATTGCTGACCAAGGTAAATAATAATATTCTTGCTTAAAATAACAAACTTCATAATAAATAACCGACAGCAGTGAAACGGACTACAAAGCTTTGTCCGATAACTAGAAAATTGCTTCAAATCTGGCAGGTCGATTTCTGCAATTGCAAGGTGTTGGTAGGTAGGCTAGATATTTACCAGCCTTACCTTTCGAAATATAATTTTTGTGCAACCCAACCTTTTTTAGGTTTAAATCTCAAACGACTTTATCAGGAAAGCTATAGTATAATAAGAGAATAGTCCATGAAAAATTACGTCCAATCTAAAAAAAGGCTACTATACCTGTTAGGCCAATTGAACTTGCAGCTAAACACCATGTACAATATATATCTTACGGCAAGGAAAATTATGAAAGCCGATCACCTACGGCATTTTCCTTATGCCTACATACATATATCAGTTGAATATGTTTAGAATCTGAACTTATATTTGACGTATTTTTAGATTTTAAATTATTCTTATTGCTCCGGTTCGAACATCGAACCTGTTTCAGGTCCAATATAACGCAAATTATTATCAGAATCACTTTCATAATAAGACAATATTCAAGCTGTCTGAAATAAAACAAAAAAAATTTTTGTTCTTTTACTAAGCCAACTTGGCCGCATTACGGCTATAAAGCCCTCTCTGACACTCAACTAGGAAGGCCCAGGACCACCGGCTTTACATGTTCTCCGAGGCATGCCAGGAAATGTAGTGTCGGGCTCGAACCAACAACCTTTCCGGTGAAAGTTGGAGTCTGTGCCACTGCTCTACATGTCCTGAAAACGGGTGACGACAGTCAACCGACAATCGACATACTGCGACCGACGTGTTTAGTAAATCTCTTAGTAAATCACTTCCTTTTTGTATGTACACAGTACAGTATTAATACTCAAGTGCCGAAAATCAGTTCCACGTCAAAATTGTACCTTTTGTAATGTAATAACGATGTAATTTGTTTACCATTGTTTGAATAACGTCTGGTCACAATTCATTGTGCGATAATGCCCGTGCGGCATAGTGTTGGTAGTAGTAAAACTATACTGAGTTGAGTCAGAAAAATCACGGTAAGTTGACTGAGGCATACTGTGCAAGTGTTGCGCGAACAACAGTCATCTCACAAATGGCATATGATGAGAGTTTTCACATGTATCATTTGTAAGATGACTATTGATCCCGTAACACCTCCACTAAAACACAAACGTGTTAAAATGAAACACAGAATCAAGTAACAGTTTGAAAAAGGGCTGATTTAAACATGGCCAGGCTCAGTGCTAGTAGTGGATCGATTATTAAAATTGAACTAACCGAACTATGCTACAGCTAGCGGTGGCTTTGAGTTAGGATTGACACATAGCTCAGCTCCGCGTAGTTTTACCATATAGTAAAATATAGTGCCAACGGTCTTACCAAGTTGAATCTGAGAAAATGAGAGCAGAGCGTGTTTTAAACTGCGGCAAACTTGATAGCGTGCACAGCGTTGGCAGGGGGACATGATAACTTGCTGAGACTATACCATTTAGTCTACGTGCGTGTCGTGTCCTGGTCACCTCCGAATTAATCCTGTGACTTTACCAAGTTCCCCAAGTGGTTCGGAATCCACTATAATCAGGAGGTCCAACTCCCCTTCTCCCCGAGGTGAAGGAGTCTGCCCTTAGGGTGCCTCAAGTTAATAAACAGACTCACTCCCCCCGCCAGGATGACAGGGTTGCTTAAAAGCAGAAATGCTAAAAGCAGGTGTTGGAAAGCAAACAAATATAGTACAGGATTACTTTTTATTACGGAACAATAATTTTTTTTTCAGATGGCCTGCCGAGTTTCTAACAAATGAAACGAATTAAATTGTGGAGCCTAAAATCATAGAACAGATACCTACTCAGAAGAACCGGTAGCGTAAACGTGAGCAGCCATCGCGTGCTGACACCACCGCCCTTTTACCTTCCTCTTCCTACACCCTTCCTCCACTATATCTTCCTATTTCCCTGTCCAACATTCCCTCAAGCACGATACATCGAAACATCAGCCTCATACTATGTTTAAGTGTTAAAATTAGTGAGCAAAGACTATCCGTTCAAGCACGACTATTATCCATCATCTCCACATAATTTCTCAAAACTGATAAAGGCGTGTTTTTAATCATGGACCCAGGCGTGTCAAAAATTAACAAGGTAAGGAACCGATTGATTACTTTTTACAGCATTAGAATATACAATAGAAGTCTATGGGAACCGTACCCGAAATGAATAATACTAAAATGTTAATGCTACTATAGTTACTGTTACATGTACGATACGTAGATACGTTATTATGGTAGAAAAGGAAAGCTTAATGAACCTCTTTCATATCGGAAAATGCTTGCGCCCAACCAATGGGCCTTGCCAAAAATCAAAACATTTGCATTTTACGTTATTTCTTCATTTGGACTCCTATACGAAAAAGGCTCATTCAAGTGGAAAAAAATTTGAGTTAGCAAAACCCAAATAATTGTTCAGAAATTAACTTTGTCAAAGAGACCCACTACTGTTGGTATAAAACCCTCAGCGCTTTCGGCAGGAACTACAATCAATGGTGGGAAACCCAATAGTATACAGTTACCGGTACACCTTATTAACGATTTGAGATTGGCTCAACCCGAAGAGAAGATGCAAATGTGACTAGGGTGAGAAAACTAAGTTTTATTAATTATTAAAATTTTTTGTTTGGATCATTCATTTAAGTGAACAGAATTATACGCTTTGAGGTTCAAGAACCCCAAAAAGTGTAGTATAGGAAATATCTGCTGTCTACATGCAACAACTTGTATTCTCGGGACCACTTTTTCTATTTTAAGCGAAGTCAATTTTTGTTTCTTCCATTTTAACTTTAGTCCGTGTACTTTATTATTCGTATTAGTAGCCTACCTTCAAAAATACAAAACAAAATCTGTTGTCTAGCATTCAATTCGAGCATTCTGAATTCAGAACACCCTCAGGATCCACAAGAGGCGGATTTGACTGAAAAGTTTAGAATTGCTTTCGTGAAAAGTTTTTAGTGTCAATGAGAACCTTCCGTTCCGTTGTTTAATGAAATTGGAATGATTCCAAGCCAGGACTGCATGCAGTTTATATGACAAGCGCAATGCGTTCCACTCGATTCTCATTCATTAATCTCCAAGATTAACCTTTTGACCTTGTTTTTGGGTTTAAAGGTCGCGCTTTTTAATGACTTCGGTCGTTTAAAAATTTCTGCTCGTTCCCGAGGGGTACCTCTTAATTGATCTCATCCTCATAACAAGCGGGTGTGCTTTTACCTTACTACTTGTACCTACAGTATGTACCCAATGCTAAAGCTATTATCAACATTGTTGTTGTGGCATTTGCTCTACTTGATGAAGTAGCAGAATCCGGGCTGATAGGCCGTGATCTATCTGAAAGCGTACTTCCAAACGTTTCGTCAACATCTGCGGCCGGCATCTTCAGTGGCACTGCGCATAGACTTCTAAGTTACGCTTTCAGATCAACCACGGCCTCCCCGGATTCTACCGCATCATCATGTAACTCCCACGTGAAGGTCTTTGTAATTATAATTGCTCTGCTATTTGCATCTTTTAACCTAATAGGCCTAATTTACCGTGTAGTTACCAACGCTAATGGTTTCAAGCTTTAAGGCTGGTATTTTCCGATTTCAGTCTTTAGTCCCATTGGTCATTTAAATGGACAACTTGCACACATACAGTAAATAACTCCTATTCCAATTTATCAATTAGGATAGGTACTGTAAGGCGGGGATTCCACCAACGTCAATAGTGATATTAAATGTTTTTTGACCTGGTAGCAGACATTTTTAGACTGTCTAAAAATGTCTGCTACCACGTCAAAAAACATTTAATATCACTATTGACGTTAGTGGAATCCCCGCCTTATGTAATACTGTATGCTATGTAACTGTAATATGTTGAACCCCAGTCGCAATTGCAATATAACGGCCAAAAATGATTCTAACAGGAACGTTTTAAAACTGACAACGGAAAAGATAACGTGAACGCGATTGAGATGGCGGAAATAGAGCGAACAGGCACGTCTGATTCAGGTCACCCAATATTGTAAGTCTGCAACAACAGGGGCAAAAAAATCTTATTGAAAACTTAAAACCAGTGGAATACTACCGCGATGAAACACTCCAGCGTTGTCTCATTTGCAAATTATTAATTATTGTAGGTAGGTGTAGGTTATATTTGTTGGAAGCTAATTAGGGTGAAATATGTATCATATGACACAGAACCTATAGATGAAAGACAAGAAAATTTGTGGTTTTAAAGTTCCACTACCTCCAAGACTTTATAATAGCAATCATAACTATTAATTAAAAAAAACAATAATACTGATAAAAATCTAATTTCTCGGGAAATATACGTATATCGCAAAACGGCCAACGGCCTTACCATGTTGATTCCATTAGAGCAGAGCATGTTTCAAACTGCGGCAACTTGGTAGTGTGCACAGCGTTGGCAGGGGAACCTGGTGGGACATGATAACGCGCTTAGGCAGTATAAGTCGAGTCCTGGTCACCTCCGATTTAATCGTGTGACTTTACCATGTTCCCCAAGTGGTTCGGAATCCACTATAATCAGGAGGTCCACCCTGTTAGTCAACTCCCCTTTCCCCGAGATGAAAAAGTCTGCCCTTAGGGTGCCTCAAGTTAACAAACAGACTCACTCCACCCGTCAGGCTGACAGGGTTGCTTAAAGCAGAAATGCTGAAAGCAGGCGTTAGAAACAACAACAACAACAACATATCGTAAAACATGTCACAACGATTTGAAGAAATGTTCCTATAAAATTTTGATACATTATATGCAGTAATGTGAGTAGGTGGCCGTCACTCTGGCCAAAGATATCGATATTTCCTGTAAAATTTGACATTGTACACTAGGGGCGTTTAACTTAAATTACGTTTTTCGTTACACGCGGGAACTGTTGGGATTGGGATTGAATGACGCCATGTTAGCCAACCGTTTTTTTTTTTTTAAATTGGTAGTACTTGTTTCTTTAGTTAGGTACAAATTTCAACAACCCATTTTATATTGCCAAATGCCAACGATCTATATTATGTTGTTCTGTGTTGTACACCTGCAAGGGTTTTCCCCTCCGGTAGTAAGGAAGTTTCTATTGGTTGCAGAATGCAGGGGGGTGACAGTGCTTCTCCTAGTTATAGGATGCCAGCGCCGAGCAACGACTACAGGGTCGTTGTCTTTGGGGCTGGGGGAGTAGGCAAGAGCTCCCTCGTCCTCCGATTTGTCAAGGGAACGTTCCGCGAGTCCTATATACCCACAATAGAAGACACTTATCGACAAGTAAGCCCCATAATGGGTATACATACAGATCTATATGTAAGAGATGGGACATTCGCCTCTTTTGCATCCTGGAGCCGGCCACTAAGTTTTTTCAATGGCTCGTCATAGGTAGGGTTACCAGACGTTAGGGACTGCCGTCAGCAATGTCAGGAATTGCCGGGTGAATGTTAGGAATTTTAAGAGAAACATGCAAATGATTAAAAAAAAAATGGATTTCGTAACGTTACGTTAAAAATGTGAAATAAAGTATTTTACTGAAATGAAAACCTTTTTTGGGCTTAAATATTAATTCAAAATTTAGCGGGAACTTATAATATAATATTGCAATTGTATTTATTTTAATTCTAGCATAGCAGTTTTTAACAGTGAAATGCACAATAAATTTACACTATATACAGGGTCTGTCCGGAAAGTAATGTCAGTGAATTTTTTTAACGGAGACTGTAGACAAAAGCCTCGCTTTACTGGCTCAGATTTTGGTGGAGGGATCTAGCAACAAGTTCCAACAAGCGTCAGCTGGCTACCGATCGTTGTAGTGGTTGTTGTTCAGTTGTTCCATGTGAGTCGGTACAGTAACCCGGTGCATGAAGAAAAAAAGCGTTCGCTTGAGCAACGGATGGCGATCAAGTTTGGTGTAAAACTGGAGAAGAGTGCTGCGGAAACCATTAAAATGTTAAAGAAGGCTTTCGATGACGATTACCTTTCGGGTAGGCAAATTTTCCGGTGAGACAAGGCCTTCGCAGAAGGTCGGGAAGACGCCAACGACGAGCCCCACGCTGGACGGCCATCAAACTCCACTACCAACGACAATCTGCAACATGTGCGTGACTTGTTGAACACTGATTGACGTGTGTGTCCCTTTGATTTCCGATAAATTAAACATTACTAAAACCTTCAACAGACAACAGTAGTCTATAAAAAAAAAATCACTGACATTACTTTCCGGACAGACCCTGTAGAATGAAACTTTGGTTCACGTGTCAGGAATTGTGCTTTCTGGTAACCCTAGTGTCCATAGTTCCATAGGAAACGTCGTATATATATATAGGATTAAATTAAAAAAATATTCTTGTCGCGCTCGAATGTCCCATCTCAGCTTTACAAAACACTAGGTATGCACTATTATACTTTTAGTATGTACTCCACTGTGAAACCGAGCGCACACCGGTGCATGCACGGTTTTTTTCCCTCAACACGCCTAGAGCACGGGTCAACGTCAAAAATCTTCTGAAGTTGAATTGACTCTCTGGTTTTCCAACTACAAAAACTACGGGCGTGTCGAATCGTCCGTGTGCACAGGCTGAAATTTTTTTCAAGGAAAAAAATGTTACGTCATTAAATTGAAAAATAATTTGTAAACCAAAATAGATTAGTTGGTAGGGTAGCCCAACCCTTCGGGGCTAAACCTCTCCCAATATAAAGACATTTTTCATTCATTGATTTATAAATATTAGGTGAATGGAAATAAAAATATGCTGCCTAACGTAAAAAATGCTTTCGATGTGTTAGCAGGTGATAACTAGCAACAAAAACGTATGTACTCTCCAAATAACGGACACTACGGGCTCTCACCAGTTCCCAGCCATGCAGAGGCTTTCAATAAGCAAGGGACATGCGTTTATACTGGTCTACAGCATCACTTCGCGCCAGAGTCTGGAGGAGCTCAGGCCAATTTGGGAGGTCATACGAGAAATCAAAGGACCAGACCTCTCTAACATTCCTGTCATGCTTGTCGGTTAGTATCTAACAATGATAAGATATCGTAATGAAACAATAGTCGTTAATCGTCAATAACAACAAATACAACTAACTTGAGGTGTGGGGGACATTTAAACAAAAACGGGGACACCCACACCTACCTACCTTGTAAGGCCAGCGCCATGCACAGCCAAGTGTAAGCGACTGGGTCCTATACTACAAGGTTTCGCCTACCTTAGGAAACTCCAACTCCAAACAGGCATGTCATGTTGTTTTCCAAAAACGTAAGAGTAATTACGTGCTTGTGGGATTTTCGCTAGATGTTTTATTTTATTTTTATATTCTACTTCTTATTGCAAGTTAACCAATTAGCCTACATCATTTTTTAGGAAATAAGAGCGACGAAACAGAAAATCACGAAGTAGATACAACTGTAGGGGAGACGCAGGCACAGACGTGGGGGTGTTCTTTCATGGAGACTTCTGCGAAAACCAACCACAACGTCACCGAACTCTTCCAGCAATTACTTAATATGGAGAAGAATCGTAATATCTCACTGCAGCTCGACGGAAAAAAGGGGACAGCTGGAAAAAGTACGTCAAAAATTAAGGAGAAATGCAGCCTAATGTGAATTAATAATATATTTGAACTACTTTTCCCGAATTGGGGTAGTAAGGTAATTTTTCTATGATGGTGTCGTTGTGGAACATTATAGTGGCGCGCAACGGTTTAAATGTGAACTCTTTAAAAAGATCCGAACTAGAAGTGAAAAAGAAAGTGGAAGGTTCTTTCATTTATGAAGGTGTAGCCCATTGGTTTCCCGTAGATGTTATGTAACAAGTTCCTTTGTGATATGATTACGAGGAAGTTCCTGCCTGAGAAGTGGGAACTTTTTTATTACATTTTAGCGAGAAGACAACAGAAACAACGAACTTAGACTAATTATTATGCAAACACATTGCGGATTATTTAGCCATAAACAATTAAACATAAGGGTAACGTTCTTTTATCAGTTTTTCATTTGACTGATCCTTTGGGCTTAAGCTGATATTGGGAGAAAAATATTTGTGCAGAAAGTTGCATTTTATAACAATAAATCACTTAGTACAATGGCTAGGGCTTGAAAAAAATAAAATTTAATAAATAAATAAATAAATAAACATTTCTCAACCTAGGATCACATCTTTTTTATTTACTACGCAAGTTATTAATAATCGTTAGTTCTCTTGCATTTTATTATAAAGGTATTTTTAATTTTTGATGTTGTAAAATCATCAATGAATTTACAAATTCGGTAAATTTTAGTTTATCTAATAAATTACTGCATCAAAACTAAAAAATCCTTACAGTTCTTTACAACTTGAATATACTTAATCTTTAATAACTTGAGCAGAAAATTAAATTAAAAAAAACGATTGACAAATCTTGGGGTGATGGTTTAATTCTCATAACTCCTCACGTCTTAACAACATTACTGTACGATTTTCGCTCTATAGGCCTAATTTAAAATAAAAAAATCCTAAGCCATCCAAAGTGCTGATTTTTCCCCCAAATATTTTATTAATAATTCATCTCAAATGGGGAAAATTCACTCATCTCAGTGGAAAGCTAAAGGGAAGGTAGATATGGAATTAGATTATTTCGAACTCTTTAATGCGCTGAAATGCTTCATAGGGACCGTCAAGTTGAATGATTAACCGTGAAGTTGATGCACATTTGATAATTTCCCCATATCAACTGCAAACATTTAAATTATAAATCTAGAAGCTTTTTTTCAAGACTCTCATTTCTCTCTCAATATCGCCTAAACCTTGCAATGCTGACTGAGATTTAGTTCACCTATGGGCTAAAATGTTTAGGATTCTCTGTTGCTCACATAAAACGCCAAACTAGTACAGGAGACCCAGATTGGATTTCAATGGGGCACGTAATCACGAAGAGTGTTAGCAAATTAGTTAAGTAGGAAATCATTCTACTGTGTAACGGTGTAAGAACTGAATTAATGCCTCTAGTGACTCTGCCTCGATAGGAGAGAAAGCTGGAGACATCCTGTAAAATCGAGAAATTAAAAAGATATGAATAAGATACCAAGTTATGGGGCCATTGATAGAAATTTATCTTCCAACTTGTTAAAAACAGACCCAATTTTCATAAATTTTAGCATGTTTTGGCTCTTTCGCTGAGTTATGATTTTTTTTTAAACGTAGAAATCTATAGATTCAATTGTACACATTCCAAGTTGTTGCCTCATACAAAGTTGGCACGTTGTATCATACAGTAAAATCGTAGTTTATGCATTTATTGTACTTGAATACAAGAAAGCCCCACTGTATTAATTTCTACCCACTTAGCTTTTTAATTGCGATTATCTATTACGAACGTTTTTACTAGATAATTAAATTTCGATCGAGCAACAAGTATTTGTTAATAAAAAATTGATAAATAACAGAAAGTTACAGTAATATTTTTGTACTATGGTGTTTTCAATTAGCCTACATCTATGCAAAAATACATCTATAAAGTTCTAAGCTCGCCAAGTTTTGAATCTGAGCGAACTGAGACCGGGTGCGTTTGTAAGGGAAGACCCCCACCACATTATCCGACTGGCTGAAGACCGTTATCAATATGGCTGCTAGTGTAGCCTGCACAAGCTAAGTAAGCAATTTGGCGGGGAAAACCAGTGATAAGTGTAGTCTGCACAAGCTAAGTGCAAAGTTTTTGACCAGGTTCAAGTATCCGTTCTGCTATGCTGCAATGTGTAAGACTTCGATATTTTTTGCGTTGGTATCTCTGATAGTTGGCTTATGGTTAACGGGTGTCTCGTAAGGCATATTATGGCTCCCGCCGCTCCAGTTAATGTATTTCTATGGTGCCGGCGCGCTGCGATGGATAGTAGCGTAAACAAAAACACTATGCGCATTACTTTCATAACGCACCCTGTACGAGGGTAAGAGTATAATTACATCACTTGATTTAGAATTAGACAGTT
The DNA here is from genome assembly GCA_963971405.1 of Psococerastis gibbosa. NCBI lineage: Eukaryota > Metazoa > Arthropoda > Insecta > Psocodea > Psocidae > Psococerastis > Psococerastis gibbosa. The sequence continues at coordinate 19,808,327 of OZ020489.1, read as the reverse complement.
TTATAAAAATTAGAATAATAGATACGCATAGATCCGTGTAATCAAGACTCAAGCTTGGGACTTGGGAGGTCCAATTACGAAAATACCTCTGACATCAACAGGGGCTGGATCTTGTGGCTTGACTGAGCCTTTCATGATTTCATAAGTTTGAGACGTGTCATCAAAAACGGTGATTCGAGTCAGCGCCCAGATAGTTTTTACTACAACAAAAGGGTTCAAGTGTCACTGCTGAATGGACCAATATAGAAAAAAAAAACAATGCAGCAAAATGCCCTCCTCTGTTTGGGGGGTCAATTCCCAAATGTGAATGACTGGTGGAGAGAGGCATATCGTATCACTTTTATTTATTATTTTATTTTAGTTCATTTATTTGACGACGGAATAGCAGTTGATAGCAGCTGTGTTGATAATTTGAATTATATATTAGACCAGAGGTTCTCAAACGTTTTTCGTCGCGGACCCCTAAATGATATAAAATTGCATCGCGACCCACTAAATTTTACATATATGATTAATTCTTTATATATGACTTAAATTGAAAAAAAAAAATGTCATTCAATTCAATTCTATCTAGTGTATAACTGGCGCACGAGACCACGCCGCGACCCACACTTTGAGAACCCCTGTATTAGACATTAAAATATCTGTTATTGGACCATTAGTCTATCATTTGGTAGTAGATTATCAACTGAAATTGCTTTAAATTCAATAATTAATTCTGTGGGGGAAATAATACTGTACCCAAGCCAACTAATCAACAATCTGAACGAGGATTCTTCATATGTTAATAATAGGCGCTATAGTTGGGAACAGACCCCAACCACGACAGGAAAGTTGTCCATTAATAACGGCATGCACTGTGATAAGCAGTATTTTTTGCTTTCATATTTATACGTTAGTATAAGGTAAGATGTATGTTGGTCTAAATTTTCGATTTCGAGATTTCAACAGAATTACACGTTTTGAGATCCCGGACCCCCAAAAGAGTGGCGATTAGGAAATGTCTGTCCGTCTGTATTTCGATTAGCGGCCACGGCTATCTTTAGATTAGATTAGATTAGATTAAAGTTAGGTCGTTTGACCCTGGTGGGCCTTGCGAATCGCTTTGACCTTAAGATCTATTGCGATTTCCCGATCTTGTTAGTCCCAATCTGTGATGGTGTTCCTTATGAACTTGACCACACTTCTTGGTGCTAGTTTGCACACTTCCACTGGATCTAGGAACCGAGAGTCGGTGGCTACTTGGCGTCGGTAGGAGATGGCCGGGCAGTCGCATAGTACGTGCTCCGCAGTCTCAGTGGCTTCCTTGCAGAAGCGACATGTGTCCTCAGTCACGGCTATCTTTAAATTAAAGCCCCAATACATTGCATGTCTTGCCTTTATTATATTGGACTGCCCATTTCGGACTACTCAATTATCCGGGGCATTAGGATAGGGAAAGTCGAGACAGCTTAAAATTAACTCCCAGGACAATTATTTACCATGGACCTTTCCATAATTACAGTATTTATTAGGGTAACTATAATAATAAATAAATAGGAAAACATGTACACTTTTACTATTCATCAGTATAGTGATTGAACCAGGGTGCGGCCCCCCTCCTCCCCCTCGACATATATTACACTCTTTTGCATATAATAGTGACCAACTTCGATAAAATAAATTTTTAATAGCTTGCAAAATAAACAGTCACAAGTTTAGGGGTAATTCAGGGGTGTATACAGGCCGTATTTTTAGCATAGTATCCGTTTATTGCATAGTATAGTGCTAAAATCTCCTAAACCTTAAAGCCCGGTGCACAACGGCAGGACTGGTGCCATTGAATGATAAAAAGTTAAGTCTGCTGTTACTAATACCTACCTTTCTTAGCTTTGTTTTCGCCATTTTTGCCTGGCACAGTTTTACGACGAGATTCTGCAGGCATGTTTTTCCCGCTCTTATGAACGCGCTGGGCTGAATTTTTACTGCCAATGAAGTTTTTAACGCTAGACGCCGTTCTAGCTAAAACACAAAACAAATTAACAGTAGGACTATTGAACTGAAGTTGACAATTACTACCGTACAGGTTATGTACAGTAAAGAGCATAGGATATCATAACATATATACGGTACAGAGCGACGAAGAATTTAAGACAACGAAACACTGAGTTGCTGCGATTTCATAAATGTACGTTTATGTAAGTATTAGAGTACATACTAACCTACAGAGGCGACTGAAAAGGTCAATCGGATACATTCATTAAATTGTTTGTATGCGATTAATCTTAAAAAAAAAAAAAAAACTTGAGGTAATTGGTAATCATTCATTTACTGTAGATACTGTATGTACAATCCAAACTTTCCGGAGAAAATATAAATTCAAATCACATGGATATAGGCAAATATTATGTTATTACAACGGACAACATTCGTAAAGGAAAGTACTTGCCAATAAAACATTGAGTTTTAACATAATTTCTTAATGGCTATACATATACAGTGTATACCATACCGTAGATTTTCTTACTTCATGAAATGTTCGAGAATTTCATGAAATGTTTCAGTGTCTATTGGCCACATGGTTTGGGCAGATCAACGATAAGTCGTGTCTTGATATGGGGAACTAAACGCGCAGTTACTTCCTGAAATGGACAAGATAATTTGATCACATCGTAAAATAGTTACATTCATTCGTAGTGGAGGCGCTGCACTTTACTTATGTAATTTCATGAAATTCTTGAGCATTTCATGAAGAGAACAAATCTACGATGTGGCCACGACATGGAGTCTATACATACGATCCAGCCAAATGTAAATGACAAAATCGTGGAATCTTGGCGAATTAATGATCTGGTCAAATTAAGTTGCCCACATCATGTTATGCGACCATTTCCAGTGGTTGCCATGATCACACATAAGCAAAGCGCTTGGAGCTTCTCTACCGCAAATGCATGTAACTATGTTACGATTTGATCAAATAATCTTTACCATTTCATGAAGTAACCGTGGGCCTAGTTGCCTATATCGAGAAGCAATTTCTTATCATTCATCTGCACATCATGATGAAACATTTAATGAAATTCTCGAGCATTTAATGATGTGAGCAAATCTACGATATGGCCACGACATATTGTATACATAGCCGGAATTTTAGGTTTATATAGGCTATGTAGGTAAAAAGTTCACTTATTAACACACTAAAAAGCGTCGTCGCATTGGTAGCAAATTACTTACATGAACCAGCGCGCTTGACGTAAGGTAACTAGAAATTTTAAATTTATTTTAAAACCAAAAAGTCACTTGAAATGTGATTGTTACTATTTTTGCTAAATTTTTTACAAAACGCTAGAAACAATACAGTAGCTTACTTGCGCCAAGTAGCTATAAACAATACAGCCGATATTATATGTCCAAGGATATCAATATTTACACCCATTGACCCCTACGTTCGCCTATAAGCTTATGTTCTCCTGAAAGGGTGCATGAAATTATTCACATTTCTTAATACATTATCCTATAGAGCCCACCAAAAAAATAGGGGTCAGTCTTCAGCAAAAGTAGAGTACAAAAGAGAACCCATAGTATTGGCCTAAGAACAGGAAGTCGCTCTGCTCCTAGAACTATCAAAATTAGGTACAATACTTATGATTCCATTAATTTTTGCTACGAAAAATGGTCTATGGCTATTCAATATTTTGTGCTGTCCAATGTTTAGTGTGGAGCCAAATATTACCGATTGTACTTCCGTTACCTTAAAAACGGTTATGGGCTTGACTTTGGATTGCCCGCAATGAAACTAATGGCTTATAAGTGATTTGTAAAAATGTATGATGAAAGCAAAGCTGCCACATATCATTTATTAAACAACATTTTAAATTTGGAACCTATTTGTATTGAGTTGGGTAGGAAGCGGCCACAGTGTTTTATTCTTATTTTTCAATTTGCCTTTTAATGATTGCAAATTGTTTTTATTTTGCTTGACCAATATTTATTTCTGTAAATTGAGCAATTTCAAATTTTTAAGCGCATATTCCACCTAAGTCAATACCACATTTACTATTGACTATTGACGTAAGTGGAATACGCGCCTTAAGAGAAGTAGCAATGAAGTAGCCGCATGGCCTATCTGATTACTACCTGTATGGCGGCTATTCTATCTGTCAATAATCAGTCATTTGAGCATCAAAAATTGATGAGATGTTTGTTTTAAGGAGACTATTAAGTAGATACTTAACTTATCTATTATAAATTAAGTTATAATATGGTAGAGACTTCTTATGATGCACAAATGATGGATTATTGACAGATGGAATAGCCGCCTATGGGGCATTAGCATTTATTAATGTGAACAGTACTTGAGAATTCCGGTGTAAGCGTATTATTAGTGCGCAAGTATTTCAAAATACTGCTTCATAATAATCATACAGGCCCACAATCCTTTATTTATTATTTTTATTTTTTTATTGATTTAATTACGCTTAGGCTTCCGCCGTCAGCTTTCTTGCAGCCCAATACAACACATGTACTGTAATCTGGCGAACCTCTGCTATTGACGAGAGCTGGGCACGTCTTAAGAAGTATTCTGTCCATTTCTTCCCGGGTGTCGCATAGAGGGCAGAAAGGTTCCGCTACTACACCTATAGGGTGGAGATGTTTTTTAAGGTAGTCATGACCCGCAGGTAACTAAATTCCGTCACTGAATGGGTAGGTTCTTTCTTCTGCACTAGTTTTTCCCAAGTTTTCCCACTTTCTTTTATTAAAGTTGTGTTACCGTACTTTAACAAAAGAAGGAGCTTTACCCAGTGGCGGATTAAACAAAAAGTTTTGGTAGGGGGCGGATCTAGTGTGAAAAGCAATTGCCCCCTTTCCGACGATGCCGTTGTCACTAACACTACATGAAAAGCCAATGTGCCTGATGCAAATAGGCACCAATGGAGGGTCCGGTGGTCTCTCCCAGGGGAAAAATTTGAAAATATAAGTGCACAATATGCATTTTTAGAGCAAAATTATGGATGTTTTAAAGCTTACAAAGCTACGCTTTTAAAATGCATCTTCGCATATTTCTGGAAACAGGGGGGCCCGGGGGTCTCCTCCGGGGAAAAAATTTGAAAATGTAAGTGCAAAATAGTGGGGTTTTAGGCATTTCAACAGCAGTGAAGTATAGATCTTACAAAGGAAAGCTTATTTTAAAGCTTACAATTTTGCAGCGAATAAAAGCTTAAAAATAATAATGTAATAAACAGTAAGTAACAGTACTTTTCTCATTCTCACATCCATTTCTACTCATTCTCCTACGCAATCACTCTATGTGATAGAAACCGCTTTTTTTTTCATATCATTGGGTGCTTTGGAGGGAGCGACCGCCCCCACCCCTTTAATCCGCCACTGGCCTTACCTACTGTATACGGTATATTAGTTAAATTTTATTGCTTTGCTTTTATTTTTTACTATTTCATAGATTCCCATCGCAATGTTAACCCATTAATTCTATTATATTTGCCGTATTTTGCTGCCCACACGTTTTCACCGTATTATAATAAGACTTATAAATAAGTCCGACTGTAAGTACCTTTCGGGGGATTGGCTTTAAAATTGGCAGAACCAGGGCGCTCAGTTCTTCGAGGAGTTGCCGCTCGCTTGGATTTTTTGCTACACTCGCAGACTCTGGCTTGATCTGAAAAATGTTTATATAATTAAATTGTAGTCCCAAGTCCATAATCATTCGAGGTTTTTACTAAATTCAAATAGGGTTTCCAATATTGGTATCCGCGCCTAAAAAAAATCCCTCGAACCACAGTGACGACTATGAACTTTTACTTAAGTATCACAATATCACTTTGACTGGACGCCATCTTGAAATCGTTGATTTGTCGTAAAAAGTGATGCTTCCCATTATCGTCGATAATAATACAGGCTTCCGGTCAGATTTTATTTCATTCCTCTGCGACCAATAATAACTGAGATATGAATTATATAAGGTTTTAATCTGCCGCCATCTTGTAACAAAATGGAGTATCATGCTGGTTAATGAACTCGATCAGGACATTTGTGTGATCAATTTTTCTGACAAGTTTCATCAAGATTGCCTAATATTTACGGAAGTTAGAGTGTTTCCTTAAATCGATATACATACATGCATACAGTAGGTATATACTATGCATATAACATTTTGAACGGGGGGTGGTTATAGACTCAGGGGCAAGAAATGAAAATCTGTGAAGGAATTTTCCGGAAGTCGAACATTGGTCGCCATCTCAATAGGTAGATGAATCTCCCTAAAATATCCGTGAAATGAGTCAAGCGGTTGGGACACTTTACACCATAATAGAAGGCGCCATTGAGGGCACAAATGCTTGGCGCTTGGGGCCGACCAAGGAAGGCCTTGGCAGAAGACCTCAAACCAAATATGAGAGGCGGAACGGCCCAGGACAGAGATGAATGAAGATGGAAAGATTCACTGTAAACCAATCGAAAAGATTTATAGATTGCGACTAGAGAAGAGAAGAAAAATTATCTCCTAGAGCCGATAGAACTGGTCAAACAACAGGAAGTCTGCCTGCTCCTAGAACAATAAAAAAGGAAGGTACCTTTCAGCGGCTCGGTTTTGACTTCAGTAGAATGCGGACGCAGAGTTTTTCGAGGAGTTGCCACTTGTTTGGATTTTTCCTTACATTCGCAGGGTCTGGCTGGTCTGGGATCTGAAAAATGTTTATCTCGTAAACCTTCTTTGACTAAATTCAATATGGGGTTCCATTTAACATGGAGGATGCGCATACATTTATGAGCTGTGAATCGCAACATTGCTATATTTTGTAGCTAGGTAGGTAAGAACATTAATGCGTGTATTTATTAAAAGACATTACAAATTATACTGAAACCGGTGCCACAAAGCCAAAAAGGCGCGTTGGTATCACCACACAATTTACTGCAGTAGATCATTTATTTGCTCGTCACACTAACATTTCTTTTATACTGTACCTTGGAGTAGACTTTTAATATAGTTCTTAATGATAGACAAAATACACATTAACTTAATTAAATTAATTAATATATGGATAATAATGGAACAAATAGTACAGGTTTTGAATACCTTTATCTTTTTCTTCTATCTTTTACACTTGAAGCAAAGACTTTTTATTTATAAATTGTATATTCTATAAAATAGTATATATACGTATATAGTATATAAAATGGTTTGTAGTTACATGGAACCAATGAAACGGCTAATGGGAAATGGAGTTCACGTTCACAATATATGGACATAACCGTAAGACCTTACCTCACAGCCAATGACCATAACTTATTTTAGACATACTTAGGAACTCGTCGAACTCAGCTTTATCACAGGCGATATTTGAGATGTTTTGGACGCTAGCCACTCCACAAAAAGAAAAAAAAATCAATAAATGTTTTATTTCAAGAAAAACTTATTTTGTGCGGAAGTACCCTACAGCATATTACTAGATTTTAAAGTTGGGCTGGTAAAACCCTTATCTAGAGAGACTGCGATGTAGCCGTATATTATGGGCAATTTTTTTTTACTAACTCGATGACTCTACCGCTGCAAAACATATTAAAAGTGACTTTTACAGAACAACTTACACGAGTGACGTCCATGCAACGAAGAGCAGCTTTTGCTGTCATAACCTGAAATAAGAAATAAATTAGGGTTAGGTTCCATCTGACATAATTTTTTTTTAAATTTTAGTACCTTAACTTTTGCTATAATATATAAATGTTTAACAATCACCAAAATGTAGAATATCGTTCTAGAATTTAATTTGAATAATTTTCAAGAAAATATTGTTCTCCAAATCAACCGGAAGACTCACATACAGTCATGGAAAAAATAATAAGAACGTGGAGCTCTTCACTATTTTCTCAGGAACTGTGAGAGATAATTGCACCAAACTTGGACATGAACGCCACTACCTAGAGGTACTTCATTACGGTTACCATCAATTATAAGCAATGCTTACTTCCTCCAAGAATTGAAGATAGTTGAAAATGGCTGGCAAAAATAATAAGAACGCGAGATTTATTTTGTTTATTTGGGTTATGACACGATACATTTTTCGCTACTCCGCTGTTAATAAGTTAAAACAGTGTACTTCTGAAGATATGGAGCGATCACAGTATTGCTTGGCCGAAGAAAGACGCGTCATCTTACTTCTTCGGAAAGAAGGGAGAAATGGCGGAAATGAGCCATCTCTTGGAGTTGGCCCAATACATCGTATAGAAGATATCAAGACGAAGGAGAGGTACGGAGACACAATCCAAGACGTAATGCCACCCTATGCTGACGAGAAAATGCCAGTAAAACGGGTTTTTCAGCAGGAAAATGACCCCAAGAACTCCTCTAAACTGGTGGAGTAGTGGTTTGTGGACAGCAGAATCAATGTTTTACCGCTTCAACCCCATTAAAATCTTGTGGAATGATCTGACGAGCAATCTACCCAATGAAAAAATTTCGAAGAAGGAACTACTGTGGCTTGAAGTGAAGAAGACACGGTAGATGATACCGATCATTGTATGTCAATACCTAATGGTGCTGTCGTTGAATAACCGTGCAATGCTGTAATGCCGAAGTGAGCAGACCACTAAGTGTTAGTTTAATGGAAGTTCATGCATAATAAAGCTAAAAATTGGAAAATGTTTGACCGCGTTCTTATTATTTTTGCCAGCCATTTTCAACTATCTTCAATTCTTGGAGGAAGTAAGCATTCAATCAATCAATCAATCTTTGTCCATGACCCACCAAGGTGGGATAGACGGCGTCCATTGCTTATAACTAATGGTAACAGTAATGAAGTGCCTCTAAGTAGTTGTGTTCATGTCAGAGTTTGGTGCCATTATCTCAAATAGTTCCAGAGAAAATAGTGAAAAGCTCCGCGTTCTTATTATTTTTTCCATGACTACAATACGACAAATGACTACATACTACGAATACAATACAAAACAAAGTGGAAATGGCAATAAATCGTTTATTCGATATATATACGATATATACGATGATTAAAAGCCGGAGGCCATACAAGTCTATGAGGACATTTACGACATAGCCCCCAACAAACTCGTGGAACAATTGACACCCTTGGATAAAGTGTTTAATTATTAATTCAAAATTAACATTCATCTTTTGCGTCAAGAATCAGTTTTATCAGATTAATATTAGATAGCAGTATTTATGGCTTTACTCACAATCATTTGCTTTAGTAAATAATGTAGTCAAACTTTTACTGCGTACTCTCTCAGCTTTTCTTCTCGTTTGTTGTGGTGGTGGTGTAGAACTCTCTAAAATAAACAGTGGAGCACGTTAGTCAAACCCAAGTGACTTTGCACCGATAGAACCATAGTTATACAGCACATCTGATCTGACAGGGCAATGGATAAGTATGGCAGTGAATGATAGTGAGCGAAGAAAAAATTAACCATTTTCAGGCTACTGCAGATGCATTAATTATTAATAAATTTTACTTTCTGCCGCTACTTCTGCATATATTAATTTAAAAAATCCTTCCAACCGTCCGTCTGTCGCCGGCAACTGAAGTGCCTAGCCACGCTATCCGGTAGACAATCATGGGTACAACTGATCCTATTAGTGTTGTGGCAGCATGGACGCCTTGAGCCCTTGACCTTCCACTCGCACCTGGACGAACCTATCCAAGAGCTGCTTTATCATATGTGATGCGAAGCGTTGAGCTTGTGGCCCTCTAGTGCCAAGGGGGATGCTTGTTCATTTACTAATGGACATCTTTCGTTTAGAAGATGCTTGCTTGCTTTCTACACAAAACAAGTTCATTGACGGGGGATACTGCACGATATGGTTTGGCTGCAGCAGAGTACGTTCTCGTCATTCTAGCATATACGGAGGAATGGATGATATTGATGAAACAGAGTACTTGTGCTGGAACGTCCTGAGACCGAGCTGCTAAGTGCTAACATCTAACGAGAACGGCATGTTAAAAACCAACATATAGCAAATCATCAGCTTTTGCCTAGCCTAGCACGTATATAAGTTGCTCACTCACTAGTGCACTAGATATACTTACGCCAGACTCCTGACTTCAACCGCCTTAAATGTGAGGCAAATAGAACTTAAACGCAGTAAATTAATAAATATATTAACTAAAAAATAAAAATCTCATGATCAATCACATTCTTTCCCACTGCCATTTGTTATTAAACTTATTACATACTTATTTTGATTTTGTTTATGATCATTGTTCTCAATGTTCTGGCCTGCGTTCGCGGGTTTGCCACTCGGACAGAACTAAACTTTTGGCGCGAAAATATATGGGGCTCCTTTGACATATAAAAGGACACTGCTATTTTTATTTTTTATCATTTTTTTAAAAATATATTTAATGATATGTCTGAATTGCAGGGCGTGGAAACCTCAAACTTGGCGATGTAACAAAAGGAAACAAACGAGTAGTGTTTCTTACTTTTTTCAAAGAATTTACAGTAGTTCCAATAGTTATAATTATTGGGACCACCTACGAACTGATCAAATTTTGTTTGCTGGTTTTCATTTTGTAAGAGTATGAATGAAAAAGGACTTTATTGCAAATAATCAAATGGCGAACAATAAGACTATAAAATCTTGAAAATATATGTCGCTTCAATGCTTAATTTGCGAGAGCAGGGTAACCAAAATTCGCGACTAGATTCATTTTCCAAAATCACGTTATCATATTATTATACCTATTAATTAATTATAGTAAGCCAATCGAAATAAACTAACTCAACTGAGTGTTGCACTCTTCATACGGTATCTTCGAATCCCTGCCAATAGCTTCCAGAAAGGCTAATGCTTCAAAACCAGAAGCGTCCAAACACGGTTCAAAAGGTCTATGGAAACCAAATTGCATCTGTAGCAAATTTAGATCGGTCTTGATTGTATTGGCCAACGATTTAAATACTCTCTGCACTTTCAGGTTCCACATTTTAAAGAAATAATTTTTTTTGGTCTAAATTTTAATAAAAATAATAACAGTGAAAAATAAATAAGCAAAGTTGGCGCGTTTTTTTAATGAAGTGGTTTCATTGCAAAACGCGTCTTCTCCAATTTTACATTTTTTTTTGGGAGAGCCAATAACCCGTTTCCCTTCAGCTTCCAGTAATGTTTTGAATGCAACAGTGCCAGCCTTAGGGGCAAACCGGAGTCACCCATATTCCGTTCAAACTTCAATTTCTCATGAAAGAAGGAACGCAGAACAATGAAAAAATGCTGAATGGCAAAAAAAATTCTCCTAATTTTGATGCATAGTGACGGTTATTTTTTGCCTATCAAGTTCACTAACTATAGCCGATCGGTATAGATGACTGCAACATACTACGGTATACATCAAAATTAGGAGAAAAACATTCTTCTTTCCATTCAGCATTTTCTCATTGTTCTGCGTTCCACATTTCATGAGAAATTAAAGTTGCACAGGAATGGAATATCGGCGACTCCGGTTTGCCCTTTATGGTTATTTGGTTGCGATCATACGTGGCCCAGAAATGGGCAAAACCATAGGTCGCTTGAATTAGACACGGTCTACAGAGACACATTACCTCAACTTCGATAAAAAAAAAAAAAATGGGTAAGGCGCGGTTAGCTATGAGATTACTCATCTTGTAATAACAAGGTATTTTGAATTTCAGCGGGAAAGCTACTAGCGTGCGCGGTGGCAATCTCTATTCATAATGACAAACATGGCGTAGTCCACCTAAGTTCTCGGCCTATACGATAGAAAAAAAAATTGTCTATTAAATAGACTTAGCACCGCATTATACATTTATTGAAATCTTGCCCTTCCTTCACTAAGGCCCATTTCTGCTAGTGGATGCATAAAAAAAAAATTCCGCGGCGAAATTCAAAACTTGGTTTGAACCATATGTTCTCTGCCCACGCCAAAATGATATTTTGGCAGGGTGTTATCTCTTAAAGGTGACCATACCAGTTATTAAATTAACCTACTTTACAGAGGTGTGTACCAACCCAAAAAATATCTAAATCTAATCATAGTTATGCGGATACCAGGACCCGGCCATTTATAACTCTACTTAGGCGGGTATTCCACATACGTACAACGTCAATGAAAATTATGAAATTGAAGGACATTTCAATTTCTCATTGATGGGGGCCATTCCATATGTTTTTTCAAAAATTGACAATTTTCAATTGAAGCGTATGCGCCAAATATTTGAAATTTGTTTGCATTTGAGGAGCTTGGTCACAAACGTGGCCAACTCCATTTTTTTACAAAATGGGGTTTTGATCCGACCTTGCAGAATATTTTAATGTCCACCTGTACGTTGTAAAATAAAGTGACAAAAGCAGCCACATTGCGCACAGAAGTCAAGGGTTCCCTATAAACTTAATGCAATTTTCAACAGAAAATCCACTCTCCTGAAAAATTCTACAACTTGGAGTTGGCCACATTTGTTTCTTGAAATTGCATTTGTTTTCTTCGTCGCCTTATTATAATTTTTATACAGAAATGCGTTCTTTTTAAAGAAATCAATTAAAATAGTTGTTCTTGTCATATCCCATGACGCCATTTTTTAATTTTAGTTTGTGATTTTACCAAAGAACTTCTAATATTTTACTCTATGATCAATTTTAACAATGGCATAGAGTAAAATTGAAATGTCCTTCAATTTCATTGACGATGTAAGTATGTGGAATGGGCGCCTTAGCAGTTGTAGGCTCCTTCCTAGCCTGATTGCGCAGACCAACCAGCCGCCATGTCATATAGTGAAGAATGGGTATGGACATCCACCTCCCGCCAGAAATATTTTAAAAAATATCTGGGACCACGTCTGCTATGAAGCAATTGCAAAACCGTACCCAACGACGGATACAGGGGGCGGGGGGGATAGCTGCCCCCCAAAATTTGGTAAATCTATTGTAAATTAAGTCGACCCTACATAATATGTTTTTCCTATTTTGACCCTCAGCTACCCCCCCCCCAAAATGGGCTGGATCCGTCCCTGCCAACGACCCCAAGATTCAAAAAATACTTTGGGGGGCTTGCATCATCATTGCGTGGCACATCCTTACACTTACGGAGACGCAGCTGGTCAGGGCATGAGCATCAGTGGAGCTTGCACACAAACAGCATCAATTGAGAATTGCCTTTAAAATTTTTGTGGGAGCCAACTGAAATTATTTATATATATATATAATATATATATATATTTTATATAATATACAGCAGCTTGTCATTAGCCATCCTACCATTTTCTTTTAATATACATGACAAACCCTATTGGCTTATAATGATTTATCTCTAACTACGTACCATATTTCAAAGGGGTAGGTCTACTCAGATATCCCAGTGGCAAAATTAAAATAATTTTTTTCGATTTATTTAAATTGTAATTTAACATTATAACCATGGGATATGGGAGTATTATTTCGCATAGGAACAACAATACAACATCTCTCACGAGCGGATGAAGGTGTTAAGTGCAATTTTCTTCTGTTCATCATGACAAAAATAAAGGAGTTGCAAGTGAAATAAGGAACACTGATTATATTCAGAGTCAATGAAGTTATGTAACATACGATATATTATAACACAAACTTTACATGATTGTGAAATGTGATCTGCTCCAAACTACGATATTGCTAGTTAACACCTTCATCTACCGTACTCGCATCTTCATTTATATTACATTCAGCATAAACAATTGACAAAACAGACAAAAGTGCAATATTAGGCATAGCATAGATCAGTTAAGCAAATGTGAAAGAGTCTTTCAGTGTCTGTATCTCATTTACAATACAATGTAGTACACCCTATAGTGTTTCTGCATGTAACACATGCCTTTGAACAGTGTATAAAACTTAATTAATAATCAGTCAATAATATCGTTACTATCACATACTGGGAACAACAATTATTACAGTTTTAAACAAGTTACAATATAGAAGGATAAAGAAATTTTCATTTGTACATAATAAATACAGTATACACCGCCCTAGATAAGAGAAAACTAAAAAAAATGTTATAATGCCCTCAGCTCAATAGGATATAAATACGGGAGCAACACGAGCACAGAGCGCGCGGCAGCGATTAAAATGAAAACACAAAATAGTGGCAGGACGGGCAACAATTCAGATAGAAATGACGGACTAATTGCCATGTAAATTTATTGCGAAAGCTTTTATATTATGTGGCTTCCACGAATTTTTAAAATTATTCATTCCTTTTTTTTAAACTGTTTTGAAATCTCTGCCTTAATTAATAAAGACTCTACAGTATCTAAATTATAAACAAATACTGAAACACAAAAGTCACAAAAAATAAACGGTGTTTCTGATTGCCATCATTTGCTTCCAATGTACCTACCGCAGTAGTAGTAACAGTAGTAATGTGCTGAGGGACTTTTTATGGACTTAGGTCCCTTGTTTGATGCCAACGACCCCATGGATTTCGGACGTTATTCGTATTGTTTCCGAATGCATTTTTGTACACTGGCAAACTGGTATAAGTCCTCGATGTCAACCTACACCGGCTGCAAGTGATAATGGACAAGCTGAGAGAAGCATACCATTGACGTAATGAAACGGGCGACAGCATGTCTTAAGTACAGATGCGAGTTCCTACCGCAGTATGTTAAATTGTTATGCCATATGAACAGAGCCAAAACATTTTTTGTTACAATTATAACAATAATTGATATGATTGGATGATACAATAATTCTCTATGTACTTTCTGAGAATTTCTATCATCATCATTATTATTCTGACATCATCAACTCCAGCGATCCGTAGAACGATAAAAACCTTATCAGACTTACTACTAAAAGGCTCACTAAAACAAAACCTGCCCAACCTCTGCAAAACTGACGACTCGGCCTGTACATTTTTTTTATTATTTTATTTTTGAAAAACATGCATACATATTGTAGGCTACATACTTTTAAAAAAACTGTAGCCTACCTGATTTAAAAGAAATATTTAAATTATAGTACGGTACTATTAGTACCCTAGTATAGAGTTGGTCAGTTTATATTTGATTTATGGAAAACTTAACATAACCCTAACTAATCATCCCCATTTTTCATTAAAATAGAGTACTTTTTTGAGACCAGAACCAAACTGTCATGGGTCAAGCGTCAAGCGACCTATTGAGTTTAGTTTACATTAGTAACGACTACGATACGGTATAATGATGTTATGCCTAAAGAGGTGTTGAAAATGACTGTCATTCAATTCTTTTATAGGTATGTAAAACATCTTTCTTATTTTATCTTTTATTTGTCTGTAATGTATTGTAATTGTAATTATGTAACAATATAATATCACTTTTATAGATTATCTACTCTAACTATCAAAACAACAACAATGGCGAAATGTCGGCAAATACAAGTACACATCGTCAAAGAAACGGAAGAACAATATCAAATCCAAGCTTTATCTGAAGACAAAGAAACATGGTTAACAATTCCAGAAGATCTACGGGATTTGTCGATTCATAACGAGTTGTTGAAAGTAAAAACTATCGCGAGTAGTTGTAACAGTATTTCAAAAATTTGAGGCTATCAAAAGGTAAGCATAAGAGCGCCACAATCTTCAAAGGACGTATTTTGATGAACATGGCAATTTTTGTATGGACGAAATAATAATATAATATTAGTGAATTTAAAGAATATATTTGGAGTCGTTTTTGAGGAAAATTGTTTTTAGCCAAATTTTTCATTTATTTTTTCATGAAAATTTAGTCTTTTTTAATTATTTTTTGCCCCCAGAACCAAAATATCAAGGGGCAAGCGACCTATTGCGTCTTGTTTAAATTAATAACAGCTACAATATTAACGTGTGCTTCCGAGCCAAGTTCCAATGTGAATTTAAAGAAAATAATTGGAGCCGTTTTGGAGTTATTGAGTTTGCCCAAAATAATTTGTTTTTTCCCGAGACATCATTTTTGTAAAAACTTTTTTGGGTTTTTAGGACCTCACTAAAAAATCTCTAAATCGAAAATTTTAACCATCACAAACCTTTCTGTATACTACATTTAAAGAAAACAATACATTTTCATTTCGGGTCAGGGGCTACCATATAGCCTACCATTGTAAATTGAAAGTTCACTTCGCAGCAGTGGTTCCCAATCAGTGGCTCCCAAGATCTTGACAAACAAGGTTACCAAATATGCACAATTGTTTCTTCAAGTTGGCCTGTTTGGTAAAATTTAAATTTTAATAATATAGAAGAGTAAGAAAGATGAAGAAATCCCAACAATGGAAAGCCTGACAATATTCAAATGGAGGTAATCAACCTTCCGAATGACAGCAATTTAAAGGACTCGTTAGTGCAAATCAGCTGTGGTGCAAAAAAGCGAAATCGGCTGAGGATTTAGTTGTGAGTTAACCTAAAGAACGACACTATAGGTACCGTGAAATGGGGATACTTTAAATCCTGGGGCAACATTGATTCTGAGTCGTAGTTATTATTTAAAATTGGCGCCAATTCTAGTTCCACGTTTTTTTATTCCGTCAGGTTGCTGTCAGTGGAAGACGGAAGTTGACGAAGTTGTTTTTCACTATGGCCGAAAAACAAACATTCTTTTGAAGCGGCATTTCATGTTTTAGCTATTTTTATATAATTGGTCTGTTTATACACTTTAAGGTAAGTCAAAAAACTTCTTTTATAACTTAAAAAGCCACATATGGCAGAGAGTTTGAATTGCAATATTGTATGATTTGTAGTTTTGTTATGAGAAATGGTGTGAATTATGAATTCAGTACCTAGTTGTTTTCTTGCTATTAAGAGGATATAATACGTAGGAAAAATTTCGGACAGACCACAGATGAAAATATGAAGAAAAAAAAACGAAATATTTTTCTTCACTATTTAAGTTTCTAGTTTAAATTAAATGTATATTATTTAAAAATAATAGAGGCAATATAAAAATATTTAACAAAAACATTAATAATGTTCTGCTAATAAATAGTTAATTCTAGTGACACTATCTGGCAAAACAAAGATGACCCTGAGCCAACGGCTCACGGCTGTAAAGTGTAAACTGTAAAGGTAGGGGAGGCATCACCCCCTGCTGCTTCGCTGAATGGTCTTTATACCTGCGACCCGCAGGCTGCTAGACCCAGCCCAAGGAAGTAGGAACTCGGAAGATTTTATTCGAATCTCAGGATTGATTTTTGCTCCAGCAGTGGCGGGTGCACTGTTTCATACTACCAGTGGCGACTAAGTCATAATAACCAACTTTCTAAAATTTGTTGTTGCCTATTTTCGATAGACGTACTCAGCTAGATTGCTATACATTGGCGTAGTTAGGGGGGCATAGCGACCCCCAGGTACTTGTCAAGCCCCCCCCCCCCCCAGGATGTTTGAGTAAATATAACAATTTAAAAACTTAATAAATAAATAAACGAATAATTGAAAATCCGAAAAAAAAATTATCAGAGCATATCAATAATGTTTAAAAAATCACTGTAGCGCAAATATTCGACCATTTTAATGCATTGTGTTGGCTATTTTCCATTCGAAAACGAAGTCAAGTATGTAGAGTATCGAGTGTACTTTGACATGCCTTCTAACAGTGGTTTTTCGTTGCCTTCTGCATTTTTATGCCGTTGACTCTTCATTGAGTTCATTCACCTTCGGGGCCAACCCCATGACAAATGAGTACCTTAGTAGTGGTTGCTTATTTAGTGGCGGCAACTATTCGCCCCGTAACAAAGTCTACGTCGGGTTCTAGTGGCTTTCCCTAGACAAGCCTGCACCACCAGACTTGTTACCACACCCTCTGATTATGCCGCTGCTTGGTCGGGGACTGCTTATGCGTTATATTCGCTATCTGCCACCTGTGACCCCACTAGTAGCCTGCAGCTCAGCCCTAGCACTAATAGACTATACACAAATGAACTAAATAGAATAAATACAATTTACGAGGCAGTACGATAGGTTACAGAGAAATTAATTCAAAACAACATGACAGTAGGTACTATGCGTGGAACATTAGGCCACAACAAAGTAACTTACAATAAAAAGACGCCAGATGGGCGAAAGGGCGATGTGCAAGACTGTGGCAACCACCGACCTATAAAACTGCACTGCCATGCAATGAGGTGGATGGAAAGGGTGGTTGAGAGAAGACTCAGAGTTCTAATAAATGAGACCATCTCCAAAAACCAACTAGGATTCATGCCAGGTCGAGGAACTACAGATGGAATATACGACACATTGCAAGGACTCTGCTAGAAAAACATCGAGAAAAGAAAAAACCTGTTCATTGTGTTCGTGGACGTGGAAAAAGCCTATGATAGAATACCGAGAAGTTTAATCTGGGATGTGTTGGAAGAGAGACGAGTTCCGCAAAGCTATATAAGGCTAATAAAGAATATGTACGAGTGCGTAGTGCGGCAGGGGTCGGTTACACCTTCCCAGTAACTTATGGGTTGCATCAGGGGTCAACCTTGAACCGCTGTTGTTCGTTCTCATAATGGACGTAGTGACCAGGCAGATGCAAGGGCAAGCGCCAGAAAGCCTTCTCATCGTTGATGATATCCTCCTGGTAGGAGACTCGCGAGAAGATGTCGAGAGTACTCTCAGACTGTGGGTGGAAACGGTGGAGCGCCAGGGGCTTAAAGTGAATCGCAAGAAAACAGAGTACATGGAATGCATAAGCCAGGAACCTGGATCGATAAAAGTAGATAACCAAAACCTAGAGAAGGCCAAGACATTCAAATATCTACGAGCAACGTTACGCGAGAATGGCGGCTGTGAAGACGATGTAAAAGTACGGGTAACCTCAGGTTGGGCCAAGTGGCGAGATATGGCGGAGATCTTGAAGGATAGGAGAATGCCGAAAAATTCAAATCAAATTCCGCATATACGTACAAGCAAGTTGTTGGGGCCTGGTGCGGCCCCTACAACGCATCAGGGTGGCCCCGGCAACGTATTCAATGTTGAGCTTACGGCACCCCATGTACTGTGTTGACTGTTGAGGCCCGTTGGCCCTCAACAACAGACAATAGGTACAGCGACGCGGAGGTATGAATTCCGGGTGGCCGAATGAGGGTCAGGCTCACCCCTCTTATAACGCACCCCTCTAGGTTTAAGTTTGTACTTTATAGAATTAGAAAAATACAAGTTAGTCCACGCGCGGTCGTCTCATGGTTTACTCACTTGATCATTTCTTTGTTCAAATATAGCTTATATCGAAATCTTTATCTTTATTCATAATTTGTAATTACCTCACCTTACATGCGCTCGCCGCATCATGGTCCTTACAGAGTCGGATTTATATAGTTATAGTGGTTTTGTGTGGCGAGTTGTTATGGTTGTGGTGGGTTTTTTCAGTAATGTTTTAGTGTAGTGTTTGTTCACGTCAAATTTCAAATTATTGTGTTGTTGTTGTGGTTACGATGGAAGAGCTGCTCATCTGCCGTGAAGTTATTGTAAGCCAAATTCAGTTCATACTGGATGAAAAACACACGTTTGATCCCACTGAGTTCGCCGGGCAGTTACAGCATGTAGTCGAGTTAAACAAGGACATTGCTGAAAACCAAAAGGCAATTTTGCTGCAATGTGCAGCAGATAAGTTGGCCGAGGACGAAAAGAAGAAGTATATGAAGGAGTTCAGGACAATCATGAAGACTATAGCCAAACTCCGATCCGCATTCACGCCAGCCGTAATTGCACACAGTCAGCCAGCACAAGGTGCCACACCCAGCGTAACACCAAGCGTCCGACTGCCGGAGTTAGCGCTGCCTACTTTCAACGGCCAGGTCGCCCAGTGGCCCGGGTTTCAGGCCAAGTTCGAGCGGCTCATGGCAAAGGCTTCACATTTGGCAGACGAGGACAAGCTCGATTATTTACAAAGTGCGATGGTGGGTCCTGCCAAACAGTTAATAGGAACCCTCCAACCTGGGTCCGGCAACGCCTTTGCGGAAGCATGGAAGATTTTAGAGGCCAGATACACAAACCAGCGGCACAACATAACCGATGTTGTCCGGGCTTTGGTGTATGACAGGGCATCTGGGGATCTCCAAAGTGTCATCGACGCGTTCCAAGAAGGTTTCGGGACTTTGAGGCTTCTAGGCATCCGACCCGAGAAGGCAGACTTCATCTGGAATATGTTAATCATAGATCGATGTGAGAAATCCATACAAGCTGAGTTTGAGAGAAGCCTTCCAGACGACAAAGTTCCAGCTACAGCGGCCTTACTGGAGTACCTTCAACGCCAGGCAAGAATAGAGCAAGGCACCAGTCAATCCGCTCCTAGCTTAACCGAGAAACCTCAAGGTCAGTTGCACGTGGCGGCTCCTGCGCTAAGGCAACCAATGAAGTGTCCCGAGTGTAAACTGGAACACTGCTTTTATCAGTGCCCAGTGTACAATAGAGCATCACTCGCCGATCGACAAACTCTCGTCAAGAAGCTACGCTTGTGTCATAACTGCCTCGTCGGGGGACATGTCGTAAAGGATTGTGTTCGAGCTAGCTGCAAAACCTGTGGCAAAAGACATCACACCAGCTTACATTTAGGCTCAGAGAACTTGAGCAATCCAATAAACGTGATCCAAGACTACACGCGAGTGCTGTTGCAAACAGCTATAGTCAACGTCGCAGCCAGAGATGGAACGCCAGTCAAGTTTCGGGCCTTACTGGACAGCGGAGCAACAACGTCCCTCGTCACCCGGGCAGCCATGCAAGCGCTCAAGGTGAAGCCGAGACCTACGTCACGCCGCATTATCGTCGCTGGGGGCGATGTCCAGGAGTGCGGGCAGGAAGTAGAGCTAACCATAAGTTCGAGGTTGGGTGAGTTTTCGACTAACCTGTTCTTCTTAACACTACCCACCATTTCAGGAAACATTCCCACCACTGAGGTCCGAGAGGAGTGGCCCCACTTGAGGGGGTTACCCCTGGCTGATCCGTCGTACGGCGTTCCTAGCAGGGTTGACATCTTGTTGGGAGCGGACGTTTTGCCTAATATTTTGTGTTCCGATATGATACGCATGCCAGGTGCGCCATGCGCTCAACGCACGCTGTTGGGGTGGGTGCTACAGGGACCAGTCGCGTTTGTCGGTACTGATACCATTCAAGGGCCGACCACTGGACCCAACACAACAACCACAGTGCTACACTGCACGGACTTCCTGCGTAGATTCTGGGAAGTTGAGGAACTTCCATCAAGTCCAGTGTTGACAGAAGATGAGGAGAGAGCAGAAGAGAGCTTTCAAAACTCAACCTTTTGCGAGCCGTCTGGGCGGTTTTGTGTTCGTTTACCAGTCCGCTGCCAGCCACCCAACCTAGGAGAGAGTCGTCGCATGGCCCTGGCTCGTCTTCAGGGTCTTGAGAGAAGGTTCGCTAAGGATCGAGAGTTCCAGCTAAGGTACAATGAAGCCATCGACGATTTCCGTTTAGCTGGACATCTTGTGCCTTCAAACCCTAATCCAGCCGCTGTATTCCTCCCCCATCATGGCGTCATCAACGCGAAAGGAAAGCTTCGGGTGGTCTTCGACGCCAGTGCCAAGACCTCTAACGGAAGGAGCCTAAATAACGAGTTGCTGAATGGTCCTCGTACTCAAGACGAGCTCTTCGACATTATAATACGTTTCCGCTCAAGGGTTGTCGCAGTGTCAGCCGACATAATCAAAATGTATCGCCAAGTGAACGTCCACCCGTATGACCGTCACCTGCAGCGTATTCTCTGGCGCGAGTCAGCCAACGACCCTGTGCAGGAACTGGAATTAACAACTGTGACGTGGGGAACAAAATCTGCGGCATACCTAGCCACCCGGGTCCTGAAGGAAGTGGGGTTTCGGGCTAAAGAGTTCATGCCAGAAGCTGCCAATCGAATTCTACAGGACTTTTATGTGGACGATCTCCTGACTGGGGGGCAGACAGTCGGGGAAGTCCTGAAGTTAAGAAATCAAATAGCAGAACTTCTGGCCAACGCCGGGTTCGAATTGCATAAGTGGGCATCAAACTCACCTGCAGTGACGACTCCAGAGTCCAACGCAGTCATCGCTGCTGATGCGACTACTTTGGGGTTGAAGTGGGACACAAATCGGGATGAGCTGTCTCTATTAACCGAACCGGTGAAGCCGCACGTCAAACCAACGAAAAGAACCGTCTTAAGTGACCTGGGCAGATTCTTCGATCCAATCGGCTGGGCCGCTCCGGTCTTATCCACGGCCAAGGTCTTTGTTCAGAAGCTCTGGGCCGACTCCACCTTGGGATGGGACACAGCTCTTCCTAGAAACGCAGTCGAGCGCTGGTTGGAGCTGATGCAAGATGCAAGCTGTTTACGGCAGCTGTCCATTCCAAGGAATGTTTACCTCTCCGATGCCACCAGGAACACTTTATGCGGTTTCAGCGACGCGTCCGAAGAAGCATACGCAGCGGTGGTATATTTGCGGCAGGAGTGGGCTGATGGTACTTGCAGAATTAACTTCGTGGCCTGCAAGACGAAGGTCGCTCCATTAAAGCCATTAACCCTACCACGACTTGAACTTAGCGGAGCTGTCTTGTTAGCCAAATTGATGAGTAGGATCTCAAAGGCCGTCCTCTTTCGGCATGAGCAATTAGCCTTTACAGATTCAACCATCGTGTTATCTTGGCTCCGTGCTCATCCGAGCCGGTGGCAAACTTTCGTTGCGCACAGGGTACAGGCAATCCAGGAGTTCGTTCCTGCACGGGCATGGAGGCACGTACCTACCACAGACAACCCAGCGGACATCGCAACGCGTCGCTGTTCCTCAGCTGATTTGAAGCAAAGCAGCCTGTGGTGGCACGGCCCCGCATGGCTAGCGACCAACAGCTGGCCAGCAGATCTTCGCCTCACAGAAGATGCTCCAGAAGCAAGGGCTCCGAAGGTAATCTTCATTGTAACCGAAGGTTTCTTCCCTGTACTCACTCGATACGAGCGAATCTCCAAGACATTGCGGGTACTCGCTTATGTCCGTCGTGCCATCACTCCGAAGGCCAGACGTCCAATGGGTACGATTAGTGCACAGGAAATTATTACAGCCAGAATTACGATGATTCGCCTTATGCAACAAGAAACCTACGGTCAGGAGGTCAGGAGGCTAATTGTCAAACAGCCTGTTCTTCGGACTTCGGCGCTGTACAAGCTTAATCCATATTTGGACGATCACCAATTACTACGGGTAGGTGGTAGGTTGGCCAATTCACAGCTCACCGAACCAACCAAGTACCCTATCATTCTGCCCTATAACCACCCGACGACGAAACTCATCGTGCGCCATCTGCATGTCCAGAACGAACACGCCGGTCCTCAACTGCTTGCTTCGATCGTCTTGCAAGGCTACTTCATTCCAAAACTGAGAAATATCACCCGTTTTGTGGCACGTACTTGTGCAATCTGTACCCGTCTGCGCGCCCGGGCTGTTGGTCAAATCATGGCTGACCTTCCGGCCAGCCGGGTCGCCCCTGTCTCGCGCCCCTTTCAGAGGTGCGGCGTAGATTTCGCTGGACCTGTCAGCCTGCGCACCCATCTCAGCAAGGGAACTCGCCATTACAAAGGTTACCTCTGTATCTTTATCTGCATGGCAACAAGGGCACTACACCTCGAGTTAGCGTCAAGCCTCACCCCGGAGGCCTTTCTCTCTGCCTTCCATCGTTTATGTGCGCGTCGCTCAACACCGGCAGAGATGTTTAGCGATCGAGGAACCAATTTTACCGCCGCCTCCAAGATACTCAAGGAAGTATATGATTCGACTGCTGTCCAGGACACCCTGTCCACAAGGGAAGTTCACTGGACCTTCAACCCTCCAGCAGCTCCACATTGGGGTGGTGTTTGGGAGGCTGGCGTGAAGTCTGTGAAGTTCCATTTGAATGCCGTCATCGGTACACATGTGTTAACCTTCGAGGAGATGACGACAGTCCTCTGCAGGGTCGAAGCCGTGCTCAATTCTCGACCGCTGGCACCCATTTCAAACGAAGTCTCGGATTTGGGAGCCTTGACTCCTGGACATTTTCTGGTTGGTGCGCCGCTCACAGCTCCCCCTGAGCGCATTGAGGAGGGAAAGATCCTACCTAATCAACGCTGGCTGTTGGTCCAGAAGATGGCTCAAGACTTCTGGCGCCGATGGTCCAGGGAGTTCTTGACCCGTCTCAACCAAAGACCAAAGTGGTGTGCTCGTCAGACGCCACTGGCTGAAGGCGACCTTGTCATAATCAAGGAGGACAATCTCCATCCACTTCACTGGAGACTCGGCCGTATAAGTAAGCTGCACCTGTCTCCAGACAGCTTGCCTCGCGCGGCCACCGTGAAGACGCAGTTCGGAACTAGGGAACGACCCATTGTCCGACTGTGTAAGCTTCCCCTTGACGAAGGTTCAACGTCAAAGAACCAACAGGACACCCCCACTGCTCAAGAAACGCCTGCAGTGCGTCCAGCCCCGGTGAGCTCCGCGAGCGCCGGTCCGACGCCTGCAGGACCTCGGCGACGGAGCCAAAGGGTGGCCACCCGCATTGGAGCAGTGTCTTGCGTCACGCCCTGTGAGGACTAGGGGCTCATCTAGTCTCTCCGGGGGATCTTTGCCCCTCGTTAGCCAAAGACATCGCCATTAGTGTATAATCGTGTTTCACTATAGTTCATCGTTGTGTTAGTGTGTTTTGGAACCTCAACCCCTCCCCGTGTTACCCGTTGGCTCAACGGTTTTAACACGTAAGTGTCGTGTTTGTATTATTGTGTGGTTAACTGCGTATATGTACTCTTATTCAAGACGCTTCAGTACGTAAGTTGAGTTACTTTGTAAACCTATCATTATTTTAACCGTTTAAATTTTTGTGTATTGTGACTGACCTGGATACGTTACAAAATTCATGTACGTATGCTAGCTTTTGTGAAATGGCACCCTAATAGTGTCCATAGCCTTTGTGTTGATCCCCCTGGATCGTACCCGTTTTTTTTTTGTGTGATGTGATTCTTTCAGTGTCACAACCGTACCCGTCGTCTAAGAGGATCCCCCTGGATCATAACCCACCCGTTTTATGTTCATGTATGCACGTTATCGTGTTTTTTTGTGTTGGTATATCACCCATTCTTGTATATAAGTTGGCTTACTCCTGGCCATAACCGTTTTGTTGTTGGAGTTGACACGCTCGGTGTTCTTCTCCACTAACGTCTAATTTTTCACGTGCACAATCGGTGCCCTAACCAAGTAAAAATAACGTCTCAACCTGTGTAGTCAACCTCATGTTTTCGTGTTTCCTTGCAGATCAACTCGGGGTCATAATCGTTTTCTTGTGTTCTCTTGGGGACATACTTCGTGTCGTACCCGTTTTTTTTTTTTGTTTTGTGGTTTATTATTCACATTCGCGCTCCCAGTTGGTCTTCGAAATAAATATTTTACCTTAACCTAGTATTATCATTTTAGTTTATGCTTTTGTGTTTTTTTCATCATTATGAACAAATGTCCTTTGTGTCACCGTGTTTTATCTCGTTCGTTTATGTACTTGTCATGTTCGGGGTGTCGTTTGCTCAAATTTTCTTTTCATGGTTTTTATGTTGGAAGTCCTGCCTCCTTCCAAGGGGGGCAGATTGTTGGGGCCTGGTGCGGCCCCTACAACGCATCAGGGTGGCCCCGGCAACGTATTCAATGTTGAGCTTACGGCACCCCATGTACTGTGTTGACTGTTGAGGCCCGTTGGCCCTCAACAACAGACAATAGGTACAGCGACGCGGAGGTATGAATTCCGGGTGGCCGAATGAGGGTCAGGCTCACCCCTCTTATAACGCACCCCTCTAGGTTTAAGTTTGTACTTTATAGAATTAGAAAAATACAAGTTAGTCCACGCGCGGTCGTCTCATGGTTTACTCACTTGATCATTTCTTTGTTCAAATATAGCTTATATCGAAATCTTTATCTTTATTCATAATTTGTAATTACCTCACCTTACATGCGCTCGCCGCATCACAAGTGGTGAGACCGTGTATGACCTACCGAGCGGAGTGCTGGCCATTGCGGAGGAGAAAGAGCAATTGCTGCATGTGGCTGGGATACGCATGTTGCGTTAATATCTGGGTTACAAATTAACAGGCAGGAGGAGAAACGAGGGCATCCGGGCGGAGATGCAAGTAGCACCGATCACCGATAAAGTCAGGGAACGAAGACTGGCGTGGTGGGGCCATACGTTAAGAAGAGAAGATGGACACCTGCAACAACGTGTAAGGGACTGCAAGGTAGAGGGCCCAAGACCTATAGGACGACCGAGGATGTCCCTTGTAACGAAAGTGAGAGAGGACCTCAGAACCTTCGGTCTCTCGCCGGATATGATTGATTCCAAAAACCGAAACACCTGGAAGAATAAGATCCGTGCCACTGACCCCGTGGGAGGGATGAGGCGCCGTAAAAAAAAAGGCCTGCATGGGTGTAAGCGACAAAAATAAATTTTTGATATAATGCAAACATGCTTTCCAATTTGTAAATTAGTAGATAGACAATGTGTAATTTCATAGTAAATAATTTCCTCATGGATAAATTTCGGATGCCTAGGGGGGGGGGGGGGGGGACATCTATATATTGACAACCCCTTAAAACTCAATTGCATATTCTGGAACGAACAGACCATTACATTGTAACAGTAGTAACAATGACACGGCACGCAATGTATTGGAGCGTGATTTTTCCATAATTTCTTCAAAAAATAATTTTTTGCACAGAAGCAAATATTTTTAGGAAAGCAACCTGTTTGGCTTTGTTACTCTATTGAACACCTAAAACATACCTGAGGGTAGAATTCATCGACAGAAAGATTCCGCTGAAATTTTTTTTTTTTTACCCCCAGAAGCAAACTACCAAGGGGCAAGCGACCCACTGCATTTTGTTAACATTAATAACGTTTTTGAGAATACCCCCCCAAATAAAGTTAGCCCAAAATAGAAATGAAAATCATCTCGAGGTATGATTTTTGTAAGCCTACGTGCCAAATTTCACCAAAATCGACGGAATAGTTTGCCCGGAAATCGACAGATAGCCAGACATTTCGTAAAACCCACTTTTTGGGTTCCTGGGACATCAAAACGCTTAAATCCGCTGAAATGTTGACCGTCACAAAGCTTTCCTTATACTACGTATAAATTGGAAAGCAAAAATTAAAATGCACGGTCATAGCCTAATATTTAACATACAGAATCATATTTTTTGGCTTGCCTCACTGTGCCCCACAAAAGGCCGCGTGTTAATACCCACGACTGCGGTGAAGTTCAAGGAAGTAAATTCAGACCATTACTGTTTGTTCTCTTTATCAATGAACTGTTCTTGCTGGAATGTGTTAAGCATTTCTTTGCTGATATGCTGATCTACTTGGCGGGAAAAAACCTAGTAGAATTAACTTCGAAGATGAATGCGGAACTGAATTTCATTACTAGATGGTGTTTAATATTAAAAATCGAAGGCGATGGTTATTAGTTCGAGAGCTATGGAGTGTTTGGAAAAGTTGGTTCTTGGTGGTGATAGAATGGGTCAAATCCTACAAGTATCTTGGAATACTCATTGATTCTCGCCTTACCTTAAATTTGAACTATGAGACGGTCACAAGTAAAACAAAATGCAAAATGTCGCTCCTTCGTAAGGTGTAATTCCTTCTACCATGTACCACTAAAGTCACTTTGTTCAACTCCTTAATTCGGCCGCACTACAGCTACTGTATAACAGTGTTTTATCCGGCGAACCGCTCCGTGCTTGACGCTCTACAGAAGCTATGCCTATGCGTATTATCCTAAATAAACCTAGAGATGCCAGAAGGAACCGGGATGCAGAGGTGGCAGTCATGAGTCGAGGAATCTATTTTCTTCGAAGGCATGACATTTGTTTAAAATAGCCAAGGGTTTGCTTCCATCATGTTTAAATTCCCTTGTCCACTCGGATGTCCATCAACACGCTACAAGATATTTTACAGGATTTGCACAAGTTTCGGCCACTGGCTCATACCCAAAGTAATTTTTTTTGCAAATGGTGTAGTATACAATCGACTGAATCAAGCTATACGTGAGTGTGGAACAGTGTAGTCTTTTAAAAAGAAGGTAGGCGAAGAGCCGAAGAAGGTCGAGTGTATAACTTCAGCTGCAGTACAGCGGGAGCAGACATTTATTCGAGACATTAGGACCGAATTCAAATCAGCCTTTTGCTACCAAGCAACAACACAACAACCTGGCACGATTAGTAATTTCATGGCTTGAAATGCCACAGAACACTTTTTTAAATTCATTTTACTCTTCTTGTTGTACTCCGTTTTAGTCTTTCGTTTTGCCATGATGCTCACAACAGTAATTTAATCAAAATCGAACTTACAATTCACAGAACAAGATAATATTTGATTCAATTCATGCACAAAAAGTAATTTGTTTATTATTTACATTCGTGGCAGTATACTCGTTCACATTCGTGGCAGCAACAAGAGCGCTGCAAATTCGGCGGAATATCTCGGAACTACTGCGATACATTTTGGGGTGCAAAATATTATTTGGTTTCAGGTCCAATTGTAAACAAAAATAACAAATTTTTAAATATCATGGTTTTTATGGCAAAATCGTGGAAAATAGCACACTAATAATGTAGATATAGACCATTAGCTAATATTAACATGCAAAGCATCTCTCTTCCACTGAAGGTAAGATTGCATTTTCCAGAACCCTTTCTGAATATTGCGCTATTTTGTAATTTTTTAATAAAATTCTGAGCCTTAAAATTAAAATTCCATCGCATGGAAAATCTATATTGATGTTTCATGCTTCCAAGGAAGAGTGGCCGTTACAATTAACATAATTCTGGTGGGTCAAAACTCCAGAACCAAAGAGGTCTGAACAGCGATTTCGATAGCATATCCTCTTAAACGTTTTATTGCACAGTGTAAAATTGATCACCTCAATGGGGAAACATTGATCATTTTTTAAGGGAAAATGCCAGTCAGTTTTATGCGTCAAACACATGGTTTATCAGTAATTTTCATTTCAAATTGTTATAGGTGTGATGCGTACACACAAAAGAAAGCTGGGGAGCAGGGCGTACCGCAATTACGACCCTGCAACCTTGGAGAAGGCACTGAGGGATATTGTTGATGGCAATATATCCATAAGACAGGCGTCGACAATGTATAAAATACCATTTGGCACTTTATACAACAAGTTCAAGGGTCGAACTGGTCCCACACCAGGCCGACCAACAGTATTCACGTACAAAGAAGAAGAGACTATACTGAAAACAGTGGCAAAATCTGGAGAATGGGGATTTCCGCTGACATTGATGGATGTCAGGATGATGGCAAAAAACTACCTAGATTCAACAGGCAGGCGAGTTTTACAATTCTCTAACAATCTGCCAGGAATAGATTGGGTGTATAGTTTGCTGAATAGGCACAAGGATTACGGTCAGCGAGTTGCAACAAATATTAAAAGGGCGCGCGCCGCTGTTTCAAGAGAGGATATAAACGAATATTTTGACAATTTAGAAAAGGTTCTTGTTGGCTTACCGAACAGTCATATTTTTAACTATGATGAGTCCAACCTGTCGGACGACCCTGGAAATAAAAAATGCATATTTAAGCGGGGCGTCAAGTACCCTGAAAAGGTTATGAACCATTCAAAGAGTTCAACTAGCATAATGATGTGTGGGGCAGCAGATGGTACGCTTTTGCCGCCATATGTCATTTATAAAAGTCAACACTTATATGACACATGGAAGGAGAATGGACCACGTGGCTCTCCCTGCTGCGGTGAGCCATGTTGTAGCAGAAGAACACGCTATAACAGAACATCAAGTGGTTGGATAGATGCTGTAACATTTCGAGATTGGTTCAAGACTTCCTTTCTGCCTCATGCTAATCGATTGAATGGCAAAAAAGCCTTGATTGGGGACAACTTGTCGTCACACTTAGATACAGAAGTCATTAAATTGTGCGCGGAAAATAACATCGATTTCATTTGTTTTGTCCCAAATTCTACGCATCTTTGCCAGCCGCTCGACGTTGGATTCTTTAGAGGCATGAAGACTGCTTGGCGACACGTCCTTACCAAGTGGAAGTTGCAAAATTTACGACTGCCAACTATAACAAAAGACCAATTCCCAGGACTTTTGTCTAAGTGTTTAGACCGTATGAACGATGCCGGAAAAATAGCATCATCCTCGATAAGAATTGACCTTTGTAATTCTTTTCGTGCGACAGGAATTTACCCCCTGGACCGACATCAAATTTTAAAGAAACTGCCCAATTATAATGAAACTAATAACGACCCAACTTCAGCAATGGAAACATCGTTGGTATCATTGCTCAAGGAGCAGAGATTTGGAGACCAATCTGTTCAGCAACGAAAGAAGAAAACTCGACTAGGAGTGAAACCCGGGTGCAGTATCGCTACATTAGGGGAAACCTCTGGTAACAGCTCTGAAGAGTCCGAGGAAGCCGTGAATCCTGATCCTGAATGTTCAGATGAACACTCGGAGTCGTCAGCTTCTACGACCTCTAGCCTATCCAATGACCCGGTCCCTACTAACTTGATTGATGGGGAGTGGTGGCTGGTGAAATTCGTCCCAGAAGGAAACAAAAATTGCCCCACATACTATGTAGGGCAAATTCTGGAGGTGATCGGCAATGAAGTAAGGATGAACTTCTTGAGGAAAGGCAAAAA
Organism: Psococerastis gibbosa; assembly: GCA_963971405.1. Lineage (NCBI taxonomy): Eukaryota > Metazoa > Arthropoda > Insecta > Psocodea > Psocidae > Psococerastis > Psococerastis gibbosa. The sequence goes on along the minus strand of OZ020489.1, from coordinate 19,777,730 downwards.
ATCTTTTACCTGTCCTCAGGTTAAGGACATTTGTGCTGTGCCCCTTCGGCACTAATAAAACGTCTGCCCCAGCCAACGGTGAAAAGGGGGCACCACACGTTTGCAGCAACTAAATTCCCAAAAGTGAATATAAGGTAGGCCTAGTGACTTTTTTGTTGTAATTTTTTCAATTAGATTTATTTTTGAGTTCAGAATTTTTTTTAAAAACGTAATCATCCTTTCTAGTGGGGATAAATTAAAAATCCGTGTAAATCGGATGCGTGATCATAGTATCCCCAAACTGTCGTCAAACATTGATCACCTCAAATTATTTTTTTTACTTTAAATTTTAAGTTCAATTTTAATGACAATATGGAGATTTCATTGTCAATAAAAAACCGAATTTTAAATTATTTTTTAAATTTGGCTAAGTTCAATAGAAAAAAATATACGAGCATTTCATTTTTAAAACTGATCAATGTATCCCCAATTACCGTACGTTACAATTTTTATTTCTTCAAAGAAATCGATACACAATATTGCTTGATTATACTAAAGGGCGCATGATTGGAAAAATGTATGTACATAACGGTACCGGTAAGATAAGTATATGAGTAAAAGTAAGGAAAGGTAATTAAGTCAGATTACCAATCAAAATCCGTACTTTAAAATATGTGATTGCTATTGTCTTGTCTTCGTTTGTCGGATGTGTTTTTCAATGTCTTCGATACACGTTTAGAATTGATGTACTGAATTTATACGTCACTTGAAGGTCTGTTATAGTACTTATAGTGCGTTAATCTAGCGTGTATGGCCTCTGAATGCCCATAAGACGAATGAACTGCTTCAGGCCTTACCCTATGCTAGGCCTCGCGCACGGCCCATTGTTGTGTCAAACCCATTTTGCGTCTATTTAATCAAAAATACCCCCTCTTTTCGATTTTATGACAAAGTCTTCTTCTGTACAATTATATGGTTTTTGCTGTCAAAATCACAGTGCCGGTAGGGAAACATGGTAGGACTTGTCCTGGTCACCTCCGAACTAATCGTGTGACTTTACTGTGTTTCCCAAGTGGTTCGGAATCCACTATAATCAGGAGGTCCCCTGTCCTATGGGCCCACACCGTGGCCTGAGACTGTGTCCAACCATACTACTGCTGTCAAAATGGGTAACATATATTTTAAAAAAACCCCTTCGGGGATGACTTCCTGTGTGGAGTAGTTTCTATAAGTTATGGTGTGCCACATCTGAGCTTAACTGCTGTCAAAATGAGTTGGTATACCCGATACATTGTCTAATTGTGCGATTCGCCAGGGTTACCAGATCACATTTTCGGAATGGAGGACATTTCTATTGAAAATGAGGACTTTTTATGAAAAACGGAGGGTATATGCTCATTTGTTCATTGGATACCGAAATGAGTGACTGAATTATTACTCATATTTTGCTTTCGAATCGATTTCTTTGAGCAACAGCGGATTTTTTATAGATATAATTATAAAAATAAGCACAATTTAAAAATTATAAAGCTATCCTTCACAGTTACAATACCCTTCACCGACTCAATCAGGAGTTTATTCCTTTCATATTGTCCATTGGGCATTTATAAGAGAATAAATTCTAAATTAAAGACCAAAAGAGAAATATATTTTCAGTACCTAGTACTTACGGCTGAAGAGGGCATTTTCTTTGATTCCGACAGGAGGACACATTGGCAAAAAGGAGGACATTACCTCCAAAACGAGGACGTCTGGTAACCCTGGCGGTTCGCAGACTTGAGAGAGTTGAGAACCAGAGTATTAAGACCAACACATGAATCTTTTAAAGGCCGCTACGGGACCTTAAAGCATCTAGATCGGTAGGGAAACTTAACTAGATAGAAAATTCCCGCAGTTCCGCCAGCATACATTGCATGATCCATGTTGTGAGTGCAATAATATGCATATACTCTACCCTTAACCAGCAGTGCACACTGGCTCAGGGTGCACTAGCTATAAAAGCCACACTCTTCACTCACAGCGTGCTGAATTTAAAGTCCCTTACGAGCTACTGTACTATTAATGATAACCTTCAGCTCAGTATTGACTTAATTCATCGGCGGCCGTCGTGCGACACAACCTCCGATGCATTCCAGTTGCAGACCAACTTCCTAAGAAGCCAAGCAGTTTTCTTAAAATGTGTTTCCCAAAAGATGAATCTTCGCAACCTTAACTCGTAAAAGCTCTTCAAACGATAAGCCTTGGTATCTGTGATGAATCTAAAATACAACCATATGCATGCATTCACACGGTTGTCAGACAATTCGTCTCAGATCTCAAGCAACAACTTTATCGTCCAAATTTAGTTTGGAATGGAATGAGTAACTGAAGTATCATATTGGAATTTGCCTGATTTACCAGTGAACAGACCAGTGCCATGGTTACTAGACAGTTCAGCGGTGAATAAGGACTGACAATTCTGTGTAACAGTTGCATAGCGGGCCAAGGATCGCAGCTGAGTCCAAGACAATTAGACTTTGGTGCCCAGAACACATCTAGAGCGCATACCAGACAGAAGAGCAGAGAGGAGCCCTGCTGTTTGAAAATGCAGTACGGTATAGAGTAATCCGCGAGGCAGCTGCGTGGCGGCGGCCGTCAAAAACCTACAATTGAAATTCACTTCACTGCACTTCACTTCACCACTGGCCTAATTTCAGCTTAAGCACTTCACAGTGTCATTTCTTCCTCTTCTACCCGTTCCACAGTCACTTCACTTGAACCAAGACTAACCGATACGCAGCTGCATGAAAACAATCATTGTTTACATTAATATTAACGAAATGAACGTAGTAAGTCCCCTTCGACGTTCTCCTGGGTGGCGTTATCTAGACCTGAACCGTTCATCCAAAAATAATGTCTACTTTTCTTGCGCTCAGCTGTGTTCTTTAGGTCACCACACAAATCTTGCATTTGACTGTCTTATTCCAATAATCCACTCAAACTACCCGTCGCATTCCAAACTAAAGTTAAACTAGCCATTGAAGAGCTAACAGGTTAGTTTTTATTAATTTTGCAAAGCAATCTTTTGGAAAACACTTTAAAAGATCTTCCTCAGCCCCATAAGAAGAGGACCTTACCTGGCCACAACGCAGACTGCACGCAACAGCAGCTGATAAACCAAATCGGTACTGACGTTTTCGAATCTTAGCATCAATAGGGAGTAACTCTGGGCGCATAAAATTCGGCAAACCAAGAATGGCAGCGCGGCCCTCACAGCTGGTACAACCCAAGAACAGCGTGTAATGCTGATGAGAAGTAGAATTTATGTATACTATGTCATACATAACATGCACTGTGTAAGATATGCTGAAAGGCCAGCCGAAATTACCATGTCAAGTTACCTACTAATCTACTGTAGATGCTTTGTGGAACCTAATTTTGCGACTTTTAAAAAACTCCTCAAGAAATTTTAGGATAAAAGCACCAAGGTACACCGTGCCCAATAAGTTCGGCTACAACAATTCTACAAATCTTTGTATTTATGTGTACGGGATTCTTCTAAAAAATAATGATTACAAATTGGCATACTAAACACTATAGATATCGCATTGTTTGCCTTTGAAAGAATGTTTTTATTGTTTTTAAGTCAGAATTGAGATCTTTACAATACAAATGAGACGTTAATTGGGGACCTGCTGTACTTGACCTGAGATATGAAAACTAAAGAAAAAGAGAGCATCCAGGCCGCCTAATGTCTTAAGAGGAAGGATTCACTAATATGACCGTGGTGAAAAAGTTTCCTGTTGGAATGAAGTAAATTTTTTTCGTTATGTGCTTTCGACCTGGGCTTCGAAAAGTTCACGGAATGTCAGAAGTATCTAAGTAAACCTGAAGAATACAGTCAATACTATCCTGGCAGGGTATCTTTAAAGACTACTCGTATAACAGGAGGGCCACAAGTGACGCGTTCACGGTTTTATTTGTCCAAAGTCACCCGGAATATTATAATTGGGAGGGTTTTGAGTAGTTTCCGGCTCCGTGTACGTGTAACTATTGAGAAAAAGGCAAATTGTTGCTGATACTGCAAAATGCTGTATGTCAAAAAATGTGATTTACAGGTGTAAAATTCCCTCCTTCTATGTCAAATGTGAAATTAAACTTTAATGTTCATTTCTGTTACTCATACTCGTACATCTGCTATATTCTTATTAAATAAAACTGCTTGTGATGCTTATGCTTGCTTAACTTAGGAAAGTTAGATTCGGGAACTTAGGGAAATGAAATAAACTACTTAGGGCTACTCTAGAAGGTAGCCGTTTTCTAACGGAAGACCGGTCCTGATAAGACACTGAAGCCCGGAGCCTGATTAGCCTGGGATTGGTGTTACGAAAATCAAAACGGGCTAGCTCAGACGACACCCAAGCTAATCCCACTCCGGCTTCAAACTACTCAACACAACTAGGGAAACATGCAGCTACCGAGGTCAAGCTCCCGATGAATCCGACAGAAACCCAGATCGCGGGGCGCTATACTCTAGAGCCGCATCCTTCCTCATGCGGAGACTCAACTCAGGGAGCGTTAAGGTCAGAAAGAAACCTGGACAAAATCTGCGACAACAATCTCTCTCTTCTAATGCAACAAAATATACAGTGCAATAATAATTTTTAAATTGAAAAACAGCGCCAAACAGTAGCGGGTGCATTAAGCTAAAACCACGTCTTAGACGGGGCAATAGAAACCAATATGGCCGAAATAGTCAACAAGATTACCGAGCCAGAGGAGCTCTTATTTTTATTTTAAAATTAACCGGAAAAACCCAGCCGGGAAAACTTTTCCGCTTTTTCCAAAAGCAACAAAACAAAAATAATGTGAGAGTGACAAACGAAATTACTACGGTAAGTACAGTGAAAACAATACATTGACAACCTGGTGATCTAAGCACAGAGACGCTGCGTTTTTGCGCCAAAACAGAGACCTCTTTATTAAAATGTAATCAAAACACGAACCCGGGGCGCCAACCTACAATTTTGGAATGATTACTGCCAAACAAGGACCGGTAGACGTGCCCCTTTCCCGTAGGCAAGGATCGGGTCACACGCCTCAATTTTACGGTTCCAAAAGTGGCTGCAAACACCCAGCGTCCCTATTCTTAGACCACCATGTTGTAATTAGAACAAGAATGAACAGGCTCCCGAAGTTTGACAGCTCCAGGAGTGTCATCAGCTGATTATGACAAGACAGACAGCTCATCAAAATTACGTACGGACTAAATGATTTAGAAATGTAGGGGGTAGCAAAATTGCGCCCAGAACTTAGGAAAATTGACGAACTGGAAAATTATATAAAAGAAAAGAAGCTTACGGACCAGAGCTCACGGCAGGGTACTCGGCTTCCACTGGTAGGTGCAGGGCGCAGAGAGTGCATACTCCGCAGGGTGTAGTAGGCCCTAGGCAGGCCGTAGGTAGGTCAAAATATGCATGGCTCACTCCATCTCGCCTATCCGAAATCCAGGCGGCTACCGGAGCCTAGTTGGTCAGGCTCCGGGCTGTGGCTCCCCAGCGACCGGCTTTAGGCCCAGACAAGTTTTTCCTACCCCATCATGGTGGCTGTTTTCAAGTGCACAAAAAATCAACCTCGACGCAACTCATCACCAAGAAAGTCAGAGAATGAGCAAGTTTTGAGACTTGCCAGCTCACTTCGTCCTTATCCGGTCATATTAGCCACTTTTAGGCACCTTTTAACTCCCAAGTTGACTTCATGTGGTTAACCTCACCCCCCAAAAAACCCAATATATTATTTTGACTCGCCCCCAATTGTGTTTAATCGTGGTTAATGCTCGATTTATTCCCCTTTCGACTCATTTCCGTTTCGAGTTTCAAAGTATCCCCGCCACTCACTCCGCGCTGTTTTTTAAATCATTACACAGGTTAACACACAATGGCGACCAAAATAAATGTAGCAAATGGTTGCTTGTCAGCAGCCAATGTATTGGTTATTGCTTCATTCACATGTTCATAAAGGCGTGTTTTCACTTTTCATATGCTTTGTCAATCTGATTCTGGTTTTTACCGAAACCGGACACTTTCATTAAAATTTTTTGTCGATCAACAGCACCAATGCAACATAGTAACTTATCCGGGAATACATACAGCACAAATAACCTAAATAAACAAAATGAATGTAAATTAACGGATGCCAATTAGTAGCCAATTGTTGCGTATACTAGACAAAAGCGGAACATTTCTTGAACCTTACACATGACAAAAACAATATTGAAAATCTAAACATCATCTACTTCGTATTTAAACATGCGGGATAATTTTGGTACTGAACGAGTTATTTTCAAATGGGTTGATTTATCATGTCATGTTGGGGCTATGGCTACACAGAGGGATTATTAATATTTTAAATAAACTATGTAAACTTTGTAGGCTACAAGTCTTTTATATCCTGCAACGCCATTGAGTGCAGAGATTAGCTTCTTCCCAAACTTATCTACGTCATGCCTCGCAGCCGAGCTTGGTAAAGTCATGCTTATGCAATGGAATCCACGAGAATAAAGACTGTTCAAAACCGCAGTAAACTTGGTAGTGTGCAGGGGCAGGGGAACATGATGAGACTGCCAGTCAGCCTAAATCTGTGTCGAGTCCTGGTCACCTCCGAATGAATCGTGTGGCTTAACTATGTTCCCCAAGTGGTTTAGAATCCACTATAACAAGGAAGTCGACCCTGTCAGTTAACTCTCTCAGCTCGTCTATTATCTCTTGTACCTGGCATAGATTGACGTCGAGGTATACCAGTTTCCCAATGGCCGGAAACAATATCAATAATGTCCGAAAATCCATGGAATTGGGCATTACGGAAGGGCATACGTCCATAAAAAGCCCTGCAGGACATTATTTTTTATTTACGTAAAATTAAGAAAAATATAATAGATTCATGGGGCCTGAGTAAGCGGTAGCAATGGTAAAAATAATCAGACTACGAAACATTTCATTGTTAAAAATTAGTAGACTATACCTTTGACCTCATATGAATGTGTAAATGTCCTGCCACCAGGCCCAGTTAACCTGACTAATAACAGCTCGATTTGCGTGCGCCGCGGTCTACGGGGTTAGGTTGTCACAGAGAAAGAGCTTGGCTGCGTCGGGGGCGAGCTACGGTCTGACGATGATGATGATGACTCAGGATCTAAATCGTCGGTAACGTTGGTCGCTGAGCGAAGGGGCGCGGGGTGCGCTCGGGATGTGACGGCTGCTTCCCCTGTTGCTCTGCAGTCAGACTGAAACAACAAAAAATGTAAAAAGGTTTAAAATTACCTATCACCTCCATTTTTTATATATTTTTATTTGTTGAAAACTACCCTTTTCTCCGCACTGACAAATGAAATTGATGATGTCGGTAACTGCACGAGGGAATCTTTGTGAGACTATCGGACACCCCACAAATGATAAAAAAACATAATCAAGGCGTAGGATGTTCAGTAAGTTCACACCTCCTATAACTCGACTTCGATGGCCAAGTGGTAACGTGCTTGCACTTGTGCGAGTCTTTACACGCCATGCGATCGGAGACGTGTCGTAACTCAACACGGGTACTAACCGACAGAGGCGACTGAGGAGGTTAATCGGATTCATTCATTAAATTGTTTGTAAGCGATTAATCTTTAAAAAAAAAGAAAAAAAAGAAAAAAAAACTGTCCAAGTTGTGTAAGCCACTACTACCATATGTAGTAGGCCCATAGATTTGCCAACAATAATTCATCAAAATGTAGAGGAACGTTTTAACAGGATTAAAAAAACGCTGTGGCACGACATTCGGTATAGGCCTGAGGACTGGTAAAAGATCCTCTTTTTGATAACAGGATTAAGTAGGCTACCTACTAATTTTAATGATGGGTGGACCTAGGCTTGGAAGTCTTTTCGTAAATGTTTTCTTTTGTGTCGAATCTCGAACCTATGGGTTCTATGCCTGCTGGGCTACTCTACGCGACGATAGGCTTGCTGTCGGTTTATTTACGTACGGCAAAGTGTCTTTTTAGGAGAATCTATAAGACCTTAAAAAATTGTTCGAAAAAATAGCTGGGTTGGTGCTCATATAGGCTAGTATTGAAAAAATTGGCTAATTCAAAATATGGAAAAAATCAGACGATGAGACGCTATGACGTCACGAAGACATGTCGTTGAATGAGACGATGCTTAGGTACCGATTGTGGTAACACAAAATTTCTTTTTTTACCTTTAAAAAAATGTCAGTCGTAAAAAAACAAGTTAATGAATTCCGAATAACCTCTTCAGTCACCTCAGTAGATTCGTATCTGTGCACAGTTACGTCCCGTCTCCGATAGCATGGTGTGTAGAGACTCGAACACTCGAACAAGTACAAGCACGCTACCACCTTGCCGCCGAAGCCGATACAATTACCCTTCAAATTTTAATTGTTACTTTTCAAGCTGATGTTAGTTGTAAATGTTATAGTCTGTTTAACAGACATACCTTGGCCGCTGCGGAGCCGGTTGTTTGGCCTTGCCAGTAGTTATTTTTCGACGGGAATCTTTAGGCTTGATCTGGACGGCGAAGACGGCCCAATGGCAGCACTGGCGCAGGTTGATCTCGATCCGAGCCGTTGTGCAGCTACTGCTGAAGTAGACCTGCGTGCCGACAAAGCTGGTGAGGAAAACATCGGTATAGAGGACGACCTTCCAGTGTCTAGCGCCTTCTTTGGTGATTGTGGAAAGGGTATAGGTCTAGGGCGTTCCACCCCTGAAAAAACATTGTATTAATACACAAATCAATAATAAAGTGCATTAAGGTGCAAACAGAGGGGATAAGTAGAGTACTGGTACGGACCCAGACTTTCACCTGAAAGGTTGGTATTTACGATGCGTTACGTTTTAGAATGATGGCGGGGGCAAAACTAAGTAGACCTTAGGATAAGGATAAATTGAAAATTGTGGCGGTACCACACGCCTTCGTTAGGTTTAATTAGTGGACTGTATATGAAAGTAATATTGAGATGAACCTACCTTATTTGGTCCGCGGCGTCTCGGCAGTTGACCATGTGTAATGTGTAAGTGTAAGGTGTGTGTGTCTCACCGCCGCGTATTGGAGGGATACTGAAGAGCCTGAGGACTGGGGTTGGGTGAGAAACCTATTGAATACCCCAGTCCAGGCAGGGGCGGATTAGGGTGAAACCATTACAAAAATATAAGTGCAAAATAGTACGGTTTTACGCATTTTAATACGAGTAGTAGTAAATAATAGCTGTAGATTTTACAAAGCTAACAAAGGAATGCTTATATTCATATTGCACGGGGGTTCCCATGAACCACGTCTTACAATGCTCGAGGCTGGGGGGGGCAAGATGGACCGTGCCAGTGACCAGTACCGTGACAGTAGCCAAAACTGCATGCATATTTCGGAATTTTATTGCATTCATTCATGCATATACATTACATGATAGTATAGATATAATCTTTTTGGGGTGGTTTTGAGTTCCGAAAAACTAAGTCTATTACGAATTTTTCGGATCTTCAACTACTACTACCATCGCAATTATGTAGTATTTCTAAATAAATTGACCTAAAACCTACCTTCTTGTGCGGACATTTCGTCCCAAGACGATATGTAGAAAATATGCTGTGGCACGACAGCCCAAAGTGAATCTAGGCCTGAAGACTGGTAAACGATCCTTTGTCGTGACCACTGCTTTATTAGGAAGCTGTGGTTTGTATCATGCCCAGGAGCTGTTTCGTCCTTATGTATGTTGACGACTTGACTTCTAAGAGCAACAGTCTCCAAGGCTCAAATTGTCATGATGATCGCCAATCTTCGATAGGAGAGGCATATAAAGAATATTATATGTTCCGCTTCGCCCATCTTTCTGCAAAATACATAAATACATAAAAATTAATCGCTAAGGAATACCGAATGGGAATACATAATTGAAATGTCATAAGGTGGAAAACATGATCCTCTTGATAATTATACGTGTATATACAGTATATATGACAGTCACTAAGACTTATTGGCCACAGCTAGTAAATTGAGTTTCAAAAAATAACGAAAGTCGATGAGTCGAAGGAGTTCCAAAACTGTGGGCAAATGGTGTTAGTAAAGGCCATAATACTGTACATACAAATCAAAATGCATAGAAACATTTCTTCTACTTTATGGCAGCATGATCCATATTTCCTGTGAAATGGGATTTTATAAAAATAAAAATAAAACGGACTGTGGCCCGTGGTGTCCGGTTGTCTCTGTGGATTAACTACTGTATAATATTATATAAATAAATAAGGAATTTTTTTGTTCTATTACTAAGCCAACCTAGCGGAGTCAGGACTATAAAGCCCTCTCTTACACTCAACTAGGAAAGCCCGGGACCGCCTGCTTTACATGCCCTCCGAAGCATGGCCAGAAAATGTAGGAAGTGTAAGACTCAAACCAACAACCTTTGGGGTGAAAGTCAGAGTACGTACCACTACTCACCTTATATATAAATAAATGTATTATGTACATACAGTATATTAATATCAGATAAATTGGCATTATAATGGGTTCTTTCTGATGTATTGTATGTAGGTGCGTGTACGTCTCTCTTTAGACTCGTATCTGTCACTTGGCTAGGTCATGCATTCGCCTGTTACATGGCCTCAATTTGTCTCAGCTTATCGTGTAGGTGGACATCGAGGACGTATACCAGTTTGCCAATGGCAAAAAATGCATCCGGAATCAATATACAGTATATATGTAATGTGCGAAATCCATGGGGTCGTTGGCATTGGACAAGAGAACAATGGGCCACTTTATTTAGGCCTAGGTTCAGGACATTGTTACTATATTTCTATTCAAGAGAATTAGGACCACCTATGTTCACTTGCTCGTTGACTTAGTTAAATGTCACGATAATGATGGTCATAGACATTATCAAGTGCTTTGTTTTCCTTTTTCATATCTTCTTATTGCACAACTCACGGGCTGAATAGCCTCTTTTCGTTGAACGTTTGAACGGTGTGTGAAAATATTTTTGTTACATTCGCTTACCTCCATGGCCAAAAAGTTCCCCCAACGGCAAGGAGTTTGAACAAGATCAGGGGCCCAATACACAAGCAATTGGCAGATAGTCAAGAATACCAGCACGTACTGACGACTACGAAGCTGCTGGAAGGGTTGATTAGAAGCCAACCTCCGCGAATTGGGAGTTCGTAGAATGGTGAGCGTCGTGCCAAAACCGAGATGAGTGTTGTCGAGCATGCCAAAGCCGTCGAATGCTTGAGAGCTGGAAGTAGATGGCAAGTGTGCACCTGAAAATAAAATAAAAATAACTTACAAAATAATTGCAGGCATACGTTCTAAAGCCGTAAAGATGTAATCAGATGAAGCATTAATAGAAAATGTAAGCTTTACCAAAAAGCAGCCTATTTACCCGAATGATATGTTACTACTATTCTAATAAAATTGTTTAATGTTCAATGCTACCTATTTCATAGTTTTTTTCAATGACAATGACACGGTCGATCCGGCTCTGGCTGGTCAGGGACTCTAATTTTTGTATTGTATTGTATCAAAGTAATTGGCCAAATTAATAGCCTATATTATCGGTGACGTAATTGTTTTAGTATTGCATGCATTAAGTGTATTAAAGTGCGCATTTTTAAAACCATACCCGCATATGGTTAAGCAACGCTTGTATATAACAACTGTTATACATTGTGCCAATCGTAAGCATGTCTCACTTACAACAAATAGGTTCACAACGACGGCATGCACCAGCTTGCCAAACTCATAACGAAACAATATGGTACCAATATTATCTGAAAAATAGAATAAGAGGCCTGCACCTTTAAAAAGGCATTAAATAAAAATTCTCTGCATTAGCCCCCCCCCCCCCGTTTAAAATTCCTGGTTACGGGCCTGGTCTGCATCTATAAAAAACCTAAAAATGGTAATAATAGGTATTGGCAAATCAGACTTACGAACAAGTTGAAGAAGGTATCCAAGGTCAAAAGGTGAGAGGTATGGATAAGTGCACAGTAAATGTGCAGCTGCGTAGCGACGGTAAAATGAAAAGCTGCGCGGCAACGGACATTGAACCGTGCGCCCACCGATAAGGGTAGCAGCCAGCAGGTGAATGACCGAGAGCGCCGGCCGTCTACGGCCACCCACAACATTGACCTTGGGACTTCGCGCGAGTTTACGAGAGGGGCTCGACTGCGCGACCAATCAAAACCAGCCCAGCATTTCAAGTCCCACCCTGCGTCCCTGCATCATAATTTCATAGAGAATAATTTCCCTATGGTTAAATTTCAGATCCCTCGAGGGGGGGGGGGGGGGGGGGGGCTCCACCTCAATATATTAAAAACCCCTTAAAACTTAATTGCATATTCTGGAACGAACAGACCAATACATTGTAACAGTAGTAACTATGGCACATGGCACGTAATGTATTGGAGCGTGAATTTTCCATAATTTCTCAACAAAAATTTTTTTTTTGCACAGAAGCAGACATTTTTTTGGGAATGCAACCTGTCCGTTTTTGTTACCCTATTGAACACCTACATACCTGATAGTAGAAATCATCGATAGAAAGGTTCCACAGAAAAATTATTTGATAGTCATTTTTCATGAAAATTGAGTTATTTTTATTTTTTTACCCCCAGAAGCAAACTATCAAGGGGCAAGCAACCCCCCGCATTTTATTAACATTAATAACAGCTACAATATATGTGAGTTTAAAAGAAATCGTTGGAGCCGTTTTTGAGAAATAAGTTTTTTTAGACGTTTTTGAGTATAAAACCCCCCAAATTGAGTTAGCCCAAAATAAAAAAAATTGTCTCGAGATATGATTTTTGTAAACCTACGTGCTGAATTTTATCAAAATCGACCGAGTAGTTTGCCCGGAAATCGATGGACAGACAGTAAAAACCACTTTTTTGGGTTTCTGGGACCCCAAAACGTGTAAATCCGTTGAAATCTCGGAATCGAAAATTTCGACCATCACAAAGCTTTCCTTATACTAGGCTACGTATAAATTGGAAAGCAGTAACTAGCGGGTACACTCATGATAGGGAGGACTGATGGGCTGATCTAGCCGATTTAGACTACTTAATCTCCGAATGCTATGCTATGATCAAAATCCCATAGATACTGGTTGCATTTAGGCTTATAACAATGTTTAAGGACCATGAAAAGCTATTGATAAAAATGAGTGCAGGAGGTTTTACTTTTACTTTTAGGCTGTATTTTAAAATTCTGGAACTTGTAAGTTGTACACCTTCCTCGTTGGAGGGGTAGAGTCCTCACACATGCGCAGTAACAAGGATCAGGCCAGCATTTAAGTTATTATTATTAGAACTTCTTTGAAGTTTTCGTGTTATTTATTCATAGCGGCCTTTTGATTATCGAAAGCACCGTTTGAAAGGATTTTGAAACGTATTGAAGTGCCAAAACTGGATCCATTTGCACTAAGCTTAAGGCGGTTATTCCACCGACGTCAATAGTCGTAATAATGCTGATATTGACGTGGTAGCAGACACTTTTACACTGTCTTTAATGTCTGCTAGTGGTCTGCTACAACGTCAAACACATCAATAATCACTATTGGCGTCGGTGGTATAAGCGAATGGCGATGTTGTGACAGTTATATGAACTATGGCTACTCCAACACACTTGTGTTGTATTATATGTTAGGCAGTTAATTTACGTACAGTACATAGGCGCAATCCGTTTGAAAAATCGATAAGATACTATTTTTGTTTTCTCCTCCTTTTCAATTTGACTGCTTGTTTCTCGGGTATTGTTTTACGTTTTATATTTTAATTTGAAAGTGATGTCTTTTTTGGCAACACATTATATATAAGCTTATTTATTAATTAATTATTGTGGAATGGTATACCTCAGCCATACTAAAAGGATTTAAGTCGGCGCCCATTCGTCAATTAATGGCGGAGAAGCATGGCTATTTAATTGTCGCTCATTTTATGTTGAATTTTTGCAGTGGCGGACCACGGTATAGGCAATCTTATGAGAAATTTTATGGAAGGGATATGTCGTCACTCGTCAGACATACAAATCAAGCAATCGTTGCTTAAAATATAAATTGTATTCCCTATGGGAAGTTTATCTTCCACTTTATATGAATTGTCATCCGACTTTTTGTACCACGGGGTAGCTTAACTAGACCTTTGCGGTAGGGGCGCAAGTATAAGAAAAAGTAGCTTACCTAATTACCTTAACTATATCAGTTGCATATCTGCATCAGCCATTATTCCCGCGACTTCCATGCACCCCTTGATTTCTTTTACTTGTCTGTCCATTAAATGCAGTATAATTTTGCAATATTCTTACAAACAGGAGCGCAATTTCGGGAGAGCAGCGCGAGAGTTTCTACTGTAGAACTCGGTTGAACTACTAGTTTCAGTTCGATCAATAACATGTGAAGTAGAACACTACAATGTAACGCATGTCTGTCCAAATATTACAATATGAATAAATACGTAATATTCATACTTGGACCGAAAATAACGACAAACGGAGGAACTCACATGAGAAAGGCAAGAAAGTGTCAAGTCAACTGGGATTTTTTTGTGTTTTTTCGGACTCTTACTCACTCTGGTCTCCGGAAGACCGGATTCACATTTCACCTGAACCTGAACATTAGAAGTTATTTTTTGACCTGAAGAGGCTGACTGGCTGAACTCCAACTTGGCAGCGTTGCGGGCTATGCTGTATGCGTGCACCCATTGTCACATTTATTACCTGCTGACAATGTCCGGAGCCAATTAGTAGTAGTAGTAGTGTTTGGAGAAATAGCAAGAATGCTAATAAAAAACAACCACTTTCACTATTAAGTCATCCACTTATCGAGTAAACCACTTCGCACATCCTCTTGTAAATATTTTTTAAATTTCAACAAGGATGAAGCCAATTTGATATCCCTTCGAAGAGAATTATATTTGGATAGACCGTCTTGGAATATGCTCTTCCTTAAAAATTCCGACGTCTGGAGCACCAACACACCGTCGCCAACATTTCTAGTGGAATAAGTGTGAATTTCACCAAATGTAGTTATTCTTGAGCGTAGGTACTCGGGTAGTAACCCGTTCATAATTTTAAAAATGAAAACCATCGTATCAATAAAAACTTGTTCACGTACGGTAAACATTGCAAGTTCTCGAAGCATCCAATCAACAGACGTCCGATACAATGGAACAATTAATATATTTCTAAGCCCCACATTAATCGCCACTTGAATATTTCTTATTGACTCAGAGGAGGCATAATTGAACAAAGTACTGCAATAGTTAACATGGGGTTTCACCAAGGCATCAAACACCATTTTTTTACTATTCCTATTTAACACAAAACGTAGTCGCTTAAGTAGAGACATCTTTTTCGTAATCATGAGTAAGACATTGTCAAAGTGATCTTTAAAATTCAGACGACAGTCAAGGGTTACCCAGGTATTTGAATTTCTTTACCAACTCAATCCTCTCACCTTCAACAATAACACTAGAGTTTAGCTTTGACAGAAGCATAGCTTTGGTCTTCTTCACATTAAGACATAATTTGTTCGCTTTCATCCAATTGACAACATTCATGAGGTCATTATTCATATCAACCACCATGGCATCAAGATCATCTCCAACTACATAGTACATAGTATCATCCGCAAACTTATGGAACTTGACTTTACTTACAACTTACAACAAATTGAAATTCTCCGGTGTTTCTACTTTCTAAGGACATTGTCGCATTGGTAGCCAATCTGCCCATAGAAATATACTGTATATTAATTATAATCTGCCATGGTAATTTCACTAATTTGTAAGGTATAAACAAAAACAGTAAAAACACTGAAAAACAATAAAACATCCAATTATTTCAATTATTCAATTCCAAAGATGCACAACAAAATAGACCCCTGTTGTTTTCTCATTGGTCAAAATGGCAAAATAAAACGTATCTCTTTTGCTCTTTGCTTATGCGGGCGTCCTCTGTTGATTTATTTGTTTATATTTATTACATTTGCAGTACCTTATCTACTCTATTAAATGATTATCAATTAATTAATGAGACTTGAAGACGGACACGAGTTTTTGTTCTTTCAATGGATACTGTTAGGAAAAAGCCTTCTACAGATATAGGTAAACTGTAAACATTGCCTTAAATGTGATATTAGTTTGGTGGGGTATACAATACTCCAGGTATTTGCAGCGTATGCTCAATATTTTATGCGTTCTGATATGCCAGTAGACTGCAATGAAAGCTCCATATAGCATAGGGGCGTTCTCAGAAACTACCATCCTCATCAAATCACGAAAGTCAGTAGTATTTGTCTATAATCAGCTCCAGCCGCCCAGGTGTGATCAGGAACTAATAAACATTTTTGGAACCCCAAGACATACATAGCATCCACTTTGAATTGAAAGGGCCTGACTCTGATTAAAAGGTGAAGTATATTAATGAGAAAAATCTGTTTAAACTCCAACAAGATGTGTTCTAGTGGAACAAATGCGCAATGCATGGTTAAATTCTGTTCTACAATACAAAAGACAAAATCTTTGACTAATTTATCTCAGTAGGCCTACCTAAAGTCTATACCCAGGCCTAGACCACATTTTAATAATTTTTCTTTACTTCTAGTAAGCCTGTTATGTTGCATGCCTGTCATACTAGTTTGGAACACAGTAGGCTATTGAAAAAACTGGATTTGGTGATTTTAACCATATTGATGATTGATTTAGCTTCAATGTTAATTTTAGACTCAGCGTCTACCATAAAATTACTACAGATGGGAACAATAGCTCTGAAACAACGAATAAAGAAAAATTTGGAATTGCCATTGAATCATGCAGACGCTGAGAGAATGAGCGCCCAAGAAGCACAATTAAAAATCGATAATGAAGGAAAATTAGAACGGCAGTATTACAATTTAATATCTGAAGTACACAATCTCAACAAAATTACCCTAGCCAAGACTGAATGCATAGTAAAAATCATTGCAATGCTGGCTGATAAGAAAACAACCGAGCAAGAGCTGAAAGTTATTCAATTATTCTTGTAAGTACATGTAGAAATGCACGTAGAAGTTTAATCTGCAACAGTAGCGCGCTTACCGTAGGCTACTTGAAACTACATTTTTTACATTAAAGGGAAATGGAGCTCCTCACATTCTATTTTTAGCGTAAAGTCAAACTTCTCATGAAATAGCGATCGTTGAGCCATGAATGAGGCGTCGTAAATATCGAAAATATATTCCTCTACACTTTCATGTACCGGTACTGTGATATGTAGCCGTAACATAATACCTATCGGCCACAGAAAAACAAACAATCACTGAGGATGTTCCAAAAGAGTCCCAAAACTGTGCCCCATGTGTCCTATGTATCAAAATGAGAAGGAACAACTTCTACTTTGGGAATTCTCATTTTTGACTCTACAATTGAAATTTTATGAGAAATTTAATTCTGTCAAAAATACGGGGTCCATTTGCACTTAAATAGTATTTTTGAAACCTGAATAATAAGAACGGAGACTAATGAGCGATACCACTAGGTTTTTCTTTTTTTATTGATTAACCTCAGTTTGTGGTTTGTGTTATGCGGCAAGCCAAATAATAGTTTGGAAAACAAATTAGCATTATAGCAAAGCAATGAAAATCCTCTAAAATACATTGAGTAAACGAGAGCCTTTACAAAGGTGTCCTACTTAAACACAGTTCTTAGTTTCCGCGCTGTTTACGACACTGTATTTAGGTACGTTCTATAATCTATACTATTAAGGGTAGGTTCCGCGTTCGTTAGGAGTTTCGGTAATGAATACTGCTTGACTCGAAAAACCACAGGTCCACTGAGGCTACTAGACAACAATGCAGAGAGCTGAACCGACTGCACTAACAATAATTAACGCATCTACGGCAGGCTCCAAAATTTGAAGGTCTATTTCTGTTATAGTTTTCTAAAAAGAATGCATTAGCCATGTTTCAACTGCAATCTAGTGCGCAAAATTTAAATTCTGATACCAATGCTTTTATTCCCTGGCTAAAATATGAAATATTTAGTAGGGAGAGAAGGTCATTTGCTTAAATTCTTTATCAGTCATCATGGTCCAGCGGAATCCTAGAATCTGAGAAACTTCACGCTCCACAGATTCATATGATTTCGAGCTAATCTTGAGCCAACTATAATAATCGTCAGACCATTCACTGTTTTTAGGCCAGTCTGTCCGGATAATCACGGCGTTCCTTCGCACAATGAACCTCTGCAGAGATTTAGCTGTACTGGCAATTAGTAACACTGTGTTTGTGGATATCCTTTCCCGTACAACCTGTGACAAATAAAGCAATAATGACTTTACCATGATTGCAAATGAAGCTCCTACATAAATACTATCGGCTTCGGTGCTTGTACTTGTGCAAGTCTCTACACATCATGCGATAGGAGACGTGTCGTTACTCAACACGGGTATTAACCTACAGGGGGGACTGAAGAGGTCAATCGGATACATTCATTAAATTGTTTGTTTGTGATTTGCCTTTGGCACTATTAATTAAATACGGATATATACAGTATATATAAACAAATAGGTTTCGTTGTAATCTGGTTTTTATTCTCTATTACTAGTACTATTACACATACATGCAACTGGCAAGCATTGCATCTGATGACATTCTTATGACGTAATTGGTTGTGCCAATATATCTAATTTATACATTTGTGGTTACTAAGCCTAAATTATTGTCTTTATCCTTTTTAGACTAATTGACCATTTCTGTTATTTGCAGGTCAAATAGCAATAACCATTCCATCGAAGCATTCGCTAAATCTCTCTGACAGCGGGAACCTACAAATGATTTCTACAGTTCATTTCTAAAATACTACGTGAAATCGAAAATTACCAAATTCTTCAAGTGAGGGCACTGACGACACAAAAGAAGCAACGAACTGTCAGCACGGTCGTGGAAGGATTTTGATCTGTAAAAATATGGCAGTCCTAGATGGCAATACGATGTGAAGTGCGGACTGTATTGCTCAATTGCTGTAAGAATCACGTCAGGATTTATCTGGAATTGGAGTAAATGTTTAAAACAAACTTGATTTAAAATTATTTATGAATTTAAGAACCCCTTAATCAATTTATTGTATCGTAAGGTACGTAGTGGTACATCAACGCCGTTAAGATTGTTTAAAGAACGTCTAATTTTCCTTTTTTTTTACAAGAAACTGAAAACCAATTCTTTTTAAGGTAAGGCATGTTTTGAACGCGTTGGATAATTTTCAACATATTAATTCCCACTCACACATCAAACAACTTTTGGTATCTTAATACTAACTCCTTCAAATCCATTCAGTGCCATTCCATCACATTTTCACCTCGAAATTGTTTAGCATGTGAGGCAAGGTCAAGGCATCAGAAAACATTACATCCGAGTGCTTTTAGGCGTTGAGAAATTTGAAACAAGTTCGGGCTCACAATTTTTCTCAGTTTGGGGCCTAAGACCAGCTTCAGACTTTGACATGACTTAATTTTATAATATAACATTTAATTTTATTTATGATTTTCTGCCTCCACTCGATTGAAGCTATCACATGAAACGCAGCACTTGCAGCACTTGAAGTGATATTATGGGAAATTTGAAATAGACCCTCTTAAACAAACAGGTTTTAGGGAAATAGCTAGTAGCCAGTAAACAGATTTTAGGATTAAATGACTTGGTTAGTGACAATCCAATGGTGGGATAATTTCTCCCTTCTAAGAACCAGGACTAAGCTATGTTATAGTAGGATCACAAACAAGTCTTCTAGCTCTATACAACACAGGCCTGCAGAGCCATTTGAGGTTAAAGGTTCTACATACCATTGATTTACGAGATGTGAACATAAGCGATGATACGGGAGCATTATCTTGCCATAGGACATCGCAAACTGATTCTATATGGACGCGCAATATAGAATTGTTCTTTTTACATTGTTGCCAAATCCTAAAAAATAGTTATTGTTTCAAAGTTCCAAGTTAATAGCAATGTGCAAATGTCTGGCAACAAATAACCCGCATTATTTATTATTATTATTCAGTAGTCGATATTAACAATTCTACTTATCCAGGTGGCCAACAAACTAGGCCTAACTAAAAGGAAGGAAAGTTTAAAAAAACAAACAGCAGTGCCGCGCAATTTCACTTAATTAGTTAGAATTATTTACGGGGGGGGGGGGGGGGGAATATTCTGTTCATTTTCCTCAAAAGAAATCACTTTGCCTGGTAGGCTACACAAAAATGTGTACTTATGTTTATCAACAGTAGAAACATGTATGGTGACAACTTCTTACAGTGTTAACTTACAAAGATATGAAAATGGTTAAATGAACAATTCACAAAAATGCAAGCTTTCTCAAAACGCGGAGTATTCACCCGACTGAATTAGCTACTACAGTACTACCATATTCTCTAAAATCGGTATGAATCGGTATCGTGATTTTTTTAGAGTAATAATATTTTAGGTGTGAAAATGTTAAATTTAGGATTTTTCAGATTCTTAACCTTCAGGTTGCAGAATGGATGAGGAATTAATTAACTTCGTAAAATAAACCCGATTGTAGATTTGTTTGCAAATTATTTTTAAATCCCCGCCTTAATAAAAACTGTTACTTTATAGTTTGTATTTTTTGATATACAGTGGGTCTTGTTGCCCGTAATTACAAATCAGTTTTTAAAAACCATGAAATGACTGTAGGCCTATGTATAAAATCTTGTAGCTTTCAACTTACTTTTTTCCAATGAGAGGTTCGCCATGCATTGGTGGAGAATAAACAGTTGATTTGATGTGAAGATGTTCTAATCTGTTGTAACCCAAAAGCTCGACTAAACTCTCTCCTAAGTTTTGAGGACTCAACACTAAAATCTGGAATATAAATGCTTTATTACATAGGTATATATACTGTATAGGTATGCATATGGCTAGAAGAATAAATAGAGGGAACACGAAGAAGGGAAGACTAAGGAAGTATTAAAAATTCAGATGTGGAGAGACAGGAGGGAGTGGAGGAGGCTCACATATCAGTATAAACATTCCAATCGTCAAACTCAACTGTCGGCAATGACAAAATTCCCAGTGAGTCACCGCCGTACGAATCGTCCATTCCAGTTGGTCACTACATGATTGGAATTCATTATACTACACTCATTTTTCGCCATAAGTGCTAATGTAGGTTAATATATAATGTAGGTTAATCGTGAGTGGGGCGAGCTAATCATGTATCCGACATGACGTATTGTAGTTGCGTACTCATATATATGTACATCTACATTCAGGAAAGAGCTGCAATTTATTTGCGGGGGTAAGATCACAAACCCGATTATATATACCTTCTTTATAGTTCATTTATAAATAACAAATGGCTAATAGTTAATAGCCTATCTAGCCGGCCGCCTTACCAAGTTGAATCCAGCGGATCAGAGCAGGTTCAAAGATGCAGATAACTTGGTAGTGTGCACAGTGCCGGTAGGGAAACATGGTAGGACCTCCGAACTAATCGTGTGACTTCACTGTGTTTCCCAAGTGGTTCGGAATCCACTATAATCAGGAGGTCCCCTGTCTTATAGGCCCACACCGTGGCCCGGGACTGCGTCCAACCATACTACTACTACTAGACCTAATAGCCTATCAACTATGAGAAAACTTGCCTTAAGATTGATAAATACTCCAGGGTGTAGCATGGGGTAAATCTCTTTAGTCAGGTTAACAAGAATGAGTGTCCTGAGCTGGTGGCAGCACTGGTAGCAGACGTCGTCAAGAAGGTACCGCGCATCTTTGTACTCGAGCTGCAGGTCGATGAGTTCTAAATGTGTCAGCGCAGGCAGGTTACCCATCAGTCTTTTCAAACTGCTTAACATCTGCCCTAAACAGCATAGCAAAATTAGTCTTATGCGAAAGTATAATGAATATTTCAGTGATTCCTGTTGGTGGCGCGAGCTTGACAAACTGTGAAATTAAGGAGATTATTTGATATTATTGGGTTAATTGTAAGAGTGGGCCGAAAGGCCCAAAATTCACCCATATGGAAAATAAAGACAATTTTCTTTCTTTCTCTATTTTAAACAACATAAATGGGATACAGTTGGATGAAAACATTTTTTTTTCGTAAATAAGGCAATTAAAAAAATAACTAGACCAATTCTTTCCTATGGGCGTAAAAGAAAGCCATCCAATATTTTATATAACCGGTATGGGTACCCAATTCATGCCACTAAAAAAATGTTTTCCACCAAACGTTCGGTAGGTACCGGTATCAAACTTGTCAGTCGAGCAAATACAGTAGACATAGACTTTGAAACAGCTACAATTACAATAGATTTTTTTTAACTGAAGCTGTTGTGCTTCCTACGAACCTTACCTACCACAATATCAGGGTTTTATTTACGGGGTACAAAATGATCATTAACAATGTTGGAATGCTAATTTATTATTGTGCAGCAATATGGATGTTTCCGGCATCGGCAACAGGTTATTAAGGTAGGCTATTACCATTAATAGGCTACCTAGGCCTACACATAATTACCTCCAGTTCCGAAAATCCTGCATTTTTCAGCCTGCATTCGTTGCCTCATGTTGCATGGGAATAAAAACCGAAGACCCTTAACCTGTCGACCCACTCCTTTGACAGAAAACTTGTCTCTGCCTTGTTGTTCCGCATAATAGGACATCATGTTCATAAACTCGTACAAGTTGTAAAAGTTCATCATAGAGTCGAAGATAAGGAAGTTTATGTAAGGTCCAATGCTGGCCATACACTGCATTGTGCGCCAGTGATCTAGTGTGTGCTAAAATCATCATCAATTGAAATAAGGCGCCCATTCCATCGACCGGCTAGGGCTATTTCCAAAAACGGTGACGTGGTAGCAGACATTCAAGACTTAGGTGGCGTTTCCACAGACCTCGCATTGCAGAATGCAAATGACATTGACGGAAATTAGAATTTTTCTTTTTATAGAAATCAATTAAAATGTTTGTACTTAACATATCCCATGACGCCATTTTTTAATTTTTATTTGTTTGTGACTTTACTGTATGATCATTGATCAATTTTAACTATGGCATATAAAGGAAAATAAACATTTCCGTCAATTCTGCAATGCGAGGTCGGTGGAAACGCCACCTAAGTCTTGAATGTCTGATACCACGTCACCGTTTTTGGAAATAGCCCTAGCCGGTCAATGGAATGGGCACCTAAGACATAAACGGCATGAAACCTTAAATGCAGACGCCTATACGGTCAACACGTTATAGATCGATCACAAGAAATGCCCGTTAGAGGGGGGGGGGGGGGTTGTGTTGGTTCAAAATAGAATAAACGTTAGATTATAACTTAACATTAACTTATAGAACGAACTACAACTAATTTTTTGGGGGAATAAATGCATAAAATATCGTCAAATTTTAGTGTAAAATATTCCTACTAATAGACCTATACCTGCACCTGAACCTGAAATGAATAAAATGCCACATTTACCCTACACCTGATCTCAAGTTCAGTTATGGTGTCGATGCTCTTATGAGGCACCATATATACAGTTTTTTATAACGGGGTTATAACCGACGCACTTTTAAGCACTGTTATTTTTAATAATGCCTTGAATTGTTGATTTTGATGTTGGTACACAGCAGTGAGATAAAAGACAACATTGACAGAGTCATTGTTGAACTCCATATAATTTCTAATGACCACATAAGCTTGGACTGCATTTTCCGTTAGTACGGTAGCCTACAGTAAATAGGCTAATTAAATTGATTACAAATAACAAAATAGCGAACCTGCCATCCGGAATAGTAATTAAACTTCCTGCGGGTGAGTAAATAATCGTCCAAGCTGAACGCTTGCCAGGTTTCAGGCATGTGGAAGGCTCGATACCAGTTACGACAGGTCAGACTAGCCCAATATTTCTCCCTCATTGATAAGTGGCTGAATATGCGACCTAGTGCTATGTCCGGTAGTAAGTCCCAATTTGAGTAAACGTGATCATTCGGCAGTACTTCGTCTTCTATATCGATGAATACGCCTGTAACATAATATAATCCAATAATTAACACATGTGAGCTAACTTACTGGGTGAATTTAGTAGGTAAAATTAAATTTTGTACGATAGGGTGAAAAGATCCGGATCCTACGTAATAATAATAATAATAATATATGTGTATTGAAAAAAAATTACATTACACAGATCAGCAGTAGCCACAACAGCTATATAGCTGAAAGAGAATCACTGTACAGTATATTCATCCTTTGAATACAGAAGCAAAGCCACTGGTATGGCGAGAAATGCTACTGTACTAACTTCCCTAAATTGCTTAGAGACCATCTCTTAGAGAAAGATTTCTACACTGTCACCCAGGCACTAGCACACAATGACAGAACTGTACGGTACCTGATTTTGACGATTTTACTTCATACTTTCTTGTATAATTTATATACATTTGTATTTATTTATGGCCTACAATAAAGTACAAATTATTTGGCTCCAGTATAAATGATAATTGTTTTACCGTCGTAGGACGTTTATATATCTAGTGACTCTCCGATCCAAATAAGAAAACACTAGCCGCATGTAAACAAAAAGCGGCACTGTCATCTTATATTTATGTTGATCAATGAGATGACAGTGCCGCACCCGTGTTTTCAATTTAATTGGTTGGAAAGTCATTGCGAGGTCCTACGAGTACTAGCCTATAGTCAATTCCATGAGCATTGCTTTTCGACAGGCAAGCAGCTGAGCCAATCACCACAGTAGGCCTAATTTTAAGTCTTATGTCGCCCAGTATTCTATGCGGTTGTCCTGGCTTTCATGTTTACTTTTAGGGGTACACAAGCTTCTGTCCAATCAAATGTTAAACAAGTCTTAAAAAAGATTGTCTTAGATTAGGCTATGTCTTAGAAATTTGCAGTCCCAAATGTCGTTGGTTTTGTTCCTGTGTCTTTTTGAATAATTTTGTGTTTAATAGGAGGGCTATGTTCTATCTATGCAGATTTCAAAAGTTCTTTAACGGACTACAGCCTCCGGTCCAGCTTGTACGGCTAGTATAATGACGAGTCCAACACCGTGCCATACTGTCGGAAGTCCACTGTATCGATTGACCAGAATTAATAACCTTTTGAAGTAGGTAGATTGGCGGGTTTTAACTCGTCCCACCAATAAATTACATAGACTAAAGACCTACCATGTAATGGTTTACGCGGGTAGACATAATAGGATAGTCTCTAAATACAGTATCTGGAAAAAAATAATAGATAGGTCTACAATACAAAATACAGTGCAATATAAACAACAATACAATACTGGAGTATTGCTCTCCTTTATACATAGACGAATGGACACCAGCTCCATCTTCAATTCCAATGATGGCGAGTATTAATGCACATAGGCCTACTACTGGCCAGCCGTATGGTAACTAAGTTATTACTCGGGCTGTGACACTTGACAACACTCGCGGATTTATGCACCGATCAGCTATAGTTGTTCAGCTAAATATGTCCCTAATGTCTTCCAACCATAGACAAGCCACTTCTTCAGTGCCTATTTAAATTATAGGCTATACAGTGGATACTCCGGTCTTATTGTATTATTCTGTCCCACTAATCAAAACAATATATTCTGATTCTGATTATAAGTATAGCACATCCAGTAAATTCTAACTTTAAACATAACTTCGAAAAAGTTATAGGCCTAAACTGACCTTTTTCGTCTTCGTCCATTTTCCAAACACCTTGCATGTCGTATATTGTAGAGATTAGCCTACTCGAAATCCATGCAACGGTGAAATAACTCGACAGCCAAGAAACACCGCTAGCAAAGCTCAGCTGATGCACATACAGAAATAAATCACTCGTTGTTTTCTTTCTATTAATAAAACTTCGTGAAAACCAACGCGGGAGTCAGTTGTAAACTGTTCATACTGTGTAATGCCTTAAAAATAAAAAGTTGAAGTCTCAGCATTTAATTAAACATTTTAAATAAAAATGGCATTTTTAAATTAACGTATGAGACTATTAAGCATTGAAAAATTCCTTAGTAATTCCCATAAATGCAGGCCTACGGCTACATTGATGTCAGCAGTCAAAAATATTAAAAAAACAAATGTAACTTGAAAGCTCACCACTAGATGGCAGTTGATGTAATCCTGTCGAGCAGAGCTTAATCTCCCTCCCCACGCTATTTGGAGCGTGTAAGGGTTGCTTTTGTTGGTAGCGCTGAAGTTTTCCAGCAGAGTCTGCTGGCTGGGGGGTGGAAATGTGAACGATATAAACGTATCCCCCAGCTTTTATAAACTTATCGGGTAAACAACCGCCAACGTTCAGTATTTGTCTCATTTTTCGGTTCCGCAGTAGTGAGGGTTCGTGAAAGAAATTACTATACAATCTTCGTACCGGCCTTGCGTGTGTTTGACCTGATTTGTGTCCGTATAGGTCACTGTCCTTTTATAAAAGTGAAAATCCGCCATTTTCCGATTATTTCATTCTTTCTATGAATATTTAAAGTACTTCTCTTTCCCTCCAATTTGTTTTAACCAGAAGGCTGTTAGCTAGAGACAACGAGCTTCCTCCTTTAAATTACCACTGCGAAATTTTGATCGTATATAGAGTCTGAGTGGCCCAGATACTAGGAGTACAGTAACACATGTTTTCTTGCAATTTAAAACATTTATAGAAATTTAGCAACTCTTCGAACGATCGAAAAATAAAATAAACGCAATAGGCTTTGAATCTTCGAGCCTTTTAATGAGTAGCCAAACAGTTTAGAAGTCGAAAATATCACTTAAAAAGAATTAGCCTGATTTGCACAAAATTATTTCAGAATACTCGTACATTGGGAGACAAAGACACACGCTCATATGGTAGCAGCTATTATAATTAGGGCCTAATGACCAAACATGCAATACAATTCATATTATTCGAGTCCTGTTTCTATTGTACATAGAAAGGTCCCACTGCAAAGGCCTGATCGGCAATAATTAATCCTAAAGTCAGTTTTCTTTGCCACAAAATCTTGATTTTATTTACCTTCAATTTCAGGGGATAAAATTGTCATTATATGCTTAAATGGGGCTAGTTTTTAGGCGAAGAAAATGCCGCAGTTAAGGTGAGAATATGCATAAATGGTACCTACCTATTATTATTTTAATTTGTGCTTAGTTGTAGCCTATTTAAAATGTAGGCTACCTTAAGTCTGCATATTTGCATAACGTATACAGTACAAAACTTTTGTGTCGTGCCGCCAAAGATTGTTTGAATATGCTATAACATTAAATCCGATTACCAATGGTGCGAGATTATATTGTGAAAATGACATGCTACTAATATCTACACTGTCACTGAGGCACTAGCAGACAATGACAGAACTACCTGATTTTGATAATTTTCGGATTTTACTTTATAGCCTACCTACCTTCTTGTCGATTAGACTACTTAATTGTATAATTTATTAGATACTTACATATTTATTTATGGCCTATAATAAAGTAAAAATTATTTGACTCCAGGATAAATGATACTTTTTTACCGTTCAGGCCTACAGTAGGCCCGCTGAGGAGGTTTCCTCATGAACCTGAGTCAATTGAATCTTAAAGATTTATGAATATATCCGCCCCTAAGGCAGGCCTATACCTTATATATAATCATCCATTATTAGCTTATACAGTATTATACAATGAATACGATGAATTTCGGGATTGAAAAAATATCCCATAGAACTGGTTACAGTGTAGTTCATTACTTTGCGTTATTTCAAGGACCTCGAGTTTACCGACTCCCCCCATTGTTCCCAACTTTAGGGTGAGGGGAAAATTCCTTTGAAGTTTCAATATGGCTTCATGCGCCTAGGCACCTATGATACGTGAAATTTCTCCTGTCGTTTCTATTTGGGGAACCCATTTTATTAGAATAGCAGAGCAGCCAGGGCCGGCCCGTGGTTTTTCGGCGCCCTAGGAGAAACTTTTGCCTGGCGCCCCCCTTCTCCCCTCATGACACAAGCTATTGTACCAATATTTCTTTGACGTAAATTCTCAAAATTTGTGCCCAAATTAGTGAGGTTTTACGCATATTATTCCCTGGACAATGCCCCCCCCCCCCGGAGAGAAAAATTGATAATTAGATTCAAATTAGTGAGTTTTTACGCATTTTGCAAGTAGTACAGCTGAGATTTTACCAACGAATAAACCTACCACTGAGGGGGGCCCAGGGGTCTCCCCCGAAGAAAATATTGGAAAAAACAGGTCTGAAATGTTGGAGTTTTAGGCATTTTGAGTACCTAATATATTTTTGTGAAAATACTTGGTCAATATGTTGATTTTTTTTTCATGATGTCTTTCATGTAATCGAAGTGTAGGTATATTAAATATTGTAGGATAAACATTAGAGCTAAGAAAGAGTCAAAGACAAGTGGGTATCAACGTTCTTGGTTATTTACATCTGCTTTACAAACAAAACAGTAACTGACTTGACAATTAGATTGAATAAAGAAAATTGATTAAGTTAATAAACAAAAAACCAAAACTAGCTTTAAAAATTTTCTTCTGGCTTTCTTTTTGGAAAATTCTGATACTATTTCGCTGAGGTTAATATTTTGCGCCAAGTCAGGTTCAATAGATATTGTTGCCAAACCGACCAATCTCTCTTGAGTCACACTTGGCCTCAAGTAAGTTTTGATTAGCTTCAACTTGGAGAAGCTTCTTTCGCCTGAGGCCACAGAAACAGGCAGCGTCAGCAGAATACGGAGAGCCACAAGCAAATTAGGGACACTTTCCTTTAAGTCAGAATTTAGAAGGAACATCTTTGGGTGTTGATTCTTCTGAAAAATGCCTTGATATTGCTTGTAGTTTCGTCTCTGACAAAATATCTAGTACTGTTTAAAGAATTATTATTAATTTTTTTCTTCATTCTTCATTTTAAGCCTTTTAAGCTGTTTAAAAAAAACTTCTCCTTCAAACATTGTGTTTTTATTTCCGGTGAAGTTTTCCATAGTTTATTTTTCCCGAATAGCCCCTCGAAGCTCGGCGCCCTGGGGAGTCGCCTAGTTCGCCTATAGGCACGGGCCGGCCCTGAGGGCAGCAGCAGGCCAGAAACACGCACTATCGGCTCTTTTGTGGCTATAGCGAACCATAACGAACCTGAGTGTTGAAGATTGTACAGCCCGTAGGAAATTGGCAGCCCGAAATTTAATTATTTTTATTTTTATTTTTATTCAATAAACTAAGCAAGTTATTAAATATTTGGCTCATTTAAGTTGTAGAAGACTACTTCATGCATCATATAATAAGGTATTTTTAATTTTCGACATTGCAGTTTTTTCATTAGTAGGCCCTATCTGATTTATGCGAAAAGTTCTTGTTTATAAATTATTATCGTGTTTATGAAAAAACTGCAATTTCGAAAATAAAAATACCTTGTTATATAATGCATGAAGTAGTCTTCTACATGAGCCAAATCTTTAATAACTTGCTTAGTTTATTAAATAAACAATTAAAAGTATTAAATTTCGGGGTGCCAATTTCCCACGAGCTGTACACTCTTAATTCAGAAGTTTTCCTCCGATGGTTTATATTTTCCATTGTTGGGACACACTGCTCTTCCGATCTTTGTGAATTTTTAGAACAAGATCAATTTCCTCGCCACAAATGCTATGGTTTCAGCGTTTTAAAATGAAAAATCATAAACAAATCTCAGTAGGTACCGTAACACTATTTAACGAAATGAATTATATTTAATGAAATATGAAATAATTAATATGAAAAAATGAAATATTTAACGAAATATCATGAAATTTGGCATGCGGGTGCATACAAATATTGTCCAGTGGTATTTGTTCATTTTGCATCATATCTCGGGACATTTTTTGCTTGGTTTTGGGCTAATTCAATTTTAGAGGGTTTACTCTTCAAAAACATCAAAAAGGCTAAAAAAAGGCTCGTTTTTTTTTAAATTCACGTATTCATTATATTTGTATAGTCAATGGGTCGCTTGCCCCTTGATAGTTTGGTTCTGGCGGCAAAAAACAAAAAAGACTCGATTTTCAAGAATGAAAAAAAAAATAATACTAATAGGAAACCATATACGGGCTCACTCGTACCGGTTTTATATATATAACTACCAGATACGATACCTAATTTTCTATCTTTTATTTCTTTCAAATAAAAATACTAGTATATAGGCTACCCAATGGGTTAATTATTTAATTTCTCTTGCAGGAAGTTTTTGACCTAAGGTCTGGGATGCAGTGGCGTCACTCCAAGCGACGACACCTTTGTCAGGCCGCCAGGATACGCGTCATGTTGTGCTGTGGAAGAAAAAAGGTAGGTGCACCGTACCTGGAGCAATAAAAAAAGGCTCTATAGTATAGTGCTGACATTCAATGTAAACTGTGAAGCAAAGGTTAGGCAAGCATAAAAAGCTGTCGGGTTCCATTTTCAATTTGCACATTAAATGGTGAAGCGCATGGACGTTTCAAGCAATTTGACAAATGCGCATGACAACGACATTTCCGTAAACTCCGCACCTAAACAGAATTTTTATATGTTTTAGCCTATAAAATTGCTGTGATATATACAGTATAGCCTACAGTACATCTTGTGTTTTTAAAATCTGGGACTATTCTTACTGTAAAATTTGTACTAGCATAAAACATATCATATTGTTAGACAATCAATCTACCTATGTATATAAACTTGGGCATTGTTTGTAGCAAATTAAACATGACCTCATGTTATATTCTCCAGCGGAAATCTAAATAGTAAATCTAAATTTGTAAGTTACATACACCAGGTTCTATATACTCAATTAGAGAGGAATGACAGAAATAAATGAAGGTAAGTAAAATAATAATAAAGAAAAATAGCAAACCCCGAATACGGAGGCAAATGGGGGTAGAAGCCCGAAACGACCGCACGCGGACTGATTACCAGGGGTGGTGGAGGTGGGAGGGGGGGGGGGCTTGGGATTGTGCCAGACACTCACCCTCCACATCCAGGGCTAAAAGGAGCTCATGAAAATCATTGCATTTTTGCTTTCCTACTTATACGTTCTTCGAGCTCTACAGCCCTTGATGGGCTTTGACCTGCTCGACAACACTCCTCCAGTCATCTCACTTTGTACACGGGCTACGGACTCCCAACTCGCGAAGGTCATTTTCCATCTCATCTTTCCAGCGTTTTCGAGGAAATTCCAATCGTCTTCCTGTCATGCTCGCTTTGTAAATCTTGTCCGGCATGCGGTCGTCTGACATTCATACGTGTCCCAGCCATCTTAGGTGATTTGCGATTTTATAAACCGGACTGTGTCTTCTCAGTTGATTATCGCGTCTATTTCGGCGTTGTTTCTAAGCATAGGGGTCCATAAATCCTCCTTACTATCTTTCTTTCCAATACACGCAGTTCGTTTGCGTCATTGACAGTAAGATTCCAGGTTTCCGAGCCATACGTTGCAATAGGTCTGATAAGGGTTTTATATTTCCTTAACTTAGTGGCTCTGGATATAAGTCTTGACCTTAGTAATCTTGGGTTTACGAAGTATGCGAAGTATCCTCATGAAAACCATTGCGTTTTTTTCTTTCCTAATTATACGAAGTTAGTATAAGGAAAGCTTTTTTTTTTTTTTAATTGGTTTTAGGGCGACTGCAAGTTAGGGCTTGCTTATACGCCCACCGAGCCAATTGGTGTTTCTATTGAATATATTAATATATTAATGGGTTACACTGCCCTTGTAAGATCTTTAGTTCCTCTTCATTTGCTAAGCTTCCTCTTCTTCTTCTTCTTCAAATCGATGTATTAATAAATTAATGTAAAAGGTTACACTGCCCTTGTAAGATCTTTAGTTCCTTTGTGTTGGTCGAAATAGTCAATTTCAAGATTTCAACGAATGAATAAGGACCAAAAAAAAAGTTTTTTTTAAACGAAATGTCTTTTTGGGAAAATTGTCCATACTATTGTATAACGTGCCATTCACTAACTATTTTTAATTTAGGGAGGGCTGCTGGTTAATAATTTATGGACTGTTTGTGGAGTGGTGACGTCAGAGAGGCGAACTGTAGTAAATCAATGACGTGCTTACAAGGGGTGGAGAAGGGGGTCATCACTGTCCAGTGACTTACAGGAGTTTACAGTATGCGATGATAATAAAATGATTCTATGTACACATTCTATACCCACCGAACACAATTTGTGGCTCCTTAAGAAAGTGTTCATTACAAACTAGAAATTTCTACTCCAGTAATAAAAGCTTGGTAATGAGGAACAATAAAATTAACAAGTACCTACAGGCGCGGATCTAGAATGAGACCAAGGAGGGGGCTAAGATTAAATACGATTTGTTCAAAAAAAAAAAAAAAAAATAGGGCTGAAATATTGGGGGTTTACGCATGTCCAGAGTAATAAGGGCCCTATATTATGTGTAATTAATATAAACGAGCACAATTTATGAAAAATAGGACTGAAATAGTGGGGTTTTTACGTCTTTTGAGGAACCTAATGGGGGGCTATAGCCCCCCCCCCCCGTAGATCCGCGCCTCAGTACCTATATACTAATTCGGACGTATAATGGTATAATTAAAATTAAACATTATTCACAGCAAAGTTCCGGGCAATTGAGCGAAATTCAGGCGAAGATGACTGCCGATGTCGCCCAATCTATTTTTTTTTTTTTTTTTTTTTTTTAATGTAGTGAATGCGAAGACACTTTTTTGCATAAATAACATGTTTGAAAAGTAGTACCCCCAAGGCTATACCCAGGAGTTTTGAGGGGGGTTCAGCCAATTGCACACTACTCTTATGAAATGTAGCAAAATAATAGCCTACGTATTCAACTCCCATGTAAAAGTAACTAATACACATGTTATAAAACAGGGGGGGGGGGGAAGTCTCCCTCGTGGAAAACTTTCCGAAATATTTGGGTTTTATGCATTTGGATAGCAGTAAAGATTAGATTCTACCAATGGAGATCAATGTAACGGCAAACAGGAGGGTTTGTAAACACACTTTTACACCCAAGACTCCAACCAGGGGGTCCGGGGGTTACAGCTATGAGTAACTTTAACAACGTCAGGCAGGCTATATTCGACATTCAGCGAGGTCCAGAAGTCTTCCAAGTCAGCATTTTCAAAAGACGAAATTTTTGTCATATATTCTTCCAGACGACCTCTCAAATTGTTTTCAACGTCCGCCGCGAAAGAATTGCAGATTCTGAGGAGCCATGACCCACCATTTGGGAACCCTTTATACTACAATATATAGCTACTACTGTACGCTCACCTGTAGTTGGTACAGGTCAAAGTACACCCCCATAAAAGGAGGCTTTTCACTCCTTT
Organism: Psococerastis gibbosa; assembly: GCA_963971405.1. Classification (NCBI taxonomy): domain Eukaryota; kingdom Metazoa; phylum Arthropoda; class Insecta; order Psocodea; family Psocidae; genus Psococerastis; species Psococerastis gibbosa. The sequence goes on along the minus strand of OZ020489.1, from coordinate 19,744,428 downwards.
TCTGGGCGCATATAACCCTGTTCAGAACTTTGGAAGTTTTCCTTTGAGATTCTCTTCACAATTTTCAATAGTCACCAGTTTTTGTTATTAAAGAGTCCAAAAAACGACGTCAGGAAAAGATGAACTATAACGAGATTCAAACGTATGTATCTGCTCTGCCCATCGGGGGCAGCGTTCTATCCTCCATGCCCCCCTTAATGACTCGTTCCAAAATATCCAAGAAAAATTGCAAATTGCTGCTGGTCCAATTTGGACAAGTTTTATTAGAAAAAGCTGAGAAAAGCCCCGGGACACATGGATGGTGGCCTGCTAAACGAAAATAAATCTGAGCCAAAACTTGAAGTGGTCTCGACTTATGGAACACATCCCGTAAAGCAACCGATTGATCGAATGCTGGAGTCCCATTGTCTGTCTCTCTCCAACCAACTGCTGAGAGCTTTCCACCGTCTTTGTCTCGTGCACGCATGTAAAACCTGGATCTGCTGGTAATTTTCACAGGTTCTGGACTTGCAACCCCTGCCTGACCCACTATTCCAGCCCCGTGTTATGCTAGATGCTTTATATCGATATGCTGACCTTGTTTTTGCTAATTTATTTCAACAGAGTTCAACAACTCTTCTTCTTCCTAATTAATTATGTAGACAATTAGGTACTATTTATATTGCTTTCTAATTTATTTTATGCTAGGCCTGATCCGACAAACGATACTGTAAATTTAAGAGATGCTTATATTCTAAGTATCAGTCGTAGGATCAGGCTTTAGTCTATGACTAGATTTGCGATTTAAAAAAACCTTATAAGAACATCCGTTTTTTTTTTAGAAGAGTGTCTGCAGCCTGATAGAGGCGATTATAATACCGCGGTTAAATAAATACCCTAGGATTATAACTGTAAACAAACAAATTTTGAATAGCACTTTCCATTATAAAATTATCTTGTTTACATTTTTAAAACCAGGGGATTAAATAAATACGGTACCGGTATTATAATCGCCTCGATCAGGCTGCTGGGCTGCGATTCGAAACTACACACCTCTACAGATTTTTGTGAAATTTGACACGTAGGCTGAGTTCCAATTCAGAGTAAAACTTTCTTTTACTTGCTTCGACTGTAAGTGGTTTCGTTCTTACAGTTTTATCGGGTGCGGCGCGCAAGCCAAGTTCCTTCATTGGGTTTATAAACCATAGAAATAGAGTACAATACATAGAAAAGCCAAAAATACAACGAACAGTATATGCATCCAATGCTTAGTTTATAAAACCAGCAAACGACACATGGCGAGGCAAACAAATGAATGAAAAGGAAGACAACGTGAATTTGATGAAGATGAACAATTGTGCCGCCTAAATATACCGAATCAATTAGTTTACCAAAAAACTCGAGGGTAATAACTTAAATATAGATGGTGTCAAAATAAGATGCAAAATTAACAATGAAATTTCCGCAATGGAGCAGTGCGTATCCACCCCCCCCCCCCCTTCCCCCCCACTCCCCCAACGATTTATCTGATGTTATCAAGTATTGATGACAATTTCGTACAATATTGATAAAATCAGAAAATTTTTCGAAATGAAAGTTTCACAAAACTTCCCACCTTACCCACTAATATAACTTAAATTATAGAAAAAGGGAGAATTTGTGTTATTAGGTACTATACCTTTAATAAAAAATCCATAGGCTATATTATGTAATTTTTTTTTAAATAAAAAAAATTAGTAACTTTGTCCATAATGTACGATGCATAGATAGTGGAAAACAATGACGTCGAACATTTTCCATTCGTAAACTGTGCATGTGTCTGGAAATTTGGGAAATCAGGGGGACCAGACACTCCCAGTCTCCCTCGCCTTCCCTTGGCATCTTTTCAAAAAAATCGCGTGCTCATAACATGTTTCCAAGGTCTGACTGTCACTTATACTATGTTTTATTGAAAATTCCCGCTGAGGGCTATATTTTTTAGCCCTAACTATTTTTGTCTTTTTTAATGGCCGGGGTTTGTAGCCCTAACTGCTGCCTTCGGCTTATTGTAACCAGGTTCGCCTCATTTTTGTAACTCTGTGTCCCTCTGGTTACACCGTTTCGTATCTCAGATGGCTGTGTCAGTTCCAGGACTAAGTCTTACTTTTGCTTCGCTATAGTCCGGGTGTCATTGGTCACGGTCCCCGTAGCGTAGCCACTCAACAACCGCCTCACAAAGTCGGCAACTATCAGACCTGCATGTGTTTTGCATATTCTTACAGGTTTTAGGGCAGCCCCTAACTTGTACACTGTTATTGAGACCATCGAACATAGCAGCAGCAGGATGCACTGTGTTCAAATTGTTCACTTTGACACGTTGCTGCGAGTCAGAGATTCCAACAAGAAACATTATTATAATTATACCTATACAAATAGAATAATATAATATTAGGCTAATAATTAAAACTGTAAGTAGTTTGTTGGGCAAGCTGTTTTAGACGATCCCTGGGCAACCACGTTGTCAAGTGAGCTCCCGATAGCAGTTTTTGCCTGACGGATTTGGTAACGGCTGTATTCCCTTAAGCAAAAAAAAAAAAAAAAAAAATAGTTTGACCTATTGGCCCCTACAGTGGATATGATTTCCAAAGATTTTTATCATCAAAGGGGCCGTCCATTAATCACGTGAGGTTCGAAGGGGGGGGGGGGGGTCAGCAAAAATCACGAAATATCACAAGGGGGGGGGGGGAGGGGGTATAGTAAGATATCCCGTGTATTTATTTTTTCGTCAATATTGTTTTTATGCCAGTCAAAAACAACCTGCAACCTTTCTCTCTTGACATTTTTATCATGGTCCTTAATTTTCTACAATAGAATAAAATTAGATTACACTTTATACCTACTGTATGTATTTAAAAATAATATTATAAAAATTTTAAGAGACTTTGTATGTATTAAAAAATACACGTGATTTTTTGTGGGGAGGGGGGTCTTAAACCTCACCACGTATCACCATGGGGGAGGGGGGTTAAAAAATGTTTAAAAAAACATCACGTGATTAATGGACGGCCCCAAAGACTGCGATAATTTACTGTATGCTGACAATCAGCTCCCTTTTATATGGTATAAATAAAACTTGCAATAATCCCCACAATTTTAATATTTTCTATAAATTTAAGAGAAGATTCCAAAAAAATTTCACTGGAAATATTGAACTTAGGCGGCAATTCCACCGGCGACTTTACTTCACTTGTGGTTTAAGATTTTTTGTTTGTTTTGTTTTAAGGAGACTATATTATGTAGCAGACATCATAAATAAGTCTCTACCATATTATAACTTAATTTATAATAGATAAGTAAAGTATCTACATAATAGTCTCTTTAAAACAAAACAAACTAAAAAAATCTCAAATCACAAATGAAGTAAATTCGCCGGTGGAATTGCCGCCTTAGAGAAATCAATGTGATGTCATAAATTATAAGAAATGTTCTTCTATATAATTTGATATTATATTGTAGAATGTCGCTGACACGAACAGCATTTGGGCGCAGTTTTGGAAGAAATGAAAGAATGAAACAGTAGTGTTGACAAACGGTGTTGATGCTGCGGCCACATACTAATTATATCAAAATGTAGAGAAACACTGCTTCTAATTTATACTCAGTAGCTCTCTCCACCACTAGGAAAATTATTGTATTGTATCTTAGAAGTCTACGCAGTTCCACTGAAGATGTCGACCGCAGATGTTGACGAAACGTTTGGAAGTTCACTTTCACTTCGACCACGGCCCATCAGCCCGGATTCTACTGGTTCCTCATTCGACTCCGGCCGTGAAAGCCTTTGCAGTTATACAAATGCGTATAACACACAGAATAAAGTTTGGTACCTAATTTCAATTTTCAACCCCTATCCTACAGGAAAAGCGAAGGGTTCAAATTAACTGGAAATTTTCCAAAAAGGAGTGCTGTTGATTCGTCTCCAGAGCAACTCCTTTAGTAAGTTCCCTTCCACTTTTTTCATTTAAAAGATCAGCGTCGATAAAGTTTTCGAGTTGTTAGGGTTCTCAACACCTGGCTTCCAATTTAATCTTAGAACTGCTTGGAACCATGTAATCTATGGATTTCCTGCAACAAATTAATATGGGGATGACCGACTTTAAATTTCACTGATCTTATTTTCGATAGAATTTGATATCAATGACTTCCAATTTTTTTATTTTACACTTTCCTTATAACCGAAAATTAGAGGATACAGAAAAATTGGGCCAGGCGGGATTCGAACCCACGATCTACGCCTAACCTCATCGCAAGGGCGGATTTTGGCTCCAATTTAGGGGGGGGGGGGTCAGCGGGCAGGTTCAGTGGATTATAACATTAAAAAAAAATTCTTTTTAATTCCCACTGTAAACCCAATGTTATCTAGTGTAAGTTAATTTTTTTTTTGGGGGGGGTCCGAACCCTCTGACCCCCCCTAAAATCCGCCCTTGCGGCTAATCGTGAGTTCGAATCCCACCAAGTCCACTTTTTCTATATCCTCTAATTTTCGGTTATAACGAGGTTACCTCATCAACCAAAGTTAAGTTAATGTCAGTGTTATATGTACAGTATATACCATATAATACTGCAATATAATATACAATCTCCGTATATTTCTTCTGTTTTTTAAAAATAGTAATAGCGCATGAGATTTAATTGAGTTGTGGCCGTTCCATAATAACAAAATTGATGCGGGGCTGGGAGAGGGAGCAAGTGTAAGAGACATGCTATACTATGGAAATTAATTAAGCTTTAGTACTACTATTTCAGGCTGATATGAATCCATTTCACACACACGTAAATGTGATGGCACTGCTAACGAAAACAAACTCTGCCATAGGGATACGGTACCATATGTTAATTCAATAAAGTAAAAAGTAAATTCGTGTCGGGGTGGTACTACCCGTGGTACAGGAGTTTTCAGGTTGCATCAACAGCCTCCTGTTTAACCTATCGACAGTCAGGGAAGACTGCCGGGACCGCCGGCTTTACATGCCCTCCGAAGCATGGTAGTCAGAAGATAAATAATTGTACCACTAGAAAATTTTGGCATTCGGGTGGGACTCGAACCAGTCACCTTCTGGATGATAGTCCGAGTCGTTACCTCTACGCCATTCTGACTACTTCAATAAAATTCAATTCAATAAAATTAGGCTATAACTTACTGAACAACTAAATTATATTAGTACAGAAGTACAATACATTAGCAGCTTACATCAGTAGAGGTATATTACAAAATAGTAGTAGAATATATAATTACATACCAACTTTGTCAAGTATTACTAAAAATTATATTAAAGCGACCAAAATTAAACCCTAGGAGAATTATATAGGTACAATGGAACTATTCTATCTACAATATTACGGCACCTATACTAATAGACTAATAGGAAAGCATGTACGGTCACTCGCACCGGTTCTTTTTACTGTATTAATAATAGATTGAAAATGAATGGACGGTATAGTTAAGGATATAGAAATAAATTTCCGAGCAGTATTAATTGTGTGCCTCATATAAAAAGGCTAAAGCTTCCCCTTGAGTTTAATGAATTGTAAGTCAGTATTCTTGTACTACTAGGTAGACGAGTAAGAACGAGGGAAGTTATAGTGCCTTTTACTATACTAGTATAACCATTGCTGACGTGTTGTTCGAACAGTGTGAATTTTAACGTCAGGGGGGGGGGGGCAGACTGCGCGCCAGACGCTCATACAACCCGATCTACTCGGTCGTTTTTTCTACTACCCCTGTGTGTGATTCCATGATTTACGCCGGTCTCGGAACAACGCCTAGTCCATTTCCCGGACGCATTCCAAAACCCCATCCCAGCCAACCCTATATATTTTTGTAATTAATTTTGTACATTTTATTCACCCATGGTATCCCTAGACCTCTCCCCATTCAGTGGTGAGATATGTGTGACAAAAATGGCGGTTCCGGTTGTTTTTTCTCGCGTAAAGTGAGTGTATTTTTTGTGTACTATAATATAGGAAAGCTTTGCCATGTTTTTGTGTCATTTTGAATGGAATTGTGGCGGATTGGAAGGAGGATTAATTTCCTTTCCTGGTTTTGTTAAGTCCCGGAAAAATCAACGGCCGCACATCATCTCCTCATTTACTAAATGGAGCTTTACCGTAAACTGAAGCCGATTTGGCAAACATTTTGGGCTGGTTGGATGATATATACACCCTCATACCTTAGGAGTCTCTTCTACATATTATCATATTTTGATGAGTCTGTTAAGTTGGTTTGATTAGTATGGCCCTTTCCATGAAAATGAGTTGGTATTTGTAATTACAGGGAAAACTTGGGCAGTATTAGGCTTTCGTTGTATGCATTTGTCTTTAAGAGGATATGCTACGTAGAAAATTGGCACACCAATTTTAAATACTTTTCATTTTTTATTTCATTAATTCTGCAAGTTATAAAATTTTTGGCTCATTTGAGTTGTAGAAGACTACTTCGTGCATCATATAATCGGGAATTTTTACTTTTCGGTTTTGTAGCTTTTCCAAAAATCCCAGATTACACGAAATATTAGTCCCCTCTGGTTTTTATGAAAGAATTGAGGCACCAAAAATGTAATATTTCCTATTATATGATGCATGAAGTAGTCTTCTACCACTTACCTGAGCCGAATCTTTAATAACTTGCTTTGTTAATTAATTTAAAAAATAAAAAGTCAATAAAAACAACAAATTTTGGGGTGCTAATTTTCCACGTAGCATGTCCTCTTAAAATATTTAGAGGGTACTCAGCCAGTCAGCCTCCTTCTCTTGAAAGTTGACCGTGCTTGGGCACCTTGAGCACAATACAAGTCGGTGTCACTGTCACTGGTCTTTGTTGACTATGCTCCTTTGGCACAAACTCCATCTAGTATATTTATTTATTTATATTATCCGTTTGGCACTTTTTGCTTCATGAACGCCGGAATTTTAATATTTGATATTGTATAATAATTATAGAAATTAAATAATTAGTAAATAATTGTAGATTTGTTGGTGGGATCATTCCGTAGCTTTTAAGAATCCATAGTCGTAGCATATCGTAGCCGTTTAGTAACCAGTGAAATGGCTAGTGACTGGACGTTCTGACAGGCTCCTAACAATCCCAGCTCGGATCATTGAGACAAAGGGTCTTAGCACATGCTTATTTATATATTTTATATATGCCTAATTTTGTTTCAATTCCCTAAATCATAAAAATCACGGTAAGTTGACTGAGGCATAATGCGCAAGTTGTCAGTGAATAACAATCATCTTACAAATTATATATGCGATGCGAACTTTCGTATATATTATATTTTGCGAGATGACTGCTGATCAGGTAACACTTGCACAGTATCCTTGTCAACTTACCGTGATTTTTCTGCAGACTCAACTTGGGGTAGTTGTAGTTTTGGAATAGTGTATATTATTGTCCAGGGCTGCAGATGGCTAATTCTCACTGTAGCAAAAGAACCGGTACGAGGGAACCTATACATGCTTTCCTATTTGTCAATTACAATAGGTATAGTCCACGCAAAATGAGAAAAGTATGGACATGGAATGTTTTGATCCTGTGAAACACTGCAAAAAATTTTTTGCACCATTTTGTGTTGCCTCGTTGCATTGGATGCAAGGCATAACAAAAATTGTGCAAAGAATATTTTTAGTGTTGCACAGGATCAAAACATTCCAAGTCTATACTTCTCTCATTTTGCGTGGACTATACCGTAATATTATTTTATGTTATATTGTATAATTGTCCTAGGGTTAAATTTCGGTTGCCTCCCATCCCATCCCACAGCACTGAATTGATCATTGGGACGATTGCATAGTCTTGAGCGGGCACTTAGGTAGCCTATAAAACAAATATATTTTGGTCCACATTCGAAACTTCAATGGCTCTGCTAGTGCTGCTGTAGACTGAGATTGGACGGGGCGAGGAACCGGTACCTCGAGTATCAAGACCCAACATAAAAGGAACCATTTTCCTTACATTTACCGATAGGCTGCCGGACATGTTCTGACCAAAAATCTAAGAAAAGAGCAGTGGTCAAGAAAGGATATCATATTATTCCTCATGCCTCAAATATACTTAATATGTTTGTCCCCCCCCCTAAATTTCACTCTTTGAATTCAAATTTAGTTCTTGTGACAGAATAATATCGTACCCGGTACCACTCACCTTGGCCTTGATTTTGATGAATGGGATATATTTATAACTGTGATATACCTCAATTCCCCTAAAAAATAATTAAAAAACTGAATTGACTGATGATTTATGCGAACGTATTTTGTACGGTATGCTATGACCTCTCCCACAAAACTTTTTGAGTTGGTTGCACAAAAGAGAAATGATTAAAATTTAATTGAAAGTTGAAAAATAAGTTTTTATAGAACCGAAGCAAATTTAAATTAAAAGATCAAAGAAGCGGGTTTAAATTTTTAATTGGACAGAAATCGTTGTTTGATATTTCATTTTCGTCTTATTTTCATTGAGAAATCCTTCTTCGTATGTTCATTGAATAGGAGCCTACAAACATAGTCTACGTATTACCATAAAGTATAAAAGCTCAATTATTCTGTAACTTATCCTTTCTTTTCTCGCGTGATTTCAATACAATTATTGTAAATATTATTGTGTAGGAAAAGCACATACGACTTTATTCCTATACTCATCGAATAAAGTCCGATAGACAATAAGTTCAAGAGAGCTAACTAAACTGGCAGTTTAAGAGTTACAACGTTACAACGTCAACTCTGAAACTGAAATTTCTTCTTACAAGGCCGTGCCCAGGAATTTCGAGAGGGGGATTTCAGTTAATAATACAATACTCGTTTGAAATGCAGTAAGAGTATATCATATGCAGTCTGCCTTGCAAGTATACATAATTAACAAACACGCATTTAAAGCATTTTGCTAGCACAAGGTTTAAATTTTACCAATGCAGATTCATGTAATTGGAAATAGTGGGTTGGAGAAGGGAATTTATTTTGATAAAATAGGAGCTAAACAGTGGTGTTTTATGCATCTAGGAAGCAATAAGGTTAAGTACAACAGACAAACATATTCATATAAATGCAGCAACCAGCGGGGGAAACTTTTTGAATTAAGATGCCTGATTAAATGTAGTTGTCAAATTTCTGGTCAATACACAATTATTATTATTATTATATAAGTATAAATTAATAAGAGATAACTACTTTAAAAAAGAATACCAAATAGATGATAAAGGGAAGTACAATACAAGAAACCCAAAAAAGCTTAAGTTTGAGATAACATATAACAAATACGGAGAGAGATTAAACAAAGTACTTATACCAAAGATATTTAATGAACTTCCTCCACAAATGAAAAAAATTTAAACAGATGGGTGAGTTAAAAGCGGGTATAAAAAGATGGCTGGTGAATGGGAGTTAATAATAATAATAAAAACTGACATTAAAATAACAAGTTAAAATAAAATAAAAATAAAATAAAATAAACATTATAAATAAATAACAAAAATAAATTATTAAGCCTTGTTTAGCAGCACTGTATGAGTCTTTTGTCCCAAGTAAGCGCTAGCTTGGGGATGCGGGATGGTATTATTATGTATTGTATTTTTGTAATATATGCTCCTTGTCCAGGGAATACTGAACAAGGAAAAGAAAGAAAGAAAAAAGATTATTATATTGGGGCTTTATGCATTTGGACTTGGATTACACTTTACCGACGAAGATTCATGTAACTGCAAACAGGAGGGTTTACTTTTTACACATTTTTACACTCCAAGACCTATTGAAGACTACAACCAGGGGGACTGGTGGCCACCCCCGGGAGAATTATATATTTAAAAAATATGGGTACAATTTTTAGGGGATTTACGAATTTTTAGGGGGGAGGGAGGTAAAACCCCCTTCCCTTGGGCACGGCCTTGCCTTATTATATGAAAACTGAGACCATTAGGTAATATAGAACCTTCTTCGTAACATCTGCATCATCAGTAATGCTGATGCAGTTATGTAAGAGGAAGGCTCGTGTCTATGCTCACGTAACATACCCACGGCCACGTTGTCTTTGACTGCGAGGAAAATTTCAATATTATGTCAGCGATTGAACCGTCAACTATCTAGTTCATAGTCAAGCTCTCTAAAAAACTTACTACTGCGTTATCCTATATCATCATAGTAAATTTAAAAAAGTTAATTTGTATTTTGGTCGAGAATCCTCATAGTTTAGCTATTGGTCAGTTACCATTTGCCTCAAGGCTGTGCCTGTTGATTTGCGAATAAACAAAATTTCAAGTCTCAAGATGAAATAAGAGGTATTGTATACTGGTTGGGATGTGTATTCCATAATGCAATAATAAGTAATTACCCTACTCCAAAATTTTTGAGTTGGTAAATTTATGATTGATGGAGTTGGAAAATTATGAATACTAGTACGGATGTACGGTAGTAGCACGATTCATAATTATGATTCATCCCTTAGCACGAAAACATGAGTCCTCTCGTGGTGTTTTCCCTATGATTCATTAGTATTGGGGAATAAGGAATTAAAGTGTTAAATGGAATTACAGGATTAAAAAATGGGGATATTTTAAACTAATGCTTTCCGCGACCATCATTGGTGAATCGGATAGCATTAACAGTGGCGGATCCCAAGGTTATGTCTTCTTCTTTATCCCAATCTATCGCGCGAATATGATAGATTGCAGCAAATATTTCTCTTTTCTTCTCCTTCTATCTCTGTTCTGGGCAGTCTTGTTGAGTTCCAAGTAAAGGTTCTGCACTTCTGCATCTCTTATCTTGCTTGAGTGAGGTGTTATGCGTAGGTATGCCTCTAGAATTTGTGCCCCCAATGGTGCCTTCTATTATGGCGTTAAGGAGTCCTCCATGTCTGATTAGGTGGCCCATCCAGTTGGCTTTTCTCACGGCTATGGTGGTAATTAGATACCTTTCTTCGTTTATCTTTTGGAGCGACTCTCCGTTGACTGTGCTGTGATCTCCATGATATTTTTAGCATTCTCCCTTAAACATCACATCTCAAAGTTCCATGGGCAATGCTTGAAACCCTATTATTTCGCACCTCACGTATTTAAATATTTTTCTCCCGAACCCAACTACCCGCGCGGGTTTCCATATAGTCAATCATCTCAACTTTGCGGAGGGGACATAATTTATATCTTCGGTCTTGGACCCTGTTTTCCACCCCCCTCTGTCAAAGTTCCTGGATCTGGCCCTAGATATTTATTGTTTAGGCCACTTTAGTCCCAATCCCCCAATTTGATCAGATTTTTCTCATGACATATACGTAGGCTACTTTGTAACCTTTGGTGGATTTTCGTCGCTTTAATAATATGAAATAAACATGCAACTTCTCATTTGTGACTCTTCGTCAATCTTCTCGTTAATTGCTTCGGTTAATATTTCGCAGTAGGATATAAGAAAATTTCCCAGTTGCTCATTCCCAACGCTTTCAGAGAGAGAAATTCCAGTGTAGAAAAGGGCAGGGGTGTGTTTAGAAGTGGAGAAACGGGCCACGACTGGAGAGTGCAAGAGGGCTGTTTCAACTGTTTCAAGTGTCGTTCAACCCCAACAGCAGCGCTGTCGGTGGTGACCTTTCGAAGCTCGCCATTAGTTCATATTTCCCCATTCATCTATGGATTTTCCTAGGATATAGTAGCAAGTTATAAGTTGACTCAGCCTCTCGCACAGTTCTCTCGGTTTTATGGGACCTTTTTAACCGGAAAATCCTTAATAGTTGCTCATTAATATTGCTTTCTCTAGTTTTCAACAACCAAGTTTTAAATTGGGTTTGCGCAAATGAGCTGTCTGAGAGGGGGACTCATTACGGGTCATTGTTGCTCTTTATCGCTGATGATGACATTTAGGGATAATTGTAGTTAGTACTGAGTTTATTTTCATTTTTTATTATAATAGTCAGTTAAAAGTGATTTATATTACCAAAACTGTATGTTTACTTTAATTATAGTACGTTCCTACAATACCTTTTGTGAATGAATGTAGTTCACCTATAAATACGACAGCGGAGCAGACCCTTGCACAGTATGCCCTAGTCAACTGACCCACCGTATTTTTGATTACCCATGTCTTACGGTCAGAAATCAAAGAACAAATTCTCCACGCAAAACTATTTTTAATCACACATGACACATCATGACACTTCAGTCAAACATTTTTTCATAGTATGTAGGCCTAAATACGGCCATTGAATCATTTGACAGTAGGCTATAACAAGGCCGTGCCCAGGTTTTGATTTTGGAGGGGGGGGGGTACATTTTTTTTAACGTAATTTATTAATGAATTAATGGATAAATTTTTCAAATCATACAGGTTTACATACAAAAATTTATTTCGGGGGGGGGGGGGTCCGGACTCCAAGGACCACCCCCTCCCCTGGGCACGGCCATGGGCTATAAGATCCTGCATACATCAACAATAATAGATTCCCATTTTCAATAATTTGTAATAATTTCACAAGTTTAACGTCGAAACAAGACAACGAAGCAAAATTGATCAGAGCTCTAGCCGCAGACAATAAAATAAAATTACGAAAATTACATTAATGCCGGCATTATACTATTGGTATTGCTTTTGTCAACAGGAGGGCAGGGACGCAGCAGAGATGGCTGCCAGCCCGCGCAGACAGCAGCAGGGGATTCAGGCGCAAAGGGCGAAGGACCCCCCTCCAATGGTCATTCAGGGTGATTTCAGGAAGGTAAATACATTATTCACTAAAGTATTTTTACTATTTGAAGCGCAGCGAGCGAAATGGCAATCGAGAACCTAAAAAGGAAACACTCCGCTGCAGACCGAAGGAGCTTCCTATTCTAATGCCGTTGCAGTCTCTCGTGTGAAATAAGAATGAACGAAAGGTCAAAAAAAAGTACCTACTGAAAATTAAGGCTTTTCAATTGAATTTTAGGTGAGTGGGATTTCTACCGAGATTTTTCGGCAGATTGAGCAGGTGGAAAATGACCATGACGCCACAACGGCCGCAGCTTTGGAGTCTGTGGAAAGAAGAGGCGAAATGGTCGTGCGCATTTTGGACCCAAGGACTCTCGGGAGATTCTCTGCGGAGACCGCCAAAAGATTTCTCCAGCTTCATGTAAGTTGAGCTCTGATTCTGCATTACCTGAAGTCATTCTGTAGTGTCGTATTTTAAGCGTCCATAAGTCTGCCACAACATAGTATTTCTTTAACCATCCCCATGCCAAGCAAGTAAACTAATTTGATTGATACTTTCGTACACATAATAATAGTATTCACAGTATGTGGGGTTTTTGGTACCCAAAAATTGTATGCCTGTGAGTTATTGTATTGTTGTAATATGTGCTCCTTGTCCAGTGAGTATTGGTACTGGACAAAGAAAAGAAAAAAAATGTATGAAAACTAATACAAATTTTAAAAGTTACATAAAGTTTCAGGAAAGTTTTCTAATTCAATAACGTACCTACATCTTATATGATGAGTTATATTTGTAATTTATTATTTTATTTTCTTCTTTTTGGAGGCCCTTGAATCGACGAGGCCCTGGGCTCCAGCCCGCTTAGCCCAATGGGTAATCCGGCACTGTTGATATGGGGGACAGACGTTCCAATATGCCCTTTATTTCCAGATTGGGTTAGGGTTTGGCCGTATCCCACATATAATATCTCCTCTGTGTATTTACAGGACAGTAAACACGTGGTGCAATTGGTGGAGATCGTGAAGAGACCGGGTCAAACCTTGGGTCTGTACATTCGGGAAGGTAATGGAATAGAAAGAAGTGATGGTGTCTTTATCTCACGAATCGCTCTCGAGTCCGCAGTCTACAATAGCGGCTGCCTCCAGGTATGATCAAAAAGTTCAAGTCAAGACGAATGTTTTGTATCCTAAGTGTCAATGTCGATATTTTTATCAAATAAAATTTTTGAAAACAATCAATCCAAGTGCCCATACGTAGTAAGGAAAATGGTCATAGCTGGAATCCAAATTAAAACATTGGAGCTGCATTTGATGAAATTATCTAGATAACTTCACATAAAGCTGACGGCCGTAGGCCTAACCAGAAATTTTGAAAGGAGAGGGCGGGGGGTTCAGTCAAAAGTACAATACTCGTGCTCGTACTAATGTAACTTTCATTCCCATAAGTCATAAAAATCTGTAGGATATTTAGGTACTAAATTGATGAAAATATTGCAAATATGTTTCTGTTATTTTACATATTGCGCATATTTTATACGACACTGAATCGTTCACTACATAAAATATAGTGTCTTTTTAGACTACGAAGTATTAAGGAGTTTACGGGAAGTACAAAAAATAAACATAATTTTACAATTCATATGGATGGATGAAATCTTCCTGATTCTTCATTTATTAATTTACAGGTGGGGGATGAGATTCTGGCTGTGAATCTGGTGGATGTAACACGAATGTCCCTAGATGACGTAGTGATCATTATGTCAATTCCACGACGTTTGGTTCTTGCTACCAGACAACGGAAGGGTATGAGAGGGGCCATGCCTGGACAAAGTCCACTTATGCAAACTCGGGAGAATAAACCGCCTCCTGTAGTTGTTATCAAGAAGCATTTTGAAGACTTGGAACAGGAAGAAAATGGCATGGACGATAGAGGGTATGCAATACATCTTATTAATTCGCACATAAACATCCAACGTATTTGTAAGTCAGTATTGTCACTTCTGGAGTTTCAATCTATCGATTGGCTTGCAGCGAAAGTTTCAATCCCCTTCTGCCCTCTTGTTTATCTTGGGCGGTCCTTTTTAGTACTTGATATGTAGGTGTCGCTTCCTATCTGCAATATACATAGGCCTATGTAAGGAAATGAGACAAGCACTTTTGCCATTGTTGCAGAGATCGAGATCACGAATCTGAACGTGAAAGAGAACGGGAACGGGATAGGCAGCGTGATCGGGAACGGGAAAGGGAGCGTGAGAGGGAAAGAAGACCTCGATCTCGGCTTGGCCTGGGTCTGTCCCAACTCCAGGACCATGGTGAACAGAATGGTCTTGACTTGTACTACAATTCAAGGTAAACGTTTGGACCGTTTCTATACAGACATCACAGGATTAGTACTACTATCGAATGCATTGCAATGTATTAAAAGGTGGAAAAAGAACTTGACCCGTTTCGAACTTGAAAAACTTGCGGAAAAACTAAAAAAAATAATATTTGTTTCCAATGTTGTACAGTGTAAAACTTGTATAATGTAAGCCAATTTATTTACAGACCCGCTGAAAGTAGCGTTGATCAATGGACATATCGCCCACCTCCACCTCCCGTAGTAACTGAGCAGCCGAAACCTCAACACTTTACCCCCTACGATCGTCAATACCCCAAGACTCTAGAGTCATTGGCAGAGAAGGTAGATATAAACGTTAATAACTATGCTTATATGAATAAACTTGGCATGTTTTAATGAGGTAGCCTATCTGTCAAAATATGTACATGCATGTTCTGTTTAGTTTTATCAGCACTTAAAAGTTTCCAACACAACTGAATAAGCATTAATTCTATTAACATTTACATGAAGGTAGTTTGCAAGAGAACAGATGCCGGTCTCTGCGAACCGATTTAATAGGAAATACTTTTCCACAGATCAAAACCGACGTTACACCAGAAAGAATGTTTCGTTCACACCAACAGCAAAATTCTTCACACACTGTAAGTCAAAATGTCCAACTTATACAGTAATAAGTTTTACCAAATTATTATTTTTTGAACAAGCTAGGTTTTTGCATTTGCGAAGCATATATAAGACTAGTCATAAACCAATTACTTATATATATCGAACAAGTTACTACTTTCTATTACATCGTGTTAAAATGAGACCGGACCGAGAAGCCTTCACGATTTCAATATCCATTGCTTGATAAAAATGTACCGTACTTAGCCTAATTTTGTTGTTAGAGATGCTTTCGCACATGCTTCAGTGCTTTCACAGTTAAGTAATGATGTCACAACAAGAGCTTGTGGTAGAATCTTGACACGTATCATCACTTTAAATATGACGAACCTCCTTGCGGCTTGTGTACGTTGTCGAATCTATCACAGAATGCAATTTGTACATATTCTTCCCAACAAAACCTCCGGTATGTCACCTTAAGGTACCTAAGCTTCTAAACAAAACTAATTGATAAGCATTCCAGACCAGATCTTTATCTCTGAACTAAGTTGGTTCCCTTCAACAGTATTACTGCATTATTGCTGCCTTTCACGTTACCACCGAAGAATCTGAATAAAATACTGTACTACAGCTAGGAAATTGTCATCAAGAGTATGTAACATACTCAGTTCTTAGATGAAACAGCTATGGAAATAATTTTTAAATTCCATCAATTCCAATGGGAAATGTAAATTAAGCGGAATAAATCAGCATGTATTGTACAACATATTAGTACATACGTCTTGGTGTCAGCTATTAATGCATAAATTTTTCTATTCATCAGGTTCACTCATTTTATCCCGGAATGGACGACCGAAGATCGTCTCCAGCGTATCGGTCAATGGGTACCGGATCGGCTCATAGCACAATAGACACAAGAAGGGCTGGCAACAGGATCATGCCGCGATCTGGCAGTGATCAACACCTTCCACGAGTCGAATACGACTACGGCAGCAGGTATAATTTATACTTAAACATGCTATAGAGAGCGCGATCTGGTAGTGATCAACACCTTCCACGAGTCGAATACGACTACGGCAGCAGGTATAATTTATACTTAAACATGCTATAGAGAGCGCGATCTGGTAGTGATCAACACCTTCCAAGAGTCGAATACGACTACGGCAGCAGGTATAATTTATACTTAAACATGCTATAGAGAGCGCGATCTGGTAGTGATCAACACCTTCCACGAGTCGAATATGACTACGGCAGCAGGTATAATTTACACTTGAACATGCTATAGAGAGCGCGATCTGGTAGTGATCAACACCTTCCACGAGTCGAATACGACTACGGCAGCAGGTATAATTTATACTTAAACATGCTATAGAGAGCGCGATCTGGTAGTAATCAACACCTTCCAAGAGTCGAATACGACTACGGCAGCAGGTATAATTTATACTTAAACATGCTATAGAGAGCGCGATCTGTTAGGGATCAACACCTTCCACGAGTCGAATACGACTACGGCAGCAGGTACAATTTATACATGCTATAGAGAGCGCGATCTGTTAGGGATCAACACCTTCCACGAGTCGAATACGACTACGGCAGCAGGTATAATTTATACATGCTATAGAGAGCGCAGTCTGCACGAAATGAATCTACTGAAGTTTCGGTGCCATCGTTTCAATCGCTCTCAAATAAAAACAAATTTGAAGCAAAATTTAACAAATCAAGAGACAGCCGAAATAATAAAACAGGTGTTAGTTGTTTGGCAATTATTAATTATTCGTGGTACATAACCATGACACTGTTCCAGTCATATTATGGTCATGGGCAATATATACAGTATCTACAAAGAGGAACTATTTACATTTTATAGCATATGATTATGTCAGAACTGCTCCAAATACTAGTATTTTTGTTAAAATTCTTATTCATATAGAATATTTCAAATATTTCATAAGCTAGGATTTATTCGAACCACCCCATGCTTGTGTGTGTGAGTGAGTGAGTGTTTTCTTCTAAGGGAATTTTTGTATATCTTGTACTGCAAATTTATACTGTTTTTGTTGCTGACCCCTAGTTGAGTGTAAGAGAGGGCCTTATAGCACTCCGCTGGGGTGGTCTCAGCTATAATAAAGTCATTATTTATTTATTTAATAGCCCCTTATATTGCAGTGGCCATTCAAGTTTGAACTCTATTTTCTAGTACAAGACTAAACAGGCACACCAGTGGCGGTGGCTCCCTCCTTAGACCTGTGGCCAAAGCCAACACCTTGGGACATCCAGGGTATACATCACGGTTCGGAGACTCAACTCGTGGCTATGCCCCTTCGTCCTCAACAGCAATTAGGTAAATTACTGAATAATCAAATCACAAAACTCTTCAATTTTTTATGCCCACCAGGGCAAGAAGAAATTTGAAAATGGAGATTTGAAATGAATAATACTTCTTGCCAGGAAACGAAAAGTAAAACGGTCAAGATCTATTCCAGGCTAGGAGTTGGGAATGAAGAAAAGTTAGCATATTATACAAAGAAAGTTCCATGTAATACTTGTATAATATCATCTGAAAATACGACCACTCCTAGAGTGCCAATTAAAGGCGGAACATCTGGAGCAAACAGTGGGAAATTACAAGATATTCTTTTTTACAGAGAGAGCAGTTTATCTCGAAGATCGCGGGCGCCCCTTGATTACTCCTCCGATACGGAAGCAACGATCGGCCCCCGATCATCTCTTGGGTACTATTCGCGGAGGGGCTTATCTGGGATCAACAGCAATACTTTGTCAAGGGTGGGAGGATCGTCTGGCACTAGTGGCATATCATTACGGTCCAACTCTCTACCACGTGATAGAGGTAAGATGGTGAAACGTCACGTCACGTGAAGCGTATTTTAACTGCACCACCATTGGTCAACAAAGCCAACATAAAAAAAGGCTCCCGCAGAATAAATATGCCTATATTCGCCGTCATCAGGTGGTAGAACCTCATCAAACGATTAATTGAGTTGCCTATTTTCAAATGGGTCTATCTCTGTTTGACCTTACTTTTCAGGAGAGCTAGAAAACTGATTCTCTCTCAATTCATTTTCTCCCTTAATTCGCAATTAATATGTGGGGGCCATGTTTGTTATTGTTGGCACGTGATCACAATGTCAGGCGCTGATAGGCTTGAGTTGGAGCTAGCACGTTTCGATCTAAGGCGCCCATTCCACCGACCGGCTAGGGCTATTTACAAAAACAGTGACGTGGTAGCAGACATTCAAGACTTAGGCGGGGTTTCCACCGACCTCGCATTGCAGAATTGACGGAAATATTTATTTTCCTCTATCCCATAGTTAAAATTGATCAATGATTATAGGCCTACAGTAAAATCACAAACAAACTAAAATTAAAAAATGGCGTCATGGGATATGTTAAGTACAAACATTTTAATAGATTTCTATAAAAAGAAAAATTCTAATTTCCGTCAATGCCATTTGCATTCTGCAATGCGAGGTCGGTGGAAACGCCGCCTAAGTCTTGAATGTCTGCTACCACGTCACCGTTTTTGTAAATAGCCCTAGCCGGTCGGTGGAATGGGCGCCTAAGGTAAGGATGGAGATAGATTTTCTTAGGCGGGGTTTCCACATACGTCAATGGTCAATGGTAAATGTGGTATTGACGTTTGAGCAGACATTAAAGACATACTAAAAATGATTGCTACCACGTCAAAACCATATTTACCATTGACCATTGACGCATGTGGAAACCCCGCCTTAAAAATAAGTCTAACTTTAGAGGAGCATTTAACATGTGAGCAAAATTTTTTGACGCCAAAGTGTTAACTTATTTCTATTGATAAGCCTTTAAACAAGGAATCCAATCCAATCAAAAACTCAAATTAGAAAATAATAATAATAATAATAATAAATCGTCTTTATTCAACAGCGTAGTTAGGGCCAATGGCCCTTTCTTACACTAAACTGAGGTAAATGAGGTAAACCCCTTTGAAAAACCAAATTATATTTACAGGTCGAATTCCAAACTCGCCATCAGTGTTCACTTCCGATGAGTACCGAGCTTGGCTCTCTACCGTCCCTACAAGTCTTCTGCCTCGTAGCACCTCTTCCATGTCTCACACCGGATCTCAGGTAAGATGCACTGTGTTCCGCCTCCATGGTGCATCGGAAAAAGTCGAATTCCAGCCTCAAGTACCAATTCGTACTTCCTAAATCAATACCTGCGGAGCGACAAATTATGGTCTGACAGTCAGTAACAATCAGAAAGGTTTAGTTGTCGTTGGTTGTGTCACGGAAGCTGAAGGAAAACAGCATAAAGTTTGCTTACATTCATACAATATATTGCAGGGCCTATCTGGAATCAGTCGGACACCTAGCACATCAGCGATTTATGAGAGAATTCGAGCAGGGAGGGATGCCATTACGCAACAGCGAGCTCAAAGGTTCACATTCAGCGCTGAAAACATAAGCCATCTGTTGGATAGAGCATCTGAGGTAAAGATTCACTTCATTTGGGAAGTTTTCTTAAAAAATCCAAAAACAACCAGACTTTATGTAAGTCAGGTAGCTAGGTACAAATGCAAACAAATAATTTAATAAAATGCTCCTTTGGGTCTACTTTCATATTAACTTAATCTGGGGGTTACAATGTAAACAATACAATTTTGAATAGCACTTTCCATTCTAAAATTATCGTGTTTACATTTTTAATCGACTTCGATGGCCAGGTGGTAACGTGCTTGCACTTGTGCGAGTCTTTACACGGCATGCAATCGGAGACATGTCGTACTCATCACGGGTAATAACCTAGAGGCGACTGAAAAGGTCTATCGAATACATTCATTTAATTGTTTGTATGCGATTTATCTTTAAAAAAAAAAAAAAAAAAAAAAAATCCCAGGGGTAAGTTAATACTAACCGGCGTAGTAGGAGGCGCGCAGTTTGAAAGTTATTCTTGGACAGGTTATTGCTATTTCCCCTTATGCACAAGGTGCGGAGTGGCCCTCACAATAGCTCACCTTCTTCTCAATTGCCCAAACTACTCGGTCCAACGAACCTCAGTCCTACGAGCACCCTCCTCCCTCTCTGATGCGCTAGGAAACAAAACAACAGCCACAAATAATATCATACAATTCCTAAGAGCCACCGGACTCTTCTTCAACATTTAACCATCCCCCCCCCCCTCCCCACTACTTAAACAACACAGCGGATAACTCTCTACCCCTAAATAATCGGTAAACATTCCCAATTTCCAAGCGCAAATTCCCAACAGGGACCCGCGCTTTAAAACACAAAAAAAAATTGCTAAAATAAAAAAAATAAACCCTGCGATATTCTGCGCCAACCCCTGCACGATTTAAATATAATGTGCTGGCTAGAGGGAACCTCAAAATTTATTGTCTCTATGTATGTTCCAGGAATCACCTTATTATTCATTAAGAAGTGGCGGTCTCAGCTCTACCCTCGACAGACCAAGACCTGCAAGTACAACTCCTATGACCTCAGGGCAATCGCTTCTGAGATCTACAGGTTTGTAACCACCTTACGTTATATCCAAATTTTAGTGTAATGAATAAACGGAATCTTGTGGGACTCGAACCCACGATCTATGCCTTACCAGGGCATCGCGTTTACCACTACACTACGGATTCCACCGTACTCAGCTTTCACTAGATACTGTATCTAGATTTTATTCATTAATGACTTTATTATTATTTTTATTTATTTATTTTATTTTTTATTTTATCCTCACTGGTTACTCCACCAAGTGAGGGAAATATATTGAAAAAATTATGTTACAAAGAGGATATCGGCGCAGGTACCTCCGGATGCATCCAATGAGGCCCTGGGCCCAAACAAATACATGCCATAACTATTTTTGTTTCCCGTTTGTTATTTATTTATATATTTATTATTATTGTACTGTATTTAATGCCCAAAGACAAGATTCTCATGCCCCAATGCATTGCATTGCCATTATTACTGTGTTGTATTATATATATAAGTCTGCCCATTATAGACTATGCAATAGTCATCGATCAATTCAGTGCTTTGGGATAGGGAAAGTTGAGACACCCGAAATTTAACCCTTGGAACTACTCATAATGTCTGGGTCGGTACCTATACTAATTGATAAATAGGAAAGCATATACAGTATATATATACGGTACCGGTTCTTTGTTAGTTCCGCCGGTTCTAGGAGTAATGTGATTAGGATTTGAAAAAGTCATTTACAAAAGGAAATAAAAAATTAAATATTTCAGACTACCGTGACAAGAATAGCTTGCTGGCTAGCAGTGGCGACAAAAACGTGAGACGAATGCTACAACTTATGGACCTCGAATCTAGACATATTCCAAACCCCACGCCGCGACTTCAAGCTGATCCCCGTTCTCGGCTACTGGACATCAATCCGGCAGGTACTGATAACAGACACTGATAAGGCGCGGTTTCCACCGACCTGCTAGTGCTAAATACAAATACGGTGACGTGGTAACAGACATTCAAGACTTAAGCGGGGTTTCCACCGACCTCGCATTGCAGAATGCAAATGAGATTGACGGAAATGTTTGTTTTACTCTATGCCATAGTTAAAATTGATCAATGATCATACAGTAAAATCACAAACAAACTAAAATTAAAAAATGGCTTCATGGGATATGTTAAGTACAAACATGTTAATAGATTTCTATAAAAAGAAAAATTCAAATTTCCGTCAATGTCATTTGCATTCTGCAATGCGAGGTCGGTGGAAACCCCACCTAAGTCTTGAATGTCAGTTACCACGTCACCGTATTTGTATTTAGCACTAGCAGGTCGGTGGAAACCGCGCCTTACAGAGCGTTCTTTTTACGCATAAACTTCTTCGCTGACAGGCTCTATCTGGAAGTCAGCGATTTCAATAGTATTACAGAAGAAGTAGCGATATGAAAACCAGACATTGACGTTTTTCACTTAATTCTCTATGCCATGAATAAATTCAAGCATAGGCTACTTGTTAATGGACGTTAATTTTGGCTATTTTTATTTCAGAGTTTTTGAAGTATAAGGTAGACAAGCCTAGTCTCCAAAATGCCAGTTCAATTTCAAGTTTACAGTCTCAACCGGAGCTGACCACAGACATCGGTGGGCTAGAGGGAATGTACGGTCTTCTTTGGGTCCATTTATTAGCAGGCCGCGGTCTTCGAGCCTCTACTCAATCTGTTGGTGAGTCAATGAAGCAAAATATGAAGCCAATTAGCTGGTAAATTATAAAGAGACATAGGGGTAAAGTTATTTTAAGATCTTGTGTATGAATGGAGGCGAATAATTAGTAATATAAGTAAAATATGCCATAACACAAGGTCCGGTGCACATGAACGATTCTAGAAATTTGACAAAGTCTTTTTCATTGTAGCCATATCACTGACAAATTTCATTCCCGATCACTGCGAAAAACATTTCAAACCGCCGTTTAGAATTTTTTTTTATGGATGATGAATTGATGAAGATGCCCACCGTGATGGCTCATTGTAAGAGGAAGAGACGAGAGTTGGCGACGCCCTCGCTACTCACTGTAGTTGTGAATCCATATTCTAAATATTGTGTAATTTTTTGGAGGAATATATTTTACTTTACTTTGTAAATTGCAGGTGCTGCAACGATGCGCGATCTGTACTGCGTCTTAGAATGCGACCGTGTTCATAAAGCACGGACCGTCGTTCGGACTGGAGACATTGTCTTCGACTGGGACGAAACGTTCGAACTAGACCTTATGGGAAATAGAGACTTGGACCTGCTCATTTACTCTTGGGATCCTCAATATAGGCATAAACTGTGCTATAAGGTACGCTACATCGTCTAATAACTTTATGTCTATGACCTCTGGTTCATCAAGCCTCGTTTCCATACTTGGATAAGTCAAGTAACGCCTGCTACTATGTCAATGGTAAGCATGTCTGAGCTTGCCCTTTGGCACTTGTAGTCGGTGAAGGTTCACGTTGAGGAGTGAACCAGTTTGCCAAGGGCTAGAAATTCTTATTATATTAATAGATACTGTTTTCCGCATCCCATTAGGCGCAAAGTCCACCGACCTCGATAGTGATAGTGATACTGATATTGACAGGTAGAAGACATTAAAGACAGTCTAAAAATGTCTGCTACCACTTCAATATCAGTATCACTATTGGGGTCGGTGGACTTTGCGCCTAATTGATGGGGACAAAGGACTCATACAGTGCTGCACAACAAGGCATTATCATGAAATTTTCAATAAATTTTTTCCCTACGGCGCTAATCCACGAACCTAATACATAAAAAAGTGGTACAAACATGGTTTATAGTTCGAAACCCCTAATAATAATAACAATAATAATTCACCACCGGAAGATTCCATGTCTACATTTCCATTGCGATATAGACTACATATTTAAATTTCGGCACAAAACGTCCCAACATCTGAGAAGCAGAAAAAGAACTATTGAAATATTATAATAAAAAAAAAAATGATGTGCGTGCCCATTGAGTTGCAGACAGTAACTATTTAATAATTAATTAAGCTTCGTCTGACGGCAAATCTTTTCCATTTTCAACAAAACACTGTAGTTACATTATATACATTAAGGTGGCTTCATCAGCCCGTGAGGACCTCTCGCCTGTCGCACCAAGCCCCTCCAAAGCAAGCGATTCTCCGCCAACTCCCTCCATGCGTCGAAATGGATCCTCGAATATCTGGTCCGACCATCTCTTCCTAGGTCACCCTATATTGTAGTTACTTTTACTTTTACCGCGCCTTATCCTAATTTGACACAGTCCTGTTCTCGGTATTGTAATGGACATTATTCCAATTCTACTTGCAGGGATCAGTCCACTTAGTAACGCTGTTGAAACAGTCACCAGTACACCAATTGGCCCTCAAAATAGAACCAAGGGGGACCCTATACCTAAGGCTGAAGTATACGGACCCCACGGCAACGTTTGCAAGGAAAAGCTCTCAGCAACATATCCTAGCCAGACCCGGGGCGAAACCCATTCATACAGGTACGATGTGACCAATTTCAGTTAGACAATGACATCACTTTGGATAGATGCGGATTAAATTCTAAAAAGTTACCTACCGGTATCTACAGTTGATTATTTGCGAGATAAATATATGGTAATATGAGGTAATAAATTAAAAGTAAATGCCAAAGTTAGGGAATAGAACAAAGAAAACTTTCAATTAAGATAGAAATAATGACAACTTTCTATATACTCGTAATAGCGGTGGAGGATGCTTCTGCCTTCTCAGGCTAATTGGAACTTTAAAAACCATTAGAAGTGTTGACAAACAGTTGAAAAGATAAGCAAATAGATAAATAAGAGTGTCCGCTAAGCTACCAGAAAGGTTCCGGATTGGGTGCCACAACTCATAAACTGCTAAAAACTTAGCGAAGGCTATTTGAAGGTAAATGGAGGCTGAGTAAAATTTGAGTTCATAAGTCAGAAAAAGGCAAATAAATAAAATTTAGGATGGACGCGGGATACTAGCCCCGCATCCCAGAAAAACGGCAGCCCTTATACTCGTAGTTCGACAAAAAACGCATCCCTAAATACAACCTTTATGGTGTATACAGATGTTTCTGCCCCATGCAAGTAAAAAAGGGAAAACAAGTTTAAAATTAAAAATAAATTTTGCCTTCTTAGGCTAATTGTCCATTTTGATTTCTGGAAGTCTGCAACTAATTTTACGTTTCAGGAGGGCTTTTCGGTGCAAGTCTAGAATCAGTTGTAAATAGAGAGAATTTAGGAGTATCAAATCTTAGCGGAAGTGTCTCTTCGTCACACCACCAGAATGTTCCTTACATTATCAAAAGATGTGTCGAAGAAATCGAACGAAGAGGTCTGGATATTATAGGTAAGGGCCATTATTATTTACTTGATGATTTTACTCGTGATAACTAAAAACCGGCTATAGGAAACTTGATAGTTGGAACATTTTTGTGTCGATACTATCATAATCACAGGAGGCAAAAAGTATGTTATCCATTAGTTATGTTGCCAAAGCAGTCCACTCAAATAAGCATGCTAATAACAAGTGCACGAAAGGTACCAATACAGTCGATAACGTATGGAATTACCGCCAATTATCATTTACGTTACAAATACATTAAATTTGTGATAAAACAAGCTCAAAAGCATTTTTTGTTTGTTGCAAATTTCAGGTTTGTATCGGTTATGCGGTTCAGCAACGAAGAAAAGAATTCTACGAGAGGCTTTAGAGAGAAGCGTGCGGACGGTGGACCTTTCTCCTGACAATGTTCCGGACATCAACGTCATTACTGGAGTCCTCAAAGATTACCTCCGTGAGCTACCAGAACCTCTGTTCACCAAATGTCTCTACCAGATGCTCATTGATGTTATGTCTGTCTGTTTACCGGATGATCCTGAAGGGAATGCGAGACTCCTATTTTCCATTCTCGACTGCCTTCCAAAAGTTAATAGGGTAAGTTTGGATTTTTAAATAAAAATTTGGGACACAGCTGAATTGCAAGAAATCAGACAAAAGAACAAAACAGAAACCATAATTCAATTATAACAGAAGACGGAATTAAGTTTTAAAGAAGCCCATGATAAACACTTCCTATTCTCATGGGAGTTGACCAAAGTGTGTGTGTTGGTTGTTGAGTAGCTACACTACGAAATCGACTTCGATCGCCAGGTGGTAGCGTGCTTGTACATGTGCGAGTCTCTACACGCCATGCAATCGGAGACGTGTCGTTACTCGACACAAGTACCTATTAGGTAACTTAGTGAGGCGACTGAAGAGGTCAATCGGATACATTCATTGAATTATTTGTATGGGATTAACCTTTTAAAAAAAAAAAAAAAAAAAAAAAAAAAAAAAAAAAAAAATTAGATTTAAAAAAATTTAAATTTACACGCCAAATGAAAAAAAAACGAGCAATTTTTACAGATAAGGCTTGGCGTTTGTTAAAATTGTATTTTTAAATAGTTTCTTAATTGTTTTTAGGTAACATTAGTATTTTTGATGGATCACTTGGCCTTGGTGGTGTCTCAATCGGATCGCAATAAGATGACGGCCCAGAACATCTCTGTTATCTTTGGACCTATTCTTATGCTACATGCTGAACCCGGCCTCGATTTAGACTTCAACCAGCCTGTGACGTTGCTGCGCTATCTTTTAGATATATGGAAACACCAGTCAGGTAATGTCTTTATTTGCCTGCAGAAACGTAGAAATACAGCCTACAGTTACTATTATATAAAAGAGGGAACTACTTAATTATTCATTTCTCAATCAAGCGGATTATAGGACGCACGTATGCATATTTAAAAATGAGCTGCAGCAAACTTTACAAACCCGCAGAAGTATTGGCAAGAAGTTGAAAAATAAGCAAATAGGTAAATAAGAGTGTCCGCTAAGCTAGCAGAAATTTTCCAGATTGGGTGCCACAACTTAAAAACTGCCAAAAACTTAGCGGAGTCTATTTGAATTTTGAAGGTGAACTAGACTTTATCCCTACAATCGAGGCTGAGTAAAATTTGAGTTCATAAGTCAGAAACAGGCAAATATATAAAATTATGGATGCACGCGAGCAAGCGTACTAGCCCCGCACCCCAGCCCCTTTTACTAGTTCGAAAAAACGCATCCCATTATCAAAGCTAGTCTCGGGGGTAGTTATCGGCAACCGAAATCGAACACAAATTCCATGCATTTCAAGACAACGCACTAGTGTGAAGTGTCTGCGTTGGAACTGTTTCATACAGATGTGGATTAGTCTTGCCTGTTTGCAGACAGTCCGGGATCTAGTGTCCTTAGGAGCGGCTGCCTACAGCAAGGAGCGGTCAGCTCCACCTGGTGGTCCCGGTCACTCGACTCAGGGCTCAGCTGGCCCAAAACCGCCGCCTCCACCTCCACACTCAGTCAAGCCGCTACCTGGGGGCCTCGGCAACAAGCAGCCGCACGGGCCCGTCGTCGTTACTTCGCCAGGTAAGCCTAGTTTCTTGGAAAGATGACAGAAACCATAAAAGGTCTGTTTCTGTTGTCCTTGGTGACTTAGTGATATCTGAACATAATTACTGAAAAAAAAAACAATTAGAACTACTCGTACGTTGGAAATAATATGGAAAAGCTGACTGAGCATTTGCTAGTCTCCTCAACAATAATTGCTTCATGATTAGTATTAATTCCATTTGGTCCATCCAGTACATAGGCAATAACTTTTACACATTTGTAAGTAATAGGAACAATTTTATTTATTTTCAAGCATTGGAACAAATCTCCAACCTATTTTTTTATATTTTCAGGCTCTCCAACTAGTGAATCGAGCCGCAGTAGTTCATCAATATCACCGCCAGAGGATTCTGAAATTCTCAAAGGCAACAAAATATCATTAAGTAGCAAAAATTCAAAACTAATTGACTCGTCGAGTTTGGGACTTCTCTCAAACAAAAGTCCATCGCAAATCTCACTATTGGGATCGTACAGTTCAATTGCTAACAAAAGCCCATCGCAAATTTCGTTACTTGGCTCAAACAGTTCCATCAGTTCACTTGCTAGGTCTAATGCTTCTATCTCGGACCAAGCAAAAGTATTTCGAAGCCCTTTTGGTTCTCCAAATTTAAGCGAACGATCTAAAAGCCCATATTTACAAAGCCTTGAGCGCTCAAGTCCTGTAGACCGAAGAAGCCCTAACTTAAACAGTCGAGACAACTCTAAGAGCCCCAATTTGGGTGCACGTGACGCAAACAACAGTCCCATGAAATACGATACTAAAGCAGGACCTCTGCCCACTTCTTATACATCTGGACAAATTTGTGAAAACCAGCCGTCGGAACCTAAGCCCATGTTTTCAACCTTACCACGTCAACGAAGTATCCCAACAATTATTGGTATGCCACGTCGTTTGTCAGAGCCTCGGAAATCACTGCCTCAAGTCCCAAGTCACATTCCAGACGATTTCCTCCAGGATATACCAAAAAATCCATTTGAAAAATTAGAGGATTTCGCAATCCCAGTCAACCCGTCAGGAAAAAACCCATTCCTCGATGAAGACGACATTCCAGAGAATTATTCGTATGGCAACGTTTTGAACAGAGTCATGAATTTCGAGCATCATAACAATGGTGTGGAGTCTCAGAAAGCAACACCATCAGCACAAATGTATCAAACCACGATAGGTCAATTTGGAGGGATAATAACGACTAGCGTTTCAGCTCCTCAAAAATACTCCAATGCGATGGCTAGTCTTCAATACAGTATACCGGTCAGCTCGGGTAAAACTAGCGAAACTCACAGCGGGAATGACAAAAGAATGAGACAGCCCTACGAACAAGGCAGACCCAGTGACAATGAAATGCACACTCAGGGAAGACACCACTACGAGTTGGGCAGGCCTGGTACAATACGAGAGGAGGTTTCCGAAACACCAACCCCCTCAAGTTCTACAGGCACTGACTCTTCGCGCAAAGATATGGGTCAAGAGGGGGATGTTGGCAGCGATGTTGAGAGTGATGACGATATAGAAATAGCCGAACAGGCCGATTTAGTTCCCGAGCTTGGTAGTAAAATGTACTGAATTAATACGCGCAAAACTCCTAACCTTAGAATAGTTCCTTTATAATACTGAATGTAATACGCGACTTACATTACATTATTCAAAACTGTAGCAAAGTTGATGGAAACGAAATTAAAATAAGACTTGAGTAATCGTGAGCAATTAGAAATGGTGAAGAAAAACAGTCTTGGATGCTACTGATAGCAATACTCCATGTCAGACTGTCGAACATGTCCATTTCATCACTGAAAATGATGCAAAATGATACGAGTATAGCACAGTATGCTAACCAAGCAGCTTGGGTTTGAGTAAATAAGCTGCATTGTTACTGAGTACTTTCAGCATTTCTTATTTAAGCAACGCTGTCAGCCTGACGGGACGAGTGAGTCTGTTTCTTAACTTGAGCCACCCTAAGGGCAGACTCCTTCACCTCAGGGAGAAGGGGAGCTGACTGGCAGGGTAGACCTCTTGATTATTGTGGATTCCGATCCGCTTGGGGAACATACTCTAGCAATGTCACATGATTAATTTTGTGGTGGCCAGGACTCAATACGCACTTGATGAGTGCACCAATTCCTAGGTCCTTTATAGGGACCACGAAAAAATTAACATTTCCTTTTACACAAATCTGACCTCGAAGCCCGTAAAGTGGATAGTTGGCCCAAGTTGAAAATTTTCGGACTGCACCCACTCCAATGCCAGAGCATAGTAATATCGTAGTTTCATGTACAGTATGTAAAACATATGGCAAAATTTTTGCACGAGCAATTGCAATTCATGTTCCATGTTTTTATGTAGAGTAAGCTATGTAGCCTGTGGAATGCATCAGTTCCATTAACTTTGACAGACAGCCGTTATAAACCTCATTACTAATTTTTAATACGGTACCCATTTTTAGATAGTAAAACCAAAGATGCTTCAAAGTGACAACTTGAAATAGATATATTTAGCATTGTTGAACGTAACGAAAGTATTAAATTAAATGTTGCTTTTATCGAGCCAAGTTACAGTAGTTTTCGATGTGCTTTTCATGTCTGCTTCGAAAGTCTACAACTACGCACACACCAAGACACCAACAAAATTCAAAGTTTCTCCGCATTTTATCAAACGTTCGTCGAATCTGTTTATTAACATCCTATTTTGAATCACTACACTGGAGTATCACAAAGTCGTTTACTTGGGGACAGAATTTATAGAGTGCACTTAATTACTTAATTGAGGCCCGATCCGACGACGGATGTACCTGAAATTTAAGAGACGCTTATCTTGGTATTATTATTATGAATAAAAATAGTAATAACAAGATAAGCGTTAATTAAATTGAAGCGTGGCAATAAAACCGGGTTCAGCTCCAAAATCATGATTTTGAGTTATCACGATTTTTTATGCCATAATGTCTCCTTACCACTTATGATACCAGAATATAATTATCTCAAAAAATACTTTAAATCTTTGTTTATATTATGATGAAAAGCTAAAAAATTGTCCATCGTTGCGAAGAAAAAAAAATTAGGAAGTCGAAATGAAACAAGCGTTCTAAGCGCCGCCATTGGAAACCGAGGTAACGGGCGAAGTCCAATGCGTATTGCGTATTGACGTTTGTGCTAAGTGCCAGGGAACATGAAAACAACAATTTTATTATGATAAAAAAAATCCCTTTTTCAGCTATATTTATGGATGTAAATAACGCGTATTTAAGTGATAAAACGAATTTCCAATTTTTTGCGCTTAACCCGGTTTTTATTTCCACGCTTCAATTTTAAGCGTATAGTTAGTCAAAAAGTTCAAAATTAAGCATGAAATATGACTTTCGTTAGGTCAGTCGATTCGACACGTCATTTTAGCACCTTAGAATTTGCCAAAGTCAACGTCTTGGTCTGTCGTAGGACAAGCGTGTTCACTTCTAAATGTAACCAATATTGAAGGCTTATAGACTGATACCCGTAATGGACAAACTGTATTAGTCTAAATACATTTGATTTAACAGGTTAATTTTTGTTTTCGACTGAACAGTATTTTTGCGATCAAACCTAAAGGTGCAAACAAAAGCAAATTTATACTTATTAGCATCTAATAATTTTTCCTAGTTTGATCGTAGGATCAGAACTTTAAACTCAATTTCTAAACCGCTACTGTATGGGTAAATCGTGGGCCAAATATACTGATCTCATAAGCGTGCATTTCTTTTATATACATTTGCAGAAAGCGTCTCACACAAAAAGCATTGAAAAATATGTGGATTTTTTACTGATAGGCTACGATTAATTATACTCTTTTACTGTATTCTCTGGCGGTATTCCATAGTTTATTAATTAAATTGTAATTGCTAACTAAATAAGAATTATTTAGTTAAGAGAACTTTATTTAAATTGTAACTGCAATTTTGATAAACTCGCATCATTAGTAAAATTTAGAGATTTAATATTGTATAAAAATGTAGAAAAAAAATGAATGCCCAGTCAACAGTAAAGTGTAGTAAAAAAAACTCGTTACAGAACTTCAGAAATTTAAAAATGATTAATAAATGGGGCTAAATTAACGACGAATTGTGTAAATAGGTAGATAATAGACTTTTGTTAATTTGAACTATCCTGTTCGTAATCTTACAATTTAAGTTCATTTTTTTTTAATTTTGAAAGTTTTTAAGTATATTGCTTATATTTTTGTTATTGTTCTTCCACCCAAAATGTATGTGATTGTTTCTGTCTACAGTTTCAGCTAGATGCTTTTAGTTTTGCTTTGTACTGGGATAAACTAACTGTTACCAAACTCGAACATACTTCACATTGAGGTGGAAAAGAAATAAAGAAAATTGGGGGAGAACCTTGAAGCACAATGATGCGCAATGGCGGATCCACGGGGAGGGTCACGGGGGGCCATAACCCCCCCCCCCCAAATAAGTAAATTCATAATAGTAAAAAAAAAAATTAATTGAATAAAACTCAACTTCTCAACAAACAAAAATTACCATTTAAACTTTTCGCGCTTTTCTGACTTCGTGTCACTAGCATTTATACTCTAAATTTCTCTGGAGGGAGGGGTATAGGTTGTACACCTACATATACAACTTGTTGTGACCCCCCCCCCCCCCTGAATTTTCCACTGGATCCGCCCTTGCAATGATGGTGGTTGGAGTCTAATTTTTTCAGTTTACTCTTGCCACGGCAGTCAATCGAATTACTTAAGAAATACAATAGTTATGGTGCAATTTTCAAGCCATAGTTCACGCAGGTTGATGAATACAATTTTTTCACAATATGTAGGTACAATAATTGGACGCACCGCAATACCCAGTGGTGTTGTAATGGTTAGTTCGTCCCACAAAAGGACAGTGAAGTCTAGTATTGCTGATCAGGGGTTCCAAAATTTTATATAGGTATAGTTAGGCTTCATTCCTTAATATAATTAATACGTAAATGGGCCAATTCCTAATATAAAATGACGATTAAAATACTCCAAAGGACTACCTCCAAGAATTATTTAATTTGTTACCAAGTTAAACTATGATATGGGAAAGTAAGCCTATATGATTTTCTCATTATTGCCGTAAGAACACAGGGATTAATCTGCCATTTTGGAAATGCTCTAGGTTATGGCTTATACGGTATTTTCAATTGACTTCATTAATGTTTTTAATTTTTAAATTATATTTTAGAAAACAATGCTGGCATAATGGGCATACCATACGGTACCTACTGTATATATTTGTCTTGGCAATATCAACGCGCCCTGTGATGTACAGGCAAGAAAATGTAAATTTCAAGGAGAAAACTAATGGGCATTACAAAAGACAGAGAGGCATGGCTGTCCAATAAGATGTGCGAATATTTTTTTTCTTTTTTTACTATAAAACGCTTTTCAAGAATTACCTGCGCAAAAGCTAATGATTTGAAAAACACCTCATTTGCTACTGTATCGCAGACAGGATATAGATGAGAAATGACGGTATACTACCTCAGAGATAAATGTTAAAGAAAGTATAGTATCTGCCTACTTGGCACACTCCTATTTTACAACTAGTATGGGCTCAGCCATATTTTCCATATTACATACAGTAATTACCGAATGTACATGTATATAATTGACTTCAGGAAGCTATATTACCACGAGACAACAGAATAGAACTATAAGCACGCACTGGTTTTCTCTTTGATAGTGGACATTTTTGTAATTTCAAGGCAAATTACTAATTAAATGCATTCTTGAAGTCAGTAATGATCACGTGGATTACATATTTCGTAATTTAGGTTGCCGTATGAGTGATTCCCGCCAAAATGACTCGTGGAACTTTCAAATGGCAATAATTTAGCACTTCGCTTTTTTTGAACCCGTTATATGGCGTTACACGATTTATTTTGGAGTTCTCCACCCCTTGACTGTTTCTCTTTTTTACTGCTTCTTAGTGCAATTGTGTCAATGTACGAAAAGATGCAAAAGTTATTATACTGATCGAGATTGTTGAATTAATACAGCCTGGCGTATGAAATTGTTTTGGGCCAACTTTCATTGAATTTTCTAGCTATAAGTAGAAAAATAAGGAGGCCCATTTTTCATGTAGAGTTACAGTGATGTAAATACTGCTGCTGTAAATACAGTGCTCCATGGAAACCAATGCAATTATAAACAGCTCATTCGACTCATTATGTCGTATTCTCATAAGGCGGCTATTCCAATGGACAATTTTACTTCAAATTTGGTTTTGTCATTGACGTTTGTTTTGTTTTAAGGAGACTATTATGTAAATACTTAACTTATCTATTATAAATTAAGTTATAATATGGTAGAGACTTGTTAATGATGTCTGCTACCCTATTATAACTTAAATTATAATAGATAAGTTAAGTATCTACATAATAGTCTCCTTAAAACAAAACAAACGTCAATGACAAAAATCAAATTTGAAGTAAAATTGCCCAGTGGAATAGCCGCCTAAGGCGTGTATTCCACTGGTCAATATTCCGTCATTTGTGATTAAAAAAAAGTTGAGATTTTTGTTTTAAGGAGTCTATTATAATAGATAAGTTAATTATCTACATAATTGACTTCGATGGCCAGGTGGTAACGTGCTTGTACTTGTGCGAGTCTTAACACGTCATGCAATCGGAGACGTGTCGTAACTCAACACAAATGACGGAATATTGACCAGTGGAATACACGCCTAAATAGAAGAATATGCGGCAAAACACACCATACGAAATAGCAGGAAGTTACAGGTATTCAATTCATACACATCGTTGGGGCTACATAGATCACGAAAGGCATTTAAATAAACACATTAGTCATTTTTGCGCTGATCACTGCTTTATTTGCAATAACCTACAAACATTTGTCTTGAATCATCATAAAAAATATTTAGAAACTAAATTTGTACATTCGTTGGCATACTGCTATAAAAATAGCAGGCCTAAGTTAATGAATACAGTTCTAATGCAAACTCAACTTATCACTGCACATATACGGTAATATTGCAACAAATTAGGCATTTACAATTTAAATGCGTCTTTTCCAACCACCTTCCATTACGAATAATGTTTCAGATGCTTAATTAAGTCCGCGCCTATGTTGGTTGAGACTTCAAGTTTTTGTAAGCTAATTAATAATTTTGTATGAGACACCTCATAAGCTTCCTCAACTGACTGAGTCAGATCAAGGGAACAAGTGAAGTACAACAATCAGCGTATAAAGCCAGTTCGCCAAATACTATTTACGTTCGTTAATTTTAATTATGAAATGTAGGAAGACCGCAACAGTGAATTGTGGTAGGCCTACTATAGACAAATGCTAAAAATTTTGGCACAATCACGGAACTTCTCTGATTTGGACACACCTAGGTATACTGAAATAAGACTTTCTAACATTTGAATGGATGAATAAACGACTTTATTGCTATACAAATGGCGAACAATAAGACTATAAAGTCTTTTTTTCATGTTTACCATTTGGGGCATTTCTGAATTTCTTTTAACTGAACAGTAATTCCCTTGTTTTTCGATCTTATTTTAACCACACCACAGACGGAAGGTTTGACTTGAGTACTAAACGGGTAAAGTCACAGTTAAATATTTGAGTCATTTAACAATATAAAATATATACAGTATATACGTACATATTTAAGTACTGTATATAAATATAATATATTTATTTATTACAATAATGGTCGGTAATTCTGACTAGCCTGTATTACCCAAAAACAATTGCAAAATACCTAGTTAGACTTATTTATACGAGTAGGATGCACTTTGAACGTTGACATTGTTCATATTCAACTTGTAACTCTTTGAGGCGGAGTTAACAAAAATTAAACATTAGAAACACGAAATTTTTCAGTTTTCATTTAGAACATTTAAGATTAAAATGGAAAGTGGTAAGATAACAATTACGTATGAAATTAAAGAAACTCACTCACTCACTCAAGGTAACCGGTAATACACTTATCCTACAAGCTGTAAGTGAATGACTTTGGAATATTTTAGTATGCAGTACGTCTTCAGCTGGGAAGGCATATGTTACATTAACTAATTTGAATTGAGAGAGAAACTTATATAGGCGTTCAAAATTTCACGCTACAAAAGAATTTCAGCATTTTAAAAATTGTTCAAAATTTAATTACGGCTTGTTTTAAATATCACGTGTTTTCTTAGTCAAATTGAAGAAACGGCCCGAGTTTACTCGAACATGCTTTCCAATTTATCAAAATTAGTCGATAGAGAAAATGAGTAATTTCATGGTAAATAATTTTCCTATGGTTAAATTTCCGATGTCTCGGGGGGGGGGGGGGGGGGGGGGGGGGGGTCCACCTGACGTCACTGGAGGTGAGGTAAACTCTATATAGGTCAGACCAAAACATTACCACACAGCAATAATGGCAGAGTACGCCATGCATTTGAGCGTGAATTTTCTATCATTTTTTCAAAAAAATATTTTTTGCACAAAACCAATCGTTACTCAATTTAACACCTAAAACATGCCTGAAGGTAGAAATCATCGATAGAACGGTTTCGCAGAAAAATTATTTTTTTACCCCCAGAAGCAAACTATCAAGGGGCAAGCGACCCCCCCCCCCCCCCCCGCATTTTATTAACATTAATAACGACTGCAATATATGTGAATTTAAAAGAAATCGTTGGAGCAGTTTTTGAGAAATAATTTTTTTAGGCGTTTTTTATGAGTTTTTTTGAAAATAACCCCCCCCCCCCCAAATTGAGTTAGCACAAAATAAAAAAAATGGTCCCGAATGTTGACCATAAAAAGATTGTATTATTAATACTTACAATTATTACGAGAAGAAAAAACGAGAGCGAAAGAGACATTATTAAAAATTAAATAATAATTCGAGAGATTGGCAAGGGTTGGACAGGTTGGATAGTTCTCCATTAGAAAAAGACGATCCTATAAGTGTCTGCTTTAACGAACAATATTTTATTTTGTGAAATTGTTTCGTCCGCCATTTTGTTTCTTCAATTGTTCTGGTGGGGATGGGACGATAATACAGTTTACATCTCTCTTAATTCTATTCATTAGTTTTGTTGCAACGTAGATCCCTCCCTAACGTTAAACGAATCACTCAAGTACTAAATTAAATAATTTGATAAATAGGATAAGCTACACCTAATTTTCACTCACGCCACATAATTTCTTTCACATTGAGAAATGGCAATTAAAAAGAAACATGAATTGAAAATTCTGTTTTAGGACACCGCAGCTTAGTCAATACGCAACACATACAATATGATACACACATATAAAAGCAAAGACAATACTGAGAAGTGAAGTGGTGCTACAGGTATACGCTTATATATAGGTAATTTTAAGGTTTCTAATTTTTTCCCTTTTTTATACATATATTTTTTAAACAAATATAGAGGCTACAATAAATGTTTTGAGTCAAAAGGGGAAGAATTTATTATTACAGCAACTCAACTTGATGCTTGGAAAATAATGGTAAAAGAAAGCTTAACAGTCGAAAATATTAAAAGTACAAAACTAGGGCGCTTTCTACAGAGGGAACGTGCTAGCAGTTACGCCTTATCAACGATTTGAGACTTGATCAACCAAAAGAGAAGACACAAATGTGACTAGGGAAGTGGGGAGAGGAAACATTAGTATGTATAGCATTGTAAGGATGAGGTACCTCTTTCTCACTTTTGCTATCGGGCAGGGAAAAGGACAAGTAGGGGAGTGCCACTTAAAGGTGAGGAGGGAGGGGGTGCTTACTTTCGCCCATTTGGAAAAGAAAGACAATTTTTTTTTCTTCTTTCTTTCTCACAAACAATTTAATGAATGTATCATCGGATTGCCCTATTCCTAACTTGCTGGCTATATCTATGAGTGGGGATGATTGTATGAATAATAATTCCGTTTACTATTTTTGCATTCTTATTTATACGTTATCGCGAGGAAAGCTTAGTGATGGTCGAAATTTTCGTCCTCTTCCCTCTTAGTGCCGCGTGAGGGGGTCACCCCCTGCCCATTTCTTGAACTCGAAAATTTCGACTTTTGAGATTTAAAAGGATTTACACGCTTTGAGGTCTCAGGAACAAAAAAGTAGTTTTTTTCGAAATGTCTGCGTGGCTGTCCGTTTTTCGTTTTTCCGATTTTGGCATGTAGGTTCACAAAAATCTTATCTTGGGGCCATTTTTTGGGGGTTTTACCATCAAAAACTAAAAAAAAAGGCTCAAAATGTTTTCTCGTTTTTTTTTTTTAATTCACATAGCCTACATTGCAGTTGTTATTAATGGACACAAAACCCAATAGGTCACTTGCTCTTTGATAGTTTGGTTCTGGGGCAAAAAAGGTTTAATCTTCATAATACACTAATTTTTTTGTTTATTCATCAAGTCAAGTTGCTAGCGATTGGCTCGACTCGAGTACCGGCATAATAATGAAGCAGGGGGAAGACACTAACATAAATGACAGCTACTATTTTTGGCTTTCACTTTTCAGCTTTCTTTTTCTATTATTTTCCAATCATCAAGTCAAGTTGCTAAGAACAGAATAGCCGCTCATTCATAATAATGGGGCATTCCCATTGTACTTGGCCTTGTTTCACCCGAAGCATGTCTCAAACACCAATAGCAATTCAGTTTCACCTGCTCACCTTAAATACTTGTACTGTAAGTAATATAAAAGTGAGGCGATGAAACGGATATAAAACTGAATGGAATTAAAAAATCTAATATAACACGTCCTCAGGAAATTAAGGTTCATTCAACAATTTTGACACTTTCAATCGCTGTACGCCTGGTAACTGAGAAAAAAACTTGGATTTACTTATGAGATTTGGTGTAAGTTGAGCAATTTCCGTGGCTTACTTAAGCTTCGAGTAGACTGAAAGAGGCCAAAAACAGCTAAAAGATATATACACAGGGGTGAGACCCGGCATGATGTACGGCGTAAGGCGGAGATGAGGATGTCGCGACGAGTAGCAGGAGAAACGATCAGATCAAAGCTTAGTTGAAAACATCACTCACAAGTTCACGGAAAAACGCCTGTTATGGTATGGGCATGTCCAGGAAACTGGAGAAGGGGAAGACTGAAAATGACGCTGCCGTAAAAAAGATCCAGATTCCACCAACGTCAAAAGTGATAGTAAATGTAGTTTTGACGTGGTAGCAGACATTGAAGACACACTAAAAATGTCTACTACCACGTCAAAACTACATTTAATATCACTATTGACGTTGGTGGAATCCCCGCTTAAGGAACAACTCACCTCAAACCAAGACGAAAGAGCGGAAAAAGTAAGTGCTTTAGCTTCTGGGTCACAGTAAGACTCCAGGGACAAGATTTAGTGCACCTACTGTATGCTAAAACTCATATACAGGGTCTGTCCGGAAAGTAATGTAAGTGAATTTTTTTTACGGAGACTGTACACAAAAGCGCTCGCTTTACTGGCTCAGATTTTGGTGGAGGGATCTGGCAACAAGTTTCAACAAGCGTCAGCTGGCTACCGATCGTTGTAGTGGTCACATCAGTTGTTCCATGTGAGTCGGTACAGTAACAGAAAAAAGCGTACGCTTGAGCAACGGATAGCGATCAAGTTTGGTGTAAAACTGGAGAAGTGTGACTTGATCGCCATCCGTTGCTCAAGAACAAATCACTGACATTACTTTCCGGACAGACCCTGTATTATCTAACCGCGAAATGAAAGAAAATAAGCACATTCTAACAAGAGGGAATCGGAGACCCCACAATCCATTTAGCAGAAAATGAAATATCACCGGAAATATTGATGGTAGAGTAGAGATGGCACAAATTAGAGGAATGCTCGTCTAAATTTCGATGCTTGGTATGCGGCCATCACTAACGTTACGCCAGTTATGGAAGGAAATGTCCAAATCCCTTTAGAATGAAATCGTAGAAGCACAGTGTGTTACTTCTTTCAATTCATGATCGCACTGTAATCTTAATTTTGATTTTGAAATAATACTAATTTAAAGTTCTTTTTAAAGGGAGAAACTACTTTTTTGATTTATAAATTACAAAATATTCAAGTCAATGTTAAAAACGGATGGTCATTTATAAAGCACATGAAATAACTTATATCTAAAATAAATTGATAAATTCTAAATGTTATAGAGCTGAGCGTGCAGAGTTTAGCTAATTGTTGAATGAATCTTACTAAGAACTCATGGCCAATTCAAATAAAAAAATAAGATGACAAATCGTGCCGGGGTTTTGAATTGCAAGAATTGTCCAATTCAGGTATGGCTAGTCGCTATTGCAACTAAAGTCCACAAGAGTAGTGTGAAAGGATTACACAAACCAACAATCACTCATCAATTAAGAAACATTCGGATTTAAATTATGGCATAAATTGTCAAAACTTCGAAATTCATTCAAAATCAAACACGTATAAAATTGTAAAGTGAGAAATGAGTTCCCACTGTGGCCTACAATAAGTCCAAAATTGTACCCCAGCGACACAAGTCTCTATAAAGTACATAGTGCTAGGGTTCATATTTTAAATGTAAAATATTCTTTACTTACTTACATCAAAAATACATTACGGTTGTGTTAAAATTGGGACTTAAAATATTTTTGAGTTCTCTTTAAATGTTTATTTCAGAACTAATCGGACTTGGTAGGGGTTAAGAGAAAGCTTACCGTTGACACTGGCCACCTCTGGAACACCCCAAAATAGGTTGCTTCATAAATCTTTTATTCACTTTGATACTCAGGTTATAACTATTTGGTCGGTTCAAATAGCAGAGGTCTATTTCATACATAGTAGTACTACTACGAGGATTTTCTAGTTTTGGTGCAAGGGTTTTTCCGTGAAACTGATAGGCGACAGAAATTTACCGAATTAACGAATTCATGGAAACATTTCTACAGATATGGTTCGCCCCCTTATCCGAAGGTGTGCGGGGTACCTACTAAATGAAGCTGACAAAACTAATATATTAATTACACCAGACATAATCGTAGTAATAATAATATGTACTTATACCTACATATTAAAGTTGGTAGTAGTATGAAATAATCCTCTCCCAATTGAATGGACCAAATCACTATAACTTAAGAGGACATGCTACGAAGAAAATGAGCACCTCAAAATTTATTGTTTTTATTGACTTTTTATTTTTTTTATTTAATTAACAAAGCTATTCATTAAATAAAGATTTGGCTCATGGAAGTTATAGAAGACTACTTCATGCATCATATAATAGAAAATATTAAATTTTTGGTACCTTAATTCTCTCATAAATACCAGAATGGACTAAAATTTTGCATATTCTGGGATTTTTGGAAGAACTACAAAACCGAAAAGTAAAAAACACCCGATTATATGATGCACGAAGTAGTCTTCTACAACTTATAATGAGCCAAATTTTTAATTACTTGCTGAGTTAATTAAATAAAAAATGAAAAGTATTTAATTTTGGGGCGCCAATTTTCTACATCGCATAGCCTCTTAACACTGTGCCGGCCGCAGTGACCAATGGACTCTTTTTGGATTTTCAAAATTCTGTTACATGAGCTGCTATTCACTTATCGGTTTGGCATTTCATGACTTTTCCTAACTATGTGCATATTTTAAACCCATGAAGAAATATTTTGCATTTAGTCAGAGTTTCTCCGGAAACCGTATTGACATACGTTGCCGGCCGCAGTGTCCATTGGACACTTATGGGAGAATGCATTGCGTCATTGCTATATCAACAGCCAGTTCGGGGGGATTGTTTAGTTTCAGGTAGTATTTCACTGTATATGTAAAGAATGGCATATCTTTTACTTCCTTAATGTCATAGACTTCAACATAGCTTACGGATCCACATTTTTTTGCCAAATCAGCACACGTCATTTACTTCATTACATGCCTGCTGTCCTCTTACCAATGTCAAACTGCAGTGTAATATTCGATGACGCAGAAAATAGGTCTCAAGTGGTACAAAAGAAAAAAATCGAGGCGAGCGCGTTGTAGGATCTTTGATGGCAGCAGAAATTGAAAATAGTGGAAGAAACGTCGCCCGTGATTAATTTCTATATTAGCCTGCCAATAGCTTATTACCTGGTTTCCAAAAACTTGAAAATGAATTGTGAAGGAAAAGTGGGAAAAGGCGTAAGTTCTTAATCATGGATGAATACAGGGGGTTGCTGCCCCCCCCCCCAAATTTAGTAAATCTATTGTATGTTAATTTAAATTACGCTCTGATTTAATCAATACTACATAATATGTTTTTCCTATTTTGACCCAGAAGTACCCACCCCCCAAATGGGCTGTTCTTAATACAGCTGGGAAAAGAACCCCACGGAACAGGATGGGGCGATCAAGACTGGGTATATTTGTGAAACGACAATGCGGAATCCCATAAGAGTCCAATGGACACTGGCGGCCGTTAACGTATGTCAGATTCTCCGGCCGGCAGTGTTAAGTTTTAACTTAAATAAAAAATGTAAAACATATTTTGGGCTGATCCCGGGGTGGCCAAGTTTCCTCTTAAATTATTTTCTAATATTTTGTTGAGCCACATTTACATGACATGAATACCCCAAAAATAAAAAAAGGACCGAAAGGGATTTTTTCATATTTTTACATATTGCAATGAATTAGATAACGTTATGTTTGTGAGTATGTAATTAGACATGAGTATCTAATCCGAAATTCAGAAAATGAGATTGGTTGAGATCAGGATGGATTCGGGTTAAATTACTGTATCTCAGTCAGAAATAAAACTAATAATGCAATTGCGTTACTTGCCCATCCATTCACATATAGGGAGATCATAATTGAGATTTCTAGTGGTTAAACGGCACCTCACAATCATTTCAACGTCATAAAATAGAGGGCTTCACAAAAACTCACTTGCTACCCGGCCGCGCTATGAGGGGTACACTCATATATTTTGTTAATGCCACATCAGTGTTTAAACGTGACAATAACACCTTTTATTTTATTACTTTAAATCATGCTTCACAGTCACAGATCATAGATATAAGAAGTGTTCTTCTATATTTATCGGCTTCAGTGGCATGGTGGTAGCGTGCTTGTGTAATTCTCTGGATACATTTGATTGGAGATGTTTTGCAACTCAACATTAGCATTAAGTTACTTCATGAGGCGACTTAAGAGGTTAATCGGTTAATTCATTAAATTTTTTACACACAATAGGTTACTTGACAATTTTTAAACCCCTATTTTAATGCATTATTTATACCCCTTTAAATGATTTTTTCCTGATAAAACGTTGTTTAGTGGGGGGGGGGGGGGGGGGGGGAAATTTCCCCATCAATTTAAGTTTGATGGTTACTTCGGAATGTGACGTCATTACACTAACATTTTTTA
Organism: Psococerastis gibbosa; assembly: GCA_963971405.1. Lineage (NCBI taxonomy): Eukaryota > Metazoa > Arthropoda > Insecta > Psocodea > Psocidae > Psococerastis > Psococerastis gibbosa. Next base: position 19,701,498 of record OZ020489.1, on the reverse strand, counting down.
AAATTATTTTTTAATATTTACAATTTGTTTCATGCTTTCATATTACAGTATGTAATTATTGTTCATCTATAAGCTTATCTAGGATATTTTATATTTTATTGTTATGTCAAGTAGCCTGTTTTATTTTATTTACAAAAATTATGAGCACTAAACTGAAGTTATGAAGGCGTGGTCGAGGAGTTCTATATTGAATACTTTCCGTCTGTCTCCGAATTTCCCTAAGGCGGGGATTCCACCAACGTCAATAGTGATATTAAATTTTTTTGACGTGGTAGCAGACATTTTTAGCTATACTAAAAATGTCTGCTACCACGTCAAAAAACATTTAATATCACTATTGACGTTGGTGGAATCTGCGCCTTACAGCAGCCAATCGGTGACAGTGACAGCCACATACTTCTAAATATAGAGGAACATTTCAACTGACCCACGCGATTATGACAGTATGACAGCCCTACAATTAAAAATGCATGTGAATTTCCTTGGTTCACTCCGATGGGGCATTACATTTTTGGAAATTATATGAGCGTTTTAATAAAATTCCCCAAATTTCGGCTCGATCTCTATCATATTCCGGGCGACCAAGTAATGAACTAGTAACTAATACAGTACCTATTACTCTAGAATAGTCTACCACGTTAAATTTCTTACTTTTTATGACAAAACGTCACGAAAAAACTACTAATTGATTGCACACTGCAATATCAGTCGACAGCAATGTTTCACGACTGATTCAAGAATCTAAAAATTATAAAATTGAACATAAAAAATCAGACAATTACAGAAAATTACACTACTACCAGAAGCCCCCTAATTCACATTTCTAGCACACAGGAACTTAAGCTATAAGTAGTAAATAGCCGAAAACTATACATCGGTGGCAAGAGGTCACAGGACAGAAGTATTAGTCGTCTGCTTCCAGTGACGACAGCAGTGACTGTCGCAGCGGAGATTTGGTTTTGGTGATCATCGACGAGCCGACTGGCTTGTATACGAAGTTGCCAGTCATCGTCGTCGCTCCTATAAGCAATACCAACCGTTATGCTAGGATGCATCGTATTTTTTATATTTTTTTTAAATGCAGATTAATTTCATCTGACTGTTGCGAGAACAAGATATTGGTACATCTTCGGGCGGAGCAGCCCAGATGACACAGCACTCAATTATGAATAGGGCGGTGGTGAGATTCTCTGGTATAAAGTTGGATAATTATATTAATCATAACCCGAATGGTACAAAAGTATCCTCAACAAATCCCCTTGTTTTGTCGTGCTTTGCTTTCTGTTCTTTTTAAATCGAATTTTTCTTCTATTTCGCAGACTCGTCTCCAATATATAATAAATTGTTTCCTCGTGTTCCGATTCCGATTAACAATTCGTTTAGTGCACCTCGTAATTCTCGAGATGTGCACTATCTTCTATCCAAGTGTAGCACTTGCGGTGATTAAGACAGATTGAAAAAAAAATAATAATAATAACTTGAGGCCAACCATTTTTTCCGAAATTAATTCCTCGTTTCAGATCCCTTACGACATGAAAAATTTCGTAAGAAAATTCAAATAGGACCAATTTTATATCTTTGCGAACGAGGAATTAATTAAAGACGTCCAGATAACACGTTCACCATTAGTTTACAACATAATTAAAGATCTGTTCCTTAAGGCTTTCTTAGTAACTTTTTAAAGTTTAAAGTAACAACCAATATTGTTATTTTATAAGTGGACTTCCGATAAGATTAGTTACCTAGACACAAATACAGTAGCAGCGAGACCATGCTGCATGAGATAGTTGAAAATTTCTCAATGGCATTAATTAATTGCTTCGTCTCATCCCCAAGTTTTCCTTCAATATTAAATAGCAGTCACATAGGAGAGCACAACAGTTATATAAATTTAAAAAAAAAATGAAGTTCAGACCTAGTCAACTATTATTTCGCTGATAGTTTAAAAATGAATCGACTTTGTTGTGGAAAATATATATTATTATTATTATAGAATAGACTATGCGAAGTATGGCCGATAGTAAAACGTAGGGGGAAATGTCAAAGGAAACGTTTCCAGATTCCCACTAATGAACAAATCAACAGGCAGGGCAGACAACAAAATATAGGCGCATTTAGTTCTGCGCAATCTAAATAGCTTCATTTTGACAGTATTGAGCTTATGTCGAGAACCCCCACTTGGACTATGACACTTGTTGCCGCTTCAATGCATGCATTGTGGACGGCCATCCAGCTAGCCTGCGCTGACCCAAAAAACATTGTCTGGGACAAACAAGAATGGAATAGTACAAGGTGCATGGGCAAGTCCCGGTACACACGGACGAATCTCGCAGTCACGATTTGCCGACGTCTTTTCCATTGTAGCCATACCACTAGCAGAAGAGTTCTCAACGTTTTCGTAAGCTGGCGGGAAGTCGAGCACACGAAAGTGCACGGTTTTCCCCAAGCTACGCCAGATCATAGAAATCTTCTGAAGTAGACTCAGTGGACTCGCACCAACCATTCAGTATGCCTTATCCCTACGACGGCAAAGATGTCGGCAAATCGCGAATGCGAGAATTGTGTACCGGTCCTATTTGTGTATGGGCATTGATTTTAATCCCAACTAATAGACATGCCAACAGATTGAAAGAAACTTACCAATAGTCTTGACTCTCTTAGGACTTGTGTCAGCGAAACCTTGTGCGCTGACAGTGTAGTTGCCAGCAACAAGTGGCTGAAAGGTACCATTCGGGGACGTCTGCACATTAACCCGTACGTTCAGTTTTTCTGCTTCCATATCCTTATATAGTGACTCAGCGACCTGGAAGTCAATATATTGACATAGGAGCGGATTCGAGAATTCGTCCTGAAAGGTATTCTCTAAAATATCGCTCTTTGCGGGTAACTAGTCTCGTCCAAAATTATAATTATTAATAATATATTATTATTCAAAATAATTTCCTGGTGTTAAGTTATTTGGTAGGGCTGCAGCAACTCGAGGTTAAAATTTTAAACCAAAGATGCTTAAAATGCTAAGGCGGGGTTTCCACATACGTCAATGGTCAATGGTAAATGTGGTATTGACGTTTTAGCAGACATTAAAGACATACTAAAAATGTCTGCTACCACGTCAAAACCATATTTACCATGGACCATTGACGTATGTGGAAACCCCGCCTAAGTACTAATTTGTTGTGTTGATATTTTCAATCCCGAGAATTGGCACCTTGTGCTACGGCTGTAGTTACAAAATAATTAATCTAAATATTAATTAATGGCCCCACATTGCCACCATAACTTTCCTTACCTCAATGTCAAAATCCGACAGACTAATATCGCTATCATCGAGGTCTTCATTTCCCGGGAAAGGTTGTATTAACCGTTCATCTGTCCACTCATTCTCATCTTCTTCATCATCATCATCTGAAATTAACGGCATAATACATACTTGTTAATATTCACTAATAAACACAAAACTAGTCTATTGGTCAAGGTTAATGGCAGTGGTGTAACATTATTTAACAAAGGGTTTAGTTGGACTTGCTTGCTGTGTTAATGACTCTAATGACTATTAACACAGCAGGATATGTAACTCCAACTAACTCTTTGTTAAATAGCAAAAACGTATTATTAGGGACCATTATGTGTGCATTGAGGGTGCGAGAGAATAAGCCTGTGACACGATGGCGTAAGATACTAAAATAAAAAATTAATAAAAATATTCTACACTATAAACGCCAGAAGGTGAAGATTCTGAGGTCTTTGGATTCTTCCGTCTCCTCAGTTGGTCACTAGTTCCTAGTCAATCAAAGGCCAAACATGTTTATCACCATTTTTTCCGCATCACTAATCATCTTAAACTATTACCGACTCATGGGCGTGCCGAATTTCCATACACCCTATTTTGAGCCTATCTTGCAGATATGGAAGTAAATTAAATAAATAAATGTGTAATACCGGTTTCAACCCCTTATTTCATTCTCAAACAAGGGGAGGAAAAAAACTAAGCTAAATGCTCAAATAATAAAAGCAAAGTTGAAGCTATTGTATATAGTCCATTGCACAGCTGGATGAAAGGGGGATCTGCAGATATTAATCGGTGTCCTATTTAAATTTTAATGGTGACAGTTTAGCAAAGCTTCTATTTTCAACACAATATAGTGTAGGTTACCTTCAGTTTCTTGTTTGTACTCCCACGCGGTGGTGCCTTCCTGGTCCCACAAATCATCATCGCTCTCAGCTTCACCCCCCATCTTCCCGCTAGTCGTCGATAGCTCACCTCTCTCCAAAGCGTCCAAGCTCTCTAAACAATAATAATGGAGAAGTCAGGCACCATCAAATGGAACAGTAATTTGATTGCACAGAAATAAGACCGTGTCTATGAATTTTCAGTTATTCAAAAGGTAATGTAGATAGAAGATAGAAAATCCGTGAATATGAACATGTAAAAATAAGCAGGCTATTGTCCTTCATACAAAATACAAGTGTTCAGGTACAGGTTATAGGTTTGTTTAACTAAAAAATACAAATACACCGTATATAGTTCGTTAAGTACTGTACACCAAAAGTCGTTAAAGCATAAGGTCGGTTACAGCAAACTATGTAGTTCGTTTACTGTCCAAAGACTAATTTCGCTTACGGATACACAGGTACGGACACTGATACGCTTACGGATACACAGGCTTGCAAGTGCTTTGTACATTTTGGTATTCAGTATTATGATTGTGCAAATGTTTGGCAATGCAATTGTATAGTATTATTACTTGATAAAGAAGTGAGCGTCTCGAGTTAGTCTTATTCCATTTAGGATGTGGTATTGCCAGGTAAGCTGTGGATTTATTGATATGAGTACTAAATCCAGTTTTTTTTAGCGTGCAAGCATTTTTATTCATGGGACTAGTTTTAGGGAGATTCATTTACCTATTGAGATGGCGACCAATGTTCGACTTTCGGAAAATTTCTTCACAACTTTTCATTTCCTAAAACCACCCTCCGATGTAGAATTAAATTATACCCATGTCTTCGACTATTCTTCCTCTTTCAGGCCATGCTATATTTCTTGTGATAGGGCAAGGGATTCGACTTTGGGGGGTGGAAACGTGAGGTGTGCCCAAATTTGGCCCGAATTTGCCGATTTTAATCGAAAGTAGGCCTTTTTCGGCCGCGTTTTTGGGGGTGTTAATATCAATTTAGAAACTTCAAACTACTTTAGTTTTTTTCCACCTTTCTTACTCTTTCCAGACATATATTCAGTTTTACTATGCGTCTCTTCGTTCAGGGTCAGGTGAGTGTATAATCCATCCGTGTTTCGGCGGAAAACGGGTTCAAAGGGTATTTTCAATTTACATATATAGCAGGGTTACAAACCAATTTTAACACTAAAAGTACTGACTTTACAGACATCTTTTTTATAAAATACTGACCAAAAACTGACCAAGGAAAGGAAGGTGAAAGGTAATCAATGGGGAGGGTGCAATTAGGCATATATGATTCCCATAATTTTCCCCGCTCAGCACTATTTCAATATGATACCAACAAAATATTAAAAAAAAAAACAATGAACAAAACAAATAAATTTTTGTTTTTGTTTTTTATTAAAAAATGAGGTAATAAGTTAGGTTTTTCGCTTCTCCGCCGTTTTCTGAACCTTATCAGCCTTTGTTTTTGTTTCTCACGGCCTCATTTCTAACCATTTTGGCGCTGTCTAGCATAGCTTGGGCTACATTTGCTCTGACAAGGTCCTTATTTTGAACTTTTGAAGAGCTATTTTCAGTCTTTCATTTGCTTCCTGCAGAAGGGCAGAAGCCAGCCGTTTTTCGTTTCCTTCGCCTTCGCCTAGGCGTTTTAGAAGCAATTCCCTTTCTTCAATCCTTTTTTTTCGGAAACTATCTTCTGTTGTAGCTCCTTTTTAGCAACCACCTCTTGTTCTTTTTCATTCTTGTTTTTCCTTCAACAATCGGTGCTCCTCGCAGTATTGTCTATAGTGGATACATGCAGTCTGGGCAAGACCCAACAATTCTTTTGTTATGGGAACAAGTTGCACTTTTGCGTTATAGATCATCCTTAGAGCCCCTTTTACGTGTAGAAGGGCACCGAGGGTTCTTTCTGACATGTTGGCTCTATCCGAAGACATGATTCGCAATGAACTTGAGGATCCTCTCTCTATTTCAGCAGTTCCGTGAGACAGGGATAGGGCAGCTTTAACAATTTTTGAAACTTGAGGGAACTTAATTTCACCAGCGTCATTTTTCTTTTTGAAGAACTGGTTTCAGTAATCGTCAATCCGACCCACCTCACTCTTAGGCGTATCAGCTTCTAAGGCCAGCAGTCTCCATTCATCAATTAAAGTGCTCTGTTCAAACGGAAGGGGCAATGTTGTAGCAATTTCAAGGAAGCTTTTCCAAGAGTCACTACTTGTTTTTTCAGATGGATTCAGACATTGCAGGTGTTTCAATAATAGCTGTAAGGACATGGAAGACTTGGTGAAAACATGCTTGCAACAGGCGATGTAATGTTTTCTGACTTTCACCAAAAATGCTGTCTTCGAGCTTTCTGTAACATTCACCAACGCTTCATCAACTCCTTCTCCACAAGTAATGACACTAAGTGGAAGAAAGTTTGTTGGGTCATCAATTGACCGGTTTGAAAACTTTGTTGTCGGAAGACAAAACCGTGACATGATTGTACTAGTTACTGAGGTGAGCTGGCTGTGCATTATGTGGATTAGTGGCTCTTCTTTTTGGAAATAACCAGTAAACCCAGTGAAAAGATGGTCACTCGAACAAGAAAACAAAATTTCAGCTTTCATCGTGCTAATTTTCAACTATACTTGGCACTTTTCATAATATTTATTAGCATTGACAACATTATTTTTTTAACCGTGATATGAATTAATTAATAAATTTTTGACTGAAAATACTGATTTTACTGACAACTTTTAAAAAATACTGACGAAATACAGACTTTGCCGAATATACTGACTTTTTACTGCTTTACTGACTAGTTTGCACCCCTGATATAGGGAAAAAATCCACAGCCTGCTATTAATTAGATAATTAAGTTTAAGTTAATTTAGGCGTTGTCACGTTAAACTATCGTCCGAAAACCAACTTTACAACCGACTTACAGACAACCAATTGTTTTTATTACATATATAGCGTAGAGGAAAAGCAGGGTCTGCGGAATCTCCCTACACCTGATCGGCCTGAGCCGAAAGGGAGTTTTTACATGAGACATGTACAAAACTCTCATTATGCGACATGTGTAACTGGTTTTATCGCATCTTACAATCTTATAAGTCGACGTAGTGCTACTGATGATGTTGATCACCGTTGTTAGTTGACGAAACGTTTGAAAGTACGCATTCAGATTAATCACGGCCGATCAGCCCGGATTCTAATGCTTCGACGTCATCAAAGCCTTTGTAATTATATTATAGTGACCAAGACAGTTTCCATCTACCCATATTATCCCAAACTTTATATGATGGATAATTATTTATTTTCATTTTTGCTATTAACAATATAAGTCAACTATTCATTACGAACCTGGACACATCATTGACTTCCTTATGGCAGACTTGTCTTTTTTTGACCATTTCTGCACCTCTTCATCCATTTTGAGCGTTTTGTTGGGGTTCATAGCCCATAGACATCCTTTTCTCTGCGATCCATTCGTCGCTGGCTTTTCTATTTTTTCAAAGCATTTGTTAAGACTGAGATTATGCCTCACAGAATTTTTCCACCCAGTTGGCGCTGTTTTGAAGTATGGGAAATGCTCGCTGAAATTGAAATAAAAAAATATTGATTGGTTTAAAAAAAAAACAGGACAAGCCCAATTCGCTTCCACCGAATAAACAAAGCAAATGATTAGCATTCAATGCATCAAAAGTCATCATCCTTTAGCCATTAACTACTAGTTTATATTAGACTAACAGTTTTCTATTAAGAGGACTTTAAAGACATAAAACAGAAATCAACAAATTACATCTCCGGTGACTCTGTTTTGGCCTAATTTTTTATTGTCAACATCAATACAATAAAAATAAATACCAAACCAACTTATTGCACTTATGTACTCTGGGGACTCATGAATATAAACTCAACAACTTTTTATCAATAAAGCCAAACAAACATGTGGCAATACATTACTACAATAAAATAAGTTCTTACAGGCTCAGTCAATCAACGATTCGGCAGTCGTGACAGCGTAAGCGGGTGGTTCTCGCCATAAGCCAAATGCAGTCGACATTAAGCTATTAAAATCACCTGGGACCCAAGGTTTGCACCTGAAATTCTGTTGACAGCCCTGCCTGTTGAATTGAATTTTTCATTTGTATCTCATTTATATATTTTACATGTTCTGTTTGTTAATGTTGCAGCCCTATAACTTTTCACATTTTCTTTGGCCACCTTTGTCATTTCCCCCTAAGTTCCTCCACTATCGACCGTACTTAGCTTATGGTTAGGCGCCATCTATTCTATTTTATTATCATTGATTCTTTATATAATAAATACCATAAGATAGTATCGTAGCAATAAGTTACGAGCATGTTATCCGTGAATCAGTACGGAACTGGCTCTATCAATCGGAGTATTAATAAACTTTTAACATACCACATAAAGTTGTAAATTTCGGATACAGGTAGACTGCCACTTGGACTATTTTTTAAAGCCATTGCTATAAGACAACTGTAGGAATATGCCGGTTTCGGGTATACAGAGGAAAACCCGTCGGTGTCGCTCAAAAAATCTTGCTGTCTTCTTTTACTGAGAACTGACCTGAAATTAAAAACCATTAACTACTTTTACTGCAATGTTTAAAATCCATTAGTAATTATTGAAAAATTAAAATATGTGCAACCGGACACCATTTTTTTATTTTTCTATAGAAAACTACTATCCGATCAGAAACGGAACACTCTCTATTCGTACCTACTACCCGACTACAAGACGAAGACACGGGCGAAGCTTATTTTTTTTTAATGCAGAAAAGGCATATTCGTCATATTCAAGCGCTGATTCCACCAACGTCAATAGTGATATTAAATGTTTTTTGACGTGGTAGCAGACATTTTTAGACTGTCTAAAAATGTCTGCTACTACGTCAAAAAACATTTAATATCACTATTGACGTTGGTGGAATCTGCGCCTCAGGATAAGAATCATACCCCACTTAAGGGCAAACCGGAGTCGCCGATATTCCATTTCTATGCAAACTTCAATTTCTCATGAAATGTCGAACGTAGAACAATAAAAAAATGCTGAGTCGCAAGAAGAATTTTTTCTCCTAATTTTGATACATAGTATGTTACAATCATCAATACCGATCGGCTATAGTTAGTGAATTTGATACACAAAAAATAACGGTCACTCAGGAGTTCAAGTTGAAGGAGTTCATCAACTGTGGCGAATTTGGGTTAGTTAAAGGCCACATACTATGCATCAAAATTACGAGAAACAATTCTTCTTGCGACTCTGCATTTTTTCATTGTTCTGCGTTCCATATTTCATGAAAAATTGAAGTTTGAAGAGCAAATGTAATATGCGCGACTCCGGTTGGCCCTTAATGACTGCAACTTACAACGTGAAAGATAAGAAGACCTTATTACTTAGTGCATTAAAAAAAGCCTCTCCAAGTGGTCGAGTAGTGCGTATAATGTGCATACATTATAAAGAATTTTGCAACGATGAAAACGATTCAACTACTTAGTGGTCAAAATGCGAAACTCACTTGGTAGTATTGCTCTTCTTAGCACCACTTGTAACTCTCACTATGGGCCCACTACTTCGGCCTTTACTGCGCGAATTTTGAGTATCTGTAAACAAAAATTAATTTTAATGTGCTTTCTGCTAACACTCAACTACTTAGGAAAAAGATTGAAGATGATATAGGTAGAATTTTCGTTAACTGAGAAATTGGCAAACTTAGGCGCCCATTCCACCGACCGGCTAGGGCTATTTACAAAAACGGTGACGTGGTAGCAGACATTCAAGACTTAGGCGGGATTTCCACCGATCTCGCATTGCAGAATTGACGGAAATGTTTATTTTCCTCTATCCCATAGTTAAAATTGATCAATGATCATACAGTAAAATCACAAACAAACAAACTAAAATGGGATATGTTAAGTACAAACATTTTAATAGATTTCTATAAAAAGAAAAATTCTAATTTCCGTCAATGTCATTTGCATTCTGCAATGCGCGGTCGGCGGAAACGCAACCTAAGTCTTGAATGTCTGCTACCACGTCACCGTTTTTGTAAATAGCCCTAGCCGGTCGGTGGAATGGGCGCCTAAACAAGTTCTAGAATATCCCCATTTGAGCTATGACTATGTTAGGTCACACACAAACACATTCTTAAATTGTTTCGGCGCTGGTATATTGGCACTGGCTCTATCCGTTCATCAACTCTTAGGCGCCCATTCCACGTCAATCGTCAATGAAAAATTGAAAAATGACGTCAAAATGACGTAAATTGACGTGGTAGCAGAATTTTTAGTATGTCTTTAATGTCTGCTAAAACGTCATTTTTCAATTTTTCATTGACAATTGACGTATGTGGAATGGTGCCTTACCCGAACTTGTTTATAGAAATAAAAAAAATCCGTCTGGGAAACTGTCCTCTTCTGATTGGGGGGTCGATTCCCAATTGCACCTTCCAAGTTTAACTTATATGGATGGCACATTGCGTCCCTTTTTATTTAATTTCATAGATTTCACGAATAAATAACAATTGTTTTGTAAATATCTGGACCAAATAATCCAAACATTAAATATTGTTCTTTGATGTTTTGTGCTTCTATTGATGTCTGCTTCTTTACATTCCTTCAAATTCTTCATGTTTAAACATGAACAATCATTGAGGTCCTAACCTCAATTTCAAATTCTCTTGAGTAAAAGGTGCCCCTTTTTATATGTTAAACGTGAGTGTTCAATTGGAAATTGAACCTTAAAAATTGTCCGGACCAGTTACTTGTGCAAATTGTTAACTGTACATGCAATAATTATTGGCTCATTGCTTTAATATGTCTTTACAGCTCGAAAACCCGCTTTCTATAAAATGGGCTCTCATTAGTGATAGAGTATGTGGAATATTTACTGTATGCAGAGGTATAGAAATAGGTATCACTCACTTTTATGTGCAACGGTGCGACCATATGTCACATCGAAAGGTTCTTCATCGGATTCACATTCCTCCTTAAATTCCATTGAGATGTACGTGTCAGCCACCTCTTCTTTTATCTCTTTTTTCACTTCAACTTTGGGATTGAGATGTTTCCCTGCATCTGCAAATTAACATCAGATACCATTCAGGAGTGATTATCATGAGATTCCGGAAAAAAGTATTTATAATTTTGAATTTAGATCTTTAAGTACAGGGTGCGGCAGCATAATTTCCTTATTTTTAATGCGCGCCATTTGGTCAGTTGATGTGGTGGCGGAATGCTTGTGGTCTTGTTCCGAGAGATGGCACTTTAAAGTTTTTTGAAGCACAGTTCAGTCACCATCAGGCGTTGGAGCAGTGAGTAGCGTACATTTGACCTGGAGGCTTATTTTTCGAGCGGTTTTTCTGAGATTGCAACCCAGAGCGCCATTCGGGATCACTTTAATTTCGCCCCGTTTCCGGACCGGAAATCAATTGTCTTGTGGGTCACTACGTTCAGACAAACTGCCAGTGTGACAAAACGAAGACCTGGAGACCCTCGGCCCATTAGATCACGTTAGAACATTGAGGCAGTCAGGCTGTTTTGAGGGTACAGTTCCCAGAACGCCTCTTCTCAATCAGGGGCGATTTGCAGTGGCCGGCCCGATCTCCCGATTTGTCATCTTGTGATTTTTTTCTGTGGGGTTTTTTTAAATCCCGTGTTTATGGGAACTATTTAAAGATCATACAAGATTTAAAGAACAATATCCAGGATGAAATTGCTATGATAACGCCTACTATGCTTGAAAAAGTCATGAAAAACACCAAAAATCGGTATACTCAATGAATCGACAATAGGGGACGTCATCTAAATGATTTGATCTTCAAAACTATGTAAAAAAAAAACTTTAAATATGTACTTACATTATAAAAACCAATTAAAAAGTTTCTGGTTCATACAATGGGTTTTATCAATTTAAAAAAAAGGAAATTATGCTGCTGCACTCTACTTTTTCTACTCCCAATCACTTTTACAAAACGAATACTGCACCAAAGCTGAATAGCTTACGTTCTTATTGTGCCAGGCATTCAACAGTGTCCTTAAACTTACATTAACTTTTGTTTTGTAAACCTTCATAAGCTAGTAAATTAAATGAAGTGATTAAAAGGTGGTACAGCCACAGTGGTGGCAAATGTCAACGATCAGCATTCAAACATTGAGAGGACAACGCTCAGGTCGGCATAAATTAATTGTTTCACACCTGAACCAGTTCCATAAGATAGGTATCAGTTCATTTAAAATGAAAAAGAAGCAGTTGCGCCACATGAAATGCAAAATAGCATATGAGCGCTAGGCTGAGGATTTACATGTTCAACATGTAAATAGGACACATCGCAATTACATATATTACCTACGTCGTAAACAGTTTTAAAACAGTCAACAGTTCTCTTAACTTAAAACACGCTGTGTTACAACTTCTTGTCGAGCGATATCTCCAACGTTCAGTCTGTCTGTCTACCTTTGCTTTGGTTATTGGTAAACCACAAAATATTTAAAGCCTGTCTTGATTTCCCATCCGGGTAAATACTGATAAACCTTTTAAAAAATAAAATAAACTCACTCTTATCATAAGGGACTTGAATAAGAGTGACTGGTGTGGCAGCAGAATCAGGCAGCACGCTACTTGGAGGGACCATCATTTTTTCGCCACTAGTTAGATCTTGACTAAAGCTATTGCTGACATCGCCGTCCAGCAATGAATTATCGTCACTTGCCAGCCACACATTATTACATCCGGGAGCTCCTAAAAGCAATAAAAAACTGTCCCTATTAATACCTAGGATGCAGTAGCAACGACTAAACCGCAACGGTCTGAAAAAATAAATAACTACAGTAGTTTTAAAAAACGTCTCGTGCGGGAACGTCAATGATGACGCTCACTACGTTGACAAAATTTGAAATAAGTGTATCAAAATAACCACCCAGTGTAATGGTGTATGTAGACTTGTTTTAATGGTTAAAACCATTTTTTGCCTCAGTTCGATACGCATTGTGTCTCTTCGTAGCTGACAGTAGATAGCGCCTTCAGTTCGTTTCGGCTGGAGTTCTATATGCTAGAAATGAGACATTCACTCCCACCAAAAATTCTTTTCAATGTCAGGCGCCACATGCCACATCTTAAATAAATATATTAAATAAAAATCGACTCTTTTTTTGTTCTATTACTAAGCCAACCTAGCGGAGTTAGGGCTATAAGTCCTCTCTTACACTCAACTAGGAAAGCCCGGGACCGCTTGCTTTACATGCCCCCCAAGCATGGCCAGAAAATATAGCTATATGTCTCGACATCTTATCAATGACGTTCTCATTAGAGACGTGGCAGTTGGTATCTGAAATTCTAAAAAAAAATACTTTTGGCGGGAAGCGAATATATTCTATATTTTCAGCATGGGTCCGGCCGCATCTCATTCCTTTTCTAATACCTTAACATTTAAAAAGGTACTTGTTAAACCTACCTAAGGAATCCTCATCTAGGTTAATAGCCGGCAATTCATGAAAATTAAAATTTAAATCTCCACCACAGTTAAAGACGTTTTCATAATCATTTTCTGATTTAACATCCATATCCAGCATTTCCTGGAGGGAAATGGAGTCTGGACCCCCAACTGTGCTCATCGTAAAATAGTCCATGGCTCAACCTAAAAAAATACATTCACAATAGTCTCATATTATTGAGCTAAATTTGACTAATACTGATAACAATACCATATAGCCGATCGGCCCTGCCGTACGATACATAACTAATTTTGCAAGTAAATAAGCCAAAACAAAAACTTAGTCCTTTACTAAAAGGCTAAGTTTGTGTCTTTGTTGGTTTATTATAATGAAATACCACGAAATTGTCACGAGTAATTAATTTTTTCTATTTTTGCAAAAACTGTTAAGACTTATTATACAATCGGAAGGAGAAAAGCCTTACAGGTGTACAAAATCAACTATCTCATGAAATATCGATAGTAGAGCTGTCAAGAAAATCACATCATTTAGCAAAAATGTCCCTACATAATTGATGTATGCACCCGTCTATAAGACCGATCCATTGGCCCCAATTATTGAACATGATTTGTAAAAATTAACAGATAGTGTGAGGATTGAATGAGTTCAAACACTGGCATATTATCATATACAAAAATGAGGAGTATAGATAAGATAATATTGTTAAGTCTTCAACAGATACATTTCCTTTAACAGTTTGCTCGAATTAAATGGATATTGGAGGTGCCCGATTTGCTCTTTGGAGAATGCCGTACACAATGGCCACCCCTGGATAACCCTAAAACAAATTGGTTTATATTTTTTATTTACGTTGACACTGAAAGTTGTTAAGATGTGGTCCACTCAATTGGTGGAGGACTATTTCATACGCCCTATTATAAAGTATTACTCATTATTATCAGTTGCAATAATTCTTCCTTGAATTCGATAATTCGGCATTGGTCCACTCAATTGGTAGAGGACTATTTCATACGCCCTATTATAAAGTGTTACTCATTATCAGTCGCAATAATTCTTCCATGAATTCGATAATTCGGCATATTTCTGTCACCTATCAGTTTCACGGAAAACCCCTCCTGCAGGGGCCCTGCACCATAACAAAAAAAAAAACAAAAATCAACGTGCATGAAATAGTCCTCCACCAATTGAGTGGACAAAATCTTTAGAACTACAGTATTAAGTATTAACTTAAATCAAAAATATAAGCCAACCAATTTTGGGGTGATCCAATGCGTACGACATTTACCCCATTTGGGTACTAAAGAACCTATTTCGTATAGAAATTTATAACGAAATTACGCCAAATCCCAATGATTTTATTGGTAATGAATTTTCCTCTATAAAAGGTCGGCTATAATTTTGTTAGCTATTTTTTTAAATAATTAATTGTAAATTAATAATCTGAGTTGCATAATTTAAAAGCTTAACACATGCACACCCAGGCCTGGGGCGTAACACCATTAAACGCTTCATTTAATTTATAAATACAGCGCTAACAAATTGAGAAGTATGTAGAGTTCTTTGAACCGCAAAGCCATAACATTGTAGATGTAGTGAAACCGTCACTTGATTCAAATATATCAGGGATGTCAAAACTAGAACAAAACAAACTAAAACGGCTCTTCAAATGACTACATACATAGTATTGAAATCTTTGGAATATCAGAAAAACAACACAATAGTGTCATACAATACAAAATCTAAAATTTTCAACAAGCCAGGCCCATAATATAAATTTGAAATGTTCCCATTTGTCAATTGAGACCCTAGTAACCTTGAAAGTCTTCGCGCCTCAGAACAAAGTGCCACCATCTTTATTTACAAACTATTGAAGAAAAATCAAATTTTATACTGAAAATTTCCACAAGACGTATGAATTTTCAACAGACAGTATTAATTGCCATGATTAGAAAAAGGTTTATTGAATACTTTTTCTTGCCTCTTTAACAGCAAAACGGTTTATTTCCATTAAAATTTAACGTTAATAATTAGGCGCGATCCGGCGAAAAATCAAATGACAGATGTCCAATATAATACGTCTTTACAAAATACATGCCAATGCCTGTTTATAAGCAAGGAAAAATGAAGAAAAAAACTAAATACCTTTTTCCGAATACTCTCTCCTTATATTTTGTTGAATTAAGTTAATTCATTTACAAATAAACGGAAAATTATCAGCACGGCTTCACAAATAACTTTCAACATTCAACAACAAAGAACCAAAACCCAACTCTTTGGTTGGTCCATTTCATACCACGTGACTTTAATACTGCGTTCTTATTGGCTAGTTTAGATCGAATATTTTAATATGGCGCACTATCAATATTTATTTATTTCCCTCCTTTTCTTCCTGTTTAAAAATTTTATTTTGATGGTTTCTTTTCATAAATTATTATATGTATTTGAGTCAATTAACATAATTTCCTTGGTTTTGATGAGTTTATTAAAGTTTAGAAACAACCGATGGCAGCAAATTTTCCCGCTAAAATTTAAAATGTCAATGTGCAGACAGCCATGGAGAATTCGTTTAGGCGCATATTCCACCAACGTCAATAGTGATAGTAAATGTAGTATTGACATGGGAGCAGACATTTTAAGACTGTCTTTAATTTCTGCTACCACGTCAATACTACATTTACTATCCCTATTGACGTTGGTGGAATAGGCGCCTTATATTCTACATCGATAAATAACGTCTAACCCCAATACAAATACAAACATTAAGACCCCTGACTAGCCAGAGTCGGATAGACCGTGCCCTACACCGCAATAATGTTACGAATAAGAATTAAACTAAAATAACCAACCGAAAGGGTTTGGGCAATAGGGAGGTAAATTTACACCCAGTTCCTGGGGTCGAATTTGAACTTAGCCAGGCTGTAAAGAGGTGTGACAATCAGCCTGAAATGAGTTTTTTTTACATATATTTAATTTTTTCATGCAAAAGACATTGTAATATTATTATACCTGTATCGTACCTATAAGCTTCCTTATAATAAATAAAAATTAATAATATATAATAATTTACAGCATTATAACAGATCAACAGCATTGGTTGCAAGCATTTGCCCATAATTAATTTTAGTTTACTTTTTCCGAGCTTTAACACCCAAGGGGGGGGGGGGGGAGGCATGGCATTGGTGTTTCCAAATTGATGAGACTGAGATCTTCTAGGTCTGCCAATTTCTCTATGTCTCTGCTCCAGAAAAAGGCGATTCATAGTCTGATTTTGTATTCATCTGCAGATCTGCTACACCCACCATAACTATCTTTTGTGCATCTCCCCACAGCTATGGTACGTCTTGAGGCGTGAGCTAGGTATATACTATATGTAATGTTAACAATAGAAAAAATTAAAAGTAGGTAGGTATATCAAAATAGAGGAAAGATTAATTAAGCCGACATAATTAAGTAGTTTTAGAGAGTTGCTGTTAGAGAATACATTGTAAATAAGAGTAATATGACAGGCGTAGGAAGTTACAAAAAAAAAAAAAAAAAAAAAAAAAATAGGCCTGTACACTTACATTTTAGGTGAAGGGTTAAGCTATTTTACTTTACTTTTACCGCGCCTTATCCTCATGGAGGGTCGGCGGCACGACAGCAACGTTTTCACACAGTCCTGTTGTGTGCGTCCTCGGTGGAGAGCCCCAAACTTCTCTTATCCCCGGCGACATTTTTTCCCAGTGTAACTTTCGGCCTTTGACTAGATGGTTTTCGTCTCTACGTAGTACGTGCCCCCACCAGTTCAGCCTCTTTTCTCTGAGTTTCTCCTGTATGTCACGGGTTCTCATCTTTTGCCTTATACCTTGGTTTCTACGTTGGTCTCCCAGCGTCACACAGCAGGATCTTCTTAGCATTCTCATTTCTGCTACGTGAATTATATTTTCTTCACACTGTCGTACAGTCCAGCACTTAGACCCATACAGCATAAAGCTACTTTATAAATATATATTGTATAATATTGTAATTAGTATGCAACAATGAGACACGATGCCGAAATACACGCCCTATTCGACTCCCCGAACATAATATCAGAACTGAAAGGGCGTCGAATCCAATTGCTGGGTCATGTACACCGTATGCAAGCGGAGAGGTCGCCGAAGCTAGTTTTCGAAGACACTTTCAACCACCCTAGGCGTCCCGGTAGGCCAAGACTAAGATGGAGAGGCCAAGTGCTCGAAGATGTGCACGCCACCGGCACCCGAGATTGGAAGCGAGCGGCGGAGGATCGTCCGAGGTGGCGTGGTGTAGTGGCAGCGGCCAAAAGTCCCCCCGGGCTGGACGCGCCAACCTAAGTCTAAGTCAAGTCATGCAACAATGGTATTACGGTCCATCAGTGGTCTTAGACTGAAAGTGCTAATAATCAAGGATGATGTGCTAAGACCAAAGAACTTATACTCTGCTTTTCCACTTGATGTACTGAATTAAAAGAATACTAACGAGCTAATGCAATACAAATATTGGTCGAAAAAAACATTAATTCTAAGTTACGGTTCTTATGTAACATTTAAACCTAAAATTACCTGCTTTAAAACGAACCATGACAATCAAGAAACAACAAATTCACTAATTGCGCTTCTTTTTGCCAATTTTCAGTCTGCTACTAACTTCCTTCATGTGGTCTTCAAAGTTTGATCCCAGTAACGGATGTCTTATAGGTAGGGTACTGGGCATTACAGGTTTGTCATCCTCGTCCGGCTTTAAAATTTCACCATGACTCTTCACTTGTTTTCTCATAGTGACAATTTTTTTATTGGCAACAAATTTAATTTTCTTTCCAACAATGAAATGTGCTTTGGCCTTGCCTTCAATGATTTCTATCGAGTATTTGTCTTTGCCATCTTTTACTACATTTTTGCAATTTGGATCGATAACCTTATGAAGAAACAATTTGGTGTCAAAGTTTCGGGGACACTCAAATAAATACACTTCGTCGGCTTCATCTATTTTCAGGTCGTTTGAATTAAAAAGTTTATCCAATTTAGCTTTCTTTGAGGGATGATGATTTTTCTCCTCACCAGACTGCTCTGAGTTATGGGGCCGCTTCATTCCTGAAAAAATTGAATAATGCTACAGTCGGACATCCCAAGAGTAAACTAAACCTATAGAACCGAATTATAGGCGTCACTTGTTGCACATTCTGCATTGATTGATTTTTGTCCCACAAGAACCCCCCTAGGGGCCTGTACTCTGTATGTACATACAGAATATTGTATGGTACCGTACAGAATATATAGGAATTAGAAATAGCATTCCCCACCCTCTAATACTCCACACCCCTAACACATACTAACACTCTTAACAGAGACCTAATAACTGCCAGTTATCTAACATTAGGATTTAATGTAATTTTATTTAATTATGTATACGCATTTTCCCCCCTCTAATTCTGACGATGCCTAAAACTAAGACGACCTGCCTAGGCGGTTGGCTTAGTTAAGACTGGTGGAAATACTGAAATACAGATTATAATAAATATATAGCCCTGATCCTAAACTAGCAATAAGGACCTATAAGCTGATCCTAATTGTTTAATCTCAGTCACCAAACAATGTAGGTACTGTATGTTACAAAACAGGAAAGCCCAGTATATCGCCTTCAATAATATAAATTGTTGTGCCTATTGCCCATTGCCGGGCCTGTCAAATTTAGGCAGCAAGCCAAACAGCGTTGCATGACTAGGCTATTACGAGATTATATTATAAAATTGCTCATTTCCACTAGGTTATATTGTAAATTTGGAACCTAGTAGCCACTAGGGCACTAGGCAACGCTAAACAGTAGCAGTCGGCCGTTGGGACCTTATCTCACATTTGACAATTATGCAAGCAATTAAATCATTACACTAAAGTGTACAATAGTTTTTAACTCTACCTTAAATTAAATTTGAGTAACCTGTAGGCTGTAACTAATTATTTTAAGAATTATTTACTATGATATTATCAAAAATATGTTTACACTATTACACTACATACAGATTACAGACGTCAGACAGCCAACATAAGCAATGGCAATGGCATCCATGTTGACCTTGATAAAAAAATCATGTTGTTATACACATTCCAAAAACACAATTCCCGCCAAATTAACTTTTTCTTTTTTGTTTTCTAGGTTCTATCGGTTTTTTAATTTATTTTTTTATAAATAGTTTTAGGGAAGCTGTTCGAAAAATTTACCTTGTTCGTCAAGGCAGATTCTCTGCAGTGGATCTGCCCGAACATCTGTCGAGACACATTAGAGCAAATATGGTATGCGCAAAGACAAATTTTAGCTACAGTAGGCCTATATTGAAGGTATGTACCACCTCCCAGCAGATCTGTATTTATTTTAATCAAGGAACCTCTACCTATATTTGACGGAAGACCTATGTAACCTACACAAGTTCTTCATATATTATTATAAAACACCAATGATCAACCCCCATATACTATATATATATATATATATATATTACTCCCCCGGAGAAAAAAAAACAACTGATGAATAGGCCCAAACCAAATTAGCGAGGTTTTACGCATTTTGGACGCAGCACGGTTAAGATTTTACAGACAAATAAACCTACCACTGAAGGGGGCCCGGGGGTCTCCCCCGGAGAAATAAATTGATGAATAGGCTCAAATTAGGGAGGTTTTACACATTTGGAAGCAGTGCAGTTGGGATTTTACAGACTAATAAATCTACCACTGAGAGGGGCCCGAGGGTCTCCCCCGAAGAAAAATTTTGAAAAAGGCCTGAAATATTGGGGTTTTAAGCATTTTGAGTAATATATTTTTGTGAAAGTACTTGGTCAATATGTTGATTTTTTTCATGATGTCTTTCATGTAAAATAAGCATAGGCTACCAAGAATTAATTTCCCATTAGTTATTGTGGATACTATGCCTTTCGCCTCATTAATGTCTGTGTCACTTTGCCCAGGACCCCCCCCTATTTACGCCAATGTTTGCAGGCAGTACAATTGAGATATTATAACGACGAACAAACCGACCATTGAGTGGGGCCCGGGGTCTCCCCCGTAGAAAAATTTGGAAAAAATAGCTCTCAAGTATTTGGGTTGTAAGCATTTTGAGTAGCCTAATACATTTCTTTGTGAAAGGGCTTGGTCAATATGCTGATTTTTTTAAATGTAAAAGAAGCATACAAAGAATTAATTTCCTTTCATTACTGTGCATGCTATGTCTTTAGCCTCCATAACGTCTTTGCCACCAGAAATCCTGGGGGGGGGGGGGGCTACGGGTGGACCTGGGGGGGGGGGGCTCAAGACCCCCCTATTTACGCCAATGGTAGGTACCAATGTTATTTTTATCGTTTATGGCCGTGTATACTGTATTAATTTTTGTTCTATAATTTTGAAGGTGTAAAAAAAAAAAAAAAAAATACAGGCTGAGGCTTTTAGAGTGGATGAATCTTTCAATGTAGCCTACTTTTGGCATGCCACTAATGGTATGCAGTACTTTACTTTCAAATTCAGTTTGGGATACTGTAGGTAAGAATCAAGTCCGATAAGCTAAATGAATGTTTTCTATGTAAACACCTAGACGAAGTCACATTACAATCATGTTGTCTTCAGCATCTACTTGACTACCGCATATTATATCGTCCTAACTTGACTAATTATAATAGTCTTTAATAAAAATAAAAAAAAACACAACAATGTTCGCAGTGAATATTAGGGCCAAAGGCCCTCTCTTACAATTAACTGCTTAAAATACAATGATGATAGACTGTAAAAAATAATCTCATTCACACACATTCACACTCAGCCATTCCAGTTCACTCACTCACTCACTCACACTTACCGTTTCACGACTCTCACTCACTCACTAGGTATTGTTCGATGCCTGAAGGTCAAAGAGGTATTTTTGAAAGAATTTAATCTTATGGATGAAAAATAAATACCGGTAATTAATAAAACTTTATAAAAGAAATGAACAATAATTTTATTTTCTTATAACTAGCCTAGCGTAACATAATAGTACAATTTGTACAATTGAAATTCAGAATAATCATCAAAACTACTCTTGATTTCAAAATTGGCAACAGCAGTTTAGTCTTTCTTCAATGCGGCCCGTCTTTGCTCCTTCTTGTAGGCTTGCTGGTAGAAGTCGAAGAAGAGCACGAAAAAGATGGTACTATGAACAAGAAGAAGGCTAGCGATGACTTTGGGGTATCCACAGTCAAAAAATAGGACTTGCGCTGAGTGAACGAACACTAGAGTGAATTGAGCCTGAAAAATAAAAATAATGCGTAATGATAATAATAATAATTGAAATGTTGGCATAGGTCGCATGGAAAGTTTTTGGTAACAATGGCATCTTAAATATAGGAAGTGTAGTGTATGCCTACAATAATAGAGTATATATGCCCATAAATTGGCTTTGTGGCATTACCAACAAATTTAGAACGAAAAAGAAAATGATTCAGATAGGCCTAAACGTAGGCCTACGAGTAGAACTTGCTGGTGAAATGATGAGTTTTTCAGACATACTGCGTGCAGGGTTTTCTTATAATATTTGTATCAACAGCGAGAAGCAGCCAGAGAGACCTAACCTAAGTTATTGTTGTTGTTGTTTCCAACGCCTACTTTCGGCATTTCTGCTTTAAGCAACCCTGTCAGCCTGGCTGGGGGAGTGAGTCTGTTTGTAAGGTTGAGGCACCCTTTTTCAATTCGGGGGAAAGGGGAAGTGGCTCCGTAGCGAGTGAGCCACCGTGGTACAACCTTCGAAGTCTCCGCAGCGCCACTGAAGATGTCGACCGCAGATGTTGATGAAACGTTTGGAAGTTCACTTTCATTTCGACCACGGACCATCAGCCCGGATTCTACTGGTTCTTCATAACCAAACACATGGGCTATATAATTGGTTTGGAATTTTTACTATCCAGTCACATCCACGACTATCACTACTAATACTATATATCTCATCACTATTTGCCATACTTACATATGGTTAGGCGCGATTTATTCTAATTTATTAGGTATCGTTGAGTACAACTACCTATATAGATTTATTATAGCTTACACAGACATCTAGGTTCAAATAGTAGGGTATGGTGATGAAAGTGTGCTAACTGGGCTAAGCTTATTTTATAGTCTTAGACGGCTTGGACCTTCAAACCTAGTAGCCCACTCACCAATTGAATGGTTGTCAGGTACTTTTTCCACCAGAGGTATTTTTGGTATTCAGGACCCATCGCAGACATCATGTAATAGAAATACATGATGACGTGGACCAGATTATTCACTAGGTTTGAGAATGTGCCATGGCCTCCTGAAAAACAACATTTCAAAATTAATAGGTACTATAATTGTGTACTGTATATGCTATGAAATTCAGATCAATAATAAACTTACTTATCCAAACCATTTCGCAAAACAGCAGTTCTACATCTCCCTATTACAGTCGGTTGTCTGCTATGCTGACAATTTAACATGTCTTTTGATATTTACCCTTTTTTGAAATTAAAATAGGCTACATATTTGAAAATTATTGTGCGAATAAATAATTATATACATTTACGGGTTTTAGTGAATTTCTAAGGCTCTACTTGTCACCTTTTAGTTCCGAAAACGTACCATGACTATACCTACATTGTCTACAGTATATGACATGAGCCAGCTTAGAAAGAAAAGTTGGCGGGTTTTAGCAAGGCCGTATTTATGGGGGGGGGGGGATCCAGGGGTCCGTCGTGAAAAATTCCATCATCCACAAAGTATTTTCATATACTTTCATTCTTTGTCAGTCCCTTCAAAAGGTCGTTTTTAAATTAATAAAAATAAATTTGCTCTGTTCTTTCTATATTTCCACTTGTTGTATTTACCAAAATTCAGTTTATTGCTTCCTTAAGCTCGGTATACACTACTATAGTAGCCTCGGACCTTTGGCTAGCTTACCTAACCCCCCCCCCCGCCCCCGTCGCAAATCTATAGCTACAGCCTTCGGTTTTAGGAGCAAAGCTGTCAAAAGCCTATCACTTGGTATATAACTAATCTATCATTCACAATTGGTCATGCGGCAATAGTGTGGACAACCACAACCTACAGCAGACAGCAAAGTGGAGATTGTCAGATCAGTCGGAGGGAGTATACCATTTTTTTAAAACACCTTTTTCTACTTCGGTATAGTAGCAATTAAACTGGCTCTGTGATGTCAACGACTTCTTTGAATTTCAGACAGGATTGGTTTTCACTTTGTTTTCACCCGGAAAACTGCCCCTACTGACTGTTGTTAACAACTACACAATAGGCAAGCAGATTGACATATATTGTAACAAGCGTAAGCCGATCTTAAACAAATGCGTGCGCGAGTACTCCAGGTGGTACACCTCTGCGCACCACCAGGGTCAACCCTAGAAATTATGCAGTACCTCGCAGGTTGTAAAATAAAAATAAGAACGAAAAGGGAAGGATGGACCCAGGACCAAAAAATGAATGTGAAGATGATGAAAGTGTGATCAATTATTCTCCATGTTAGCAATTTGATTACAGACCTGCGAGAAACTTGACACATATCCACGTCTCAATAGGCGTCAGAGAATGGTGGTACAAATGTAGCAAACTTATTTGGTTGTCTTTCTTCCTAAGAACGAAGAACACCTGAAAAATAAAGAATCTTATTATTACATCATTTCGATTGGTCATTTATGAAGATGTGCTATTTTGATTGCTTAGACAGCATAATTGGGATATAGTTTTGGTAGAAACTGCGACTGCCACTTTGACGCTTAATTAGGCTGAGTACCCCATTGTTTAATATATATCACTCTTAAGTTTGTATAGAATGGACGAAGACCACCTGAGCGACTGCACGGCTCTCACCTACCCGAACGATGACTTGGTGAACCGCTATTGGGAAGCTCGGCGACGAATGGTTGAACTACCACGTTCGGGCGTTGGATAAAGTAAAGTAAGTAAAGTAAGTTTGTATAGATAATACTGTATGTGTACACATAATTTTCAGAAATTTTACAAATTGCCCAATCGAGTAAAATAAACATACGCATTGATGGAATATTACTATACTTTACTGTAATAAAAGTGTGTTATTAGTTTTAGTATACTAAGCTTACATCATTATTTAGAATTTTAAGATACAATACAATTATTTCAAATTACGAGAAAAAAAAACAAGAATAGTAAATTAGACATATCCTCTCAAAATAGTCAAAATATAAAAACAATTAGTAAGCCTAACCCTCTGCTTGACCTATGCAATGTACTGTATGTTTAAACTGTAGGTCTACACCAAGTACGTGCAGTTTTATTCCGGGTCCTAGTAAAAAGCTCACCGATCAGCTTCTCTCTTTAAGTAGAGAGCAAGCTAGAAGGGTGGTTGGCACGCTTACGGGCCACGGCCACTTCAACAAACACATGCATAGGGTTGGCGTGAAAAACGACAGTAGATGCAGACTGTGTGAAGTTGAAGAAGAAGAAACAGCTGAACACATTCTCTTTGAATGTGAAGCGCTGGGAAAAACTCGATACCAAACTCTTGGCCACCCTAGGTCTGAAGAGGAAACCATCCGATCTAATCCCATCACAAAAACACTAGAATTTATCAAAAAGACTGGTGTTATAAGATGGGCGTAGACGGCAAACGTGGAAGCAAAAGACCTTCTAGGTCGACGCTTATAGGAACTCAAACGAGTAGGCCCCACGAAGGTAAAAAAAAAAAAAAAAAGTACGTGCAGTTAAAGTGTATAGGTCAAAACATTGAGGTAGAATAAAAAAACCGCACTAAATAGCGTAAAAGAGAAAAATTTACCATTCATCATTTTCAGGCTATAATTTACAGGTGGGCATTGTACCCACGAGAACAGCAATTAAAAAATAGACCGCGGTAGCAGGTACATACCGTATCAGCGAACTCTGTAAGTTTCGATATGTAGTACCACCAACAAAGATTCGCCATCTAGAAGGAAAGACGACATGAAATGATACATCCTACCTGCCCTGAGTCAATACTGTATAGCCTACCTACCAAATTTAATGCCATAAATAGGTAATGACGATAAATACATTTGTGTGAAGGAATGGGGCCTCCCCATAATAGAGCATGGACGCTACTTTTCTGCATGTAGATTTAAAACTATAGTTTATACAGCCAAAGAAAATGACCAGCAATAATAATAAATACGGTATTGGATATCGTACATTAATTGATACTTTTATTGTATTACTTTCAGAAGAGTATGAGATATAGATGTTTCTGGTTCTTTTAAAAGTCATAAAATACCGGTAGCCATAATAAAGATTGTTACATTGAACAAAAATTGTTATTTTTAGCCCTGACATGGGTTTCGGTAAGAATTACAAAAGTGGTCCAAAGTTAGCCGAATCTGGAGGGAAAAACTTGGGCTACCACGTTTTTTTTCTATTTTTTTTTCTTCTGAGAACTCAAAGAAACTGAGTTAAAGATAACGATGTGATCATAAAATTCACGAAGGACCTACCGGTACTTGAAATCTTTATTTTTATAAAGCGCAAGTATCTGAGAAAATAAACCAATAGTCCCAATAGTCAATCTTTGCTTGAAAACTAGCCCAAGTTTATTAGCCCAATTTAGGCACGCTGCAAGGAAGCAAATGATAGACTACAAATTAAAATGTTTAGGCTATACGCGTAAAAAAACAAGGTCAAGCTGCATACATAAACGTAGCCTAGAGCCCTAGACTATTATACCTTCCCATAGCCCAGGGAAGTTTCTTACATGACGGATGTGAAACTTTAGTGGGCTCTGAAGTTTGTGACCAGAACTAGACTGAAATGAACGGTTGGATTGATGTGTAATATTGTATATTTCATGTGAAAGACGCAATAATGTGTCATAAGACTGCTCAATGGGTTTGAAGAAACCTACGTCAGCTTCAAAGGAAC
The DNA here is from genome assembly GCA_963971405.1 of Psococerastis gibbosa. Lineage (NCBI taxonomy): Eukaryota > Metazoa > Arthropoda > Insecta > Psocodea > Psocidae > Psococerastis > Psococerastis gibbosa. The sequence continues at coordinate 19,674,939 of OZ020489.1, read as the reverse complement.
ATTAAAGGTTTTTTTTTTTTTTAAATCATAACGCAACGCCCTTTGGGGCTTACGCGTTGTATGTATTAAATTGTTGTATTAAATGTATATAAATAGCCCAGGTAACAAATTCGAAAGAGGAAGCCAGAAAAAATTGGGGAAAGGGGGGGTCAACTGCCCGCGTCTTTTCGGGACAGCGTGCAAACCTGTAGCAGACCATCCCGCTCCAACTCTGTCTTGCTGCCGGAACATGGTAGCAGAAAAATCTGAAAAGAATCTGGCATCGTATAATTTTCCCCATTACCTTTTCTGGATATATAATGCCTAGAGGAAGTTGCTTTGTTAACTGTCGTCAATTGTATGACTGTATTATAAGCTATAGGTACCATATAATACTGTAATAAATTGATAATCAGTCTGGCTATTTCAACAGTTTCTGGAAATATCCACTATCTCTCTTGATTTAGGCTTCCGGCTTTCTCCCTAAACAAGCCCAGGATCCGCCATCGTAGCAAACCTAATAATTATTAATAATATATAATATATAACTTGTAGTTGACTTACTCTGACAGCAGAAGAATTAGATGAGTAATCTACAGGCTGACACTTATAACTATACTGGAACAGCCACCCGCTCATCAGGTGCTGCAAAAAAAACAAAGCATACAATAAATATTAAGTCACAACTTCTCTGAGTTTCGGTCTCACTCTACTACTACTACTACTACTTGGGTCTCACTCTCAGAAAATTGAAAAAAAAAATTGTTCATGCATTCGAACCAATGATTTGTAATACATAACGTTTTTGTTATTATAGGGGGAAAAGTACTTGTAAGTTCTCGGATATCAAGAGGCCTCAACTATACTGCGAGTTGGGGTTCGTATTTCAGAAAATTAGAAAAGAAAGGGAATACACCCCAACCACTATTTTTTTAAAAGATGATCCAATGTGCTTAGCATAATTATGTTATTGTACAGTTATGACATCCACATTGACTCTCAAAACAACGAAATTGTCGCAATTTTAAACTGGCGACACTTTGAAGTACTGAGGATATCGTTCTAGCCATTTGTCAGTGTAGTGAATGTGAATGGCGTCAAATTCTAAAAAATCTGACGCAAACAATTGGGCTCCCAAAGTTATAGAAATATCTAAATACAATGGAAAGCCGGAAAATATGTTAGGCATGTCATGACACAAGAATTCTAATTAACTACTGAAAATTACCTGCCCAGCTCAATATTACATCAGTTTATTTAGGTAGCCTAAAACGATATACAATAGGTTACCGGACATACCGAAAATTCAGGTTTACTGCATCATTTCTTTTTTATTATTTTACGAGATTTTTATGGATGTACTATGCCTACTTTAGTGGCATAGTGAATCATGCCCTGGACCTCATTAATATTTTCGGCTATTATAAGTATTGTTTCCGTATTATTGTAACTTCTCGATGTCAACCCACACCGGCTACAAGCGGCAATTAGCAAGCTGACAGGCTTCATTGTATTAATCAAATTCAGAAACAAAACACCTAACGATATCATTTTAAAGAAAATTAATGCAAGCCGGCTTATTCGTGATGGATTACCCTTAAAGCACATAAGGCTAAAGCTTGAACAACTTCCCATGCTCTCTTGGCCTTGGGCGGAAACAGTGATATACTGTACTGTACTTTAGACACACATGTTATTAAATATAGTGCTGGGAACTCCAGGGGCAATAGTACGTACACTGCGTACATGTTGAGTAGTGGCACGGACTTTCACCCGCAAGGTTTTTGGTTGGTGTCCCAGACCTGTTGCATTTTCTGGTTATGCTTCAGAGGGCATGTAAAGTAGGCGGTCCCGAGTCTGCCTAGTTGAGTGTAAGAGAGGGCTTTATAGCCCTAACTCCACTAGGTAGGCTTAGTAATAGAACAAAATGTCATTATTTATTTATACCTCAACTAATATTTCCCAGAAGGCTGGCAATTAATTTGTCTATCATTTTAAAACTGTGGATATATCACAGATACTAAGGAAGAAATTTTATTTAATCCTTCCCTATGTACTACTGACTTATTATTCACTATGGCTATAATTTGCATGTGAGTTTCTGACAGAAAATATTTTATTTGCATGTGACTAGGTAGCCTATACAACAAAATGATGAAAAATTACACAACCAATACAACATGGTCACGGTTACTCGAGTTGATACGCTATAGCCTACTTAGTCTTCAATGGACAAGATGATGCACACTAGCAAAGGGGAAGGTCACATGTCAAAACTTTATGGGGTATCATCAAGGCTTACTGGACCTATTTCAAGGATAATGTTTCACAATCAGTCAGGACATGTAGAGTAGTGGTACGGACTCTGACTTTCACTCGAAAGGTTGTTGGTTCGAGTCCTACACTTCCTACATTTTCTGGCCATGCTTCGGAGGGCATGTAAAGCAGGCGGTCCCGGGCTGTCCTAGTTCAGTGTAAGAGACGGCTTTATAGCCCTAACTCCGCTAGGTTGGCTTAGTAATAGAACAAAAAAAGTCCTTATTTAATCCGTATTCTCAAGATTCCATAGCCACAATTTTGCATTTTGACTAACGGTAGGCAGCGGCGTAGCCAAAAAATGTTTTTTTTTGGGGGGGGGGGGAGTAGTCCAGTTTGCAACATCAATGCATAAAGTTTGCCCACTTACGATAGGTTTTCAAAGGGGATGGTGTTTCATTTGCCCCCCCCCCTAATTTCGTAAAATTGTAGAAAAAGAGGAAAGCCGTTCTCATTAGCGTACGCAGCTTCTAACTAGGGGACATGATCTTATTTACCGTAATTTCCCTTGCCCAGGCGCCCGAGGGTTCATGAGGCCAAAAGGGGGTCCGGGGGCGCCCCCGGGGAAGGGTTTTGAAAAAAAACAGGCCTGAAATGGTGGAATTTTACACATTTTGATGTATTGAATGTCACGTCTTGTAACGTATTCTAATAACGTTTAGATGTTACAGCCGAAGAAAGGGGGCCCGGGGGTCGCCCCCGGAGGAATGATTTCGAAAAAAATAATAGGACCAACATAGTGGAATTTACACACTTCGAAAGCAGTTGCGTTTATAATTTACATATGAAGGATATTACAGCTAACAGGGGGGAGATCTCTCCCGGGGAATGTTTTTTTATAAGAATTGTTTTTCGGAAACGAGAAATTAATTAACAAAACTGGAAACGAGGGACCGGGATCTCCCCGGGTGAATTTTTAAAAATATATATCTGAAAAATTTGCTGTTTTGCGTTTTGCTAAATTTGGGTCCAGACCAGCTGACCCCCCCCCCCACCCCATTGGCTACGCCACTGCCGGTAGGCCTTTATTATTGAAGTTTGTTTAGAAAATGAAACATGAAACTAATATGGAAACCCCTGCAAGTAGTCTTTTTAATTCAAATTTCTTCTAATCACCGTATATTTCCAATCTAAATTTTATCTCTTAATACAATCGGAGGGGGTAAAACCTTACCGGTGTACAAAAGTAAATAACTCATGACATATCGTAAATATATTTTGATACACGAGTATGGGCCGTCTATAATCAAAATCAAAAAATCAAAATGAAGAGTAGGTATTTATTCTACGGGATGCAACATTTTTTATAGCTCTACAATAGGTATTTACGTACAAAAAGCGGGTGGTGGTAATGTATGGTTTGCTATTAAAAAGTTTACGAGAGCAGTTGTTAGAAAAAGGTAAACAAATTGTTTTCAAAATTCGTTAAAAATATAGCCTATTTCTTAACATTTAATCACATTTTAGATATAATGTATAGAATGCCATTTTAAGCAATTCTCAAAGTAAGTTTTTAGCCCGCCAAAACCTTTAGGAGCAGATGTGCCGTGATATGCGTCTAACTCAGCTATATTTCTTCCGGAGTTAAGCCTCTCAAATTGTTAGTACCTGCTTAGTCACAACCCGGAGCTCAGATTTTTTGCATTTCTAAAACAAACAACACAGTCCGACGCAAACGACGATATAAAAATCCAAGAGATGTCTGCTGGCGAAAAAGTCAGCTAATAAAGAATGTGCTAATTAAATTAATAAAAAAAGTGCGAAAATATTTATTTTTCTTCTATGTCTATGACTCTATGGATATTGTGGAACCTGGGTACATGGGATATGACGTCAGAAATGGCTTACTAACGTTAAGAAGACTGAGCATAGGTGGTACTCGCTACGAAAGTAGGTTTTTTTTAAATAATCGCGTAGACAATGTAAGGAGAAATAACCCCCCCCCCCCGTCATCTTAACGATGGTAAGATAATACGTCATATTTAAAATAATCCAGTTCCACAATAGCAGGTACTATCTAAAAGGGGTACTATGTATAATCAGGGACGGATTTGGCTTTTGCGCGGATATAGGCACTGCCCTTGTCGCGGACATTAATAATTATTGTGTGTATAGTGGGGGGGGGGGGGTGTTCACTAATAAAACCACTATTTTTTTTAGTGTTTATAATCAAAATAACCTACGGTACTTCTTACCCTTAACTAAAATGTTATACATCATTATTTTAATTTTTTTTAACATGAGTTAATATGCACACAAAAAAAATTAGTCCTACGCGCGCGCGGATATAGGCATTTGCCTCAGTTGCCTACTGGTAAATCCACCACTGTGTATAATTATGATAAACGACAACGGCAGTTACACGCATATAGTAGCCTTGCTACCTGTATATGGCTGCCCAAGCCCAATAATTAATTTCAAGCTGCTTCCACTTCAGTGTGAGAACTATAAAATTGCTTATGAATCAGAAGAATGTCACATGAAATGAATATGATATGAAATGATTACCGTTTTCCGAGAAATTATATTAATTAATTACTTCCTGCCGTTTGGGACAGAAATGCAACTGCATACAGCACAGCAACTAGTACTATAAAGTAGATAGGCTATTTATTGAAAGAATGCACCACTGTATTATTTCATTTATTCGGGGAAATTGCCATTCCGAAGACAATCTACGAGACTACGAAGCCTTGGAAGGAAGTAAGTAAACGTGAAGCATAATTAAACAACAAATATTGTATATTGTATAACAATTTTCCCTAAAATAAAGTAAAATAAAAGTAAATTTATTACAACTAAACTTAATGCGACATAACGAATAGTCTAATCCAGCACTATTTCAAATTCCACCTCTTCCCGTCGCATCAGCCAATCCTGAATGCATTTTGAGAATATATTTACTGGCAAAGACTCAGGACAAACATCTAGTTAGTTAATAATAATTTTGCTGTTATATATTGGTAAGATTTTGAAAAAGTTGCTACAAATGGTCTAGGACTCTAAGTACTGTATGGTGCTCAATTCTTCTTATAGAAGATAAACCTCCACGGATCCACGGGAAATACAATATAGGCCTAATCTAGGAATATACAAAATTTAAAATGAGGAAAAATTGGCAACATTCGAACAGTTCGAAACCTTTATATAATACGTCCATTGCACTTAAAGACAAATATAAGATGGTGGGTTTAAATTCTTAGCTCACCAGAAATTTTCATGATTTCCTTTAAAAACAAAATAATAATATGATAAGTATTCATATCATATTATATAAGCTCAGCAAAGTAAAGATAAAAGTCTATATAAGTCCCAGAAGATTATAAGCCAAGTGAACATGTTAAGGCACCTCCAAACTAGCTGGCCATAATGTCGAAAATATACAAAAATTCGAACCTTTCAACTTATTCAAATGGAACAAATAAAGAATACCAGCAGCCTGATCATGGCGATTATAATACCGGTATTTATTTAATCCCCTGGTAATAAAAATGTAAACAAGATAATTTTATAATGGAAAGTGCTATTCAAAATTTGTTTGTTTACAGTTATAATCCTAGGGTATTTATTTAATCCCCTGGTAATAAAAATGTAAACAAGATAATTTTATAATGGAAAGTGCTATTCAAAATTTGTTTGTTTACAGTAATAATCCTAGGGTATTTATTTAACCCCGGTATTAAAATCGCCTCGATCAGGCTGCAGGCTGCTGGTCAGGAAATGCGCTACCGTATATGACGGCAGCAGCCTACAGAAGCTTGCAAATGAAACTGACAAAGTAGCCTATTGTGGTCATAGCTTATTCTTAATAGTGTTGATAGAAACATGCACAAGTGATTGTTGAGTGAAGAGTTGTTGAGCGTGAAGATCTCATGAATTATTCAATTGCCAGCCTCTTGAAACCGCTCTGTTTTTTTTAATTGGCAAGTGATGACGCGTCAAAAAGATAGAGTAAGAATGCCAGTGGCATTAGGAGAATTTACGAGCAAATTGGGCACCCCCAATATTCGTTGTTTTTTTATCAAGGTAAATTCTAACCTAAAATATAAATTGTAATGCATTCAAAAATGCCAAAATCGGACACCCCTGGAAACCCACGCTCTTCATTTTTTTGTACAAAGTCGAATTTGACAAGAAATATTCATTCTAGAGCTAAAAACATGTCATATACGTATTAGAAGAAATATTTCACTATCTTTTGATACACTAACACCTAACCAATATAGCAATAATCATAATTGATTTGTAAAAAAAGTAATTGGTAACGTGTCCGGACTGGAAGGAATTTGAAAGTTGTTGCCAACCAGTGTTAGTGACGTCCCCATGTTATGTATCTAAATGTAGAGAAGAATTTCTTCCAATAAAATTATCCCATTGACTCCTGATGATAAATAAAAGAACCGGTACGAGTGAACCCGTACATGCTTTCCTAACCGAAATTAGAGGATATGGAAAAAACTGGGCTTGGCGGGATTCGAACCCACCTAACCGGGGCGTCGTCTTAACCGCTGGGTCCCAAGCTTTCCTATTTATGAATTGTTATAGGTCCAGAGATAGATAATATGAGTAGGATAGTTCCATGGTAAACCACTGTCCTACGGTTAAATTTTCGTTGTCTGACTTTCCCTATAGCAAAGCACAGAATTGATCGATGGGATGATTACTTAGTGTAGAATGGGCATACTAATATTTTACAACACAGTAATAATGTCAGGGTATGCAATGTATATTGGGGCATAAATTATCAGTAATTTTTTCAAAAATTAAGTTTTTATTCAAAATCTAACACTTTGTTTGGGAAAGCAACCTGTTTCGTTTTGTTGCTCTATTTATAATCTAAACATACCTGAAGTAAGAAAGCATCAATAGGAGCGTTCAACAGAATAATTATTTTTTTAGTCATTTTTCATGGAAGTTGAGTATATTTTATTTTTTTGCCCCCAAAGGAAACTGTCAAGGGGCAAGCGACCTAATGTATTTTGTTTACATCAATAACGACTACAATATATGTGAATTTAAAGAAAATCGTTGGAGCCGTTTTTTGGGAGTTTTTTGAGGGGTAAAACCACCAAAATTGAATTAGACCTAATTAATTTTTTTTTTAATAAACCTACGTGCCAAATCTCATTAAAACCCACTGAGCAGTTTGCCCGCAAATTGACGAACACACAGACAGACCGACAAACAGATATTTCGTAAAAAAACACTTTTTTGGGTTCCTGTGGGACCTCAAAACTTGTAAATCCACTGAAATCCCGAAATCGAAAATTTTGACCATCACAAAGATTTCCTACGTAGGAACGTACCAATAAATAGGAAAGCAATAATGCAACTTACCTCCCAAAACATAACAAAACTATAAGCTACTTGAAACGCGTTGTAGTACACGAGGACTGAATTGAGCTGGAAAGGTTTCCTATTGGCCATTATTCTTGGGCCTAGGATGATTACTGTGTACAAATAGGAGACCACCATGATCAGGGTGGGAATAGGACTGTCCATGAGTGGCCATTCGCTAACGCGCGGGTCTGAAAACAAAATAATAACAATAGTTAGTTCCTGTGGAAAAACAATATAACAATTACTACATTACTCATTGGCGCTACGGCCCGTGAAGGGCCTTGGCCTGCACGGTCCTGCGCTCTCTTTCGCCAGTCATCGACGCCAAGGGTCACCAGATCAACCTCGACGTCGTCCAGCCATCGCATCCGTGGTCGTCCGACTCGATTCTCCCTTGGGGCACCTTCTGTAAGGCTGCTCTTGTAGCCAGGGACGCCGACTTGGGGCACGGTCCATCTTGCCCCCACAGACTAGTTTCTGGGGGGCAGCGCCCCCCCCCCCCCCAGAAGCAAAGAACCCTAAGTGCAGTTTATTTGTTTGTCTCCCTTAATATTCAAACATCAAGATAAAAATAAATCACATAATTTGGCATTTGCACCGCACCAACTTTTAGAAACTTTTCCGCGCCAATATTGTTCGTATAGCCAAATTTCGAATGATTTTTGATATAAAGGCTTTAGTAAATAATTTTATAGAAAGAGCGAGTGTACGTCAGTCAATGTTTTCTGCATTATAGTTATTTTAAGTAACCATTTACCAATGCATTTTCCTAATACTTTCCAGAGTACCGTATTCTTGCCCCCCCCCCAGAATTTTTAAAACTCGGCGTCTCTGCTTGTAGCCCTATTTTCTGGCATTCGTCCCACATGCACTAGCCACCTGATGCGGGCTCTCTTGATTTCGTCTACTATCGTTTGTTCTCGGTATATCGCGTAGAGCTCGTCACTGACAAACAATAATGTGTAAAAATATAATTTAAAAAAGAAAAAAAGAAAAAAAAAGGTTTATGAAATACTAGCCTACTAGTTGAAAATGCAATAAAAACAGCATAATAAGTTAAAAAAATATACAATCTTGAACTGAAACTATAAAACTGAAAATTATAGCGTCAATGTCATCGGCATCGATGTCTTTTCCATGACCAGCATTGACGTCATATAATACAATATAGCTGCGAGTCATTAATGATATGATAGAAAACCCAATGAATTCGCATATACCTTTTTAATCACATTAATATTTATAACTAACCTAATCATAAGAATTAATTGCCCCCAGGAAATGACATTAACTAGGCAACTTATTTTCTAAATTGCTACTTGCCGCTAAATCTGCCTCTAAGGCGGGGTTTCCACATACGTCAATGGTCAATGAGAAATATGAAATTGACGTTTTAGCATACTAAAAATGTCTGCTACCACGTCAAAACCATATTTACCATTGTATGTGGAAACTCCGCCTAAGACTGAACGGTAGCAATCACTGACAACGTTGCGCTACGTGAAATGTGATATAGCTTAATTTTGTATTTGGGGGATGTAGGCGAGCCCATTCACAGAAAGAGTGGCGTATCCGTAATTATGAGCTCTACGCGATATACCAAGAACCTACGATAGTAGCCTAAATCAGGAGAGCCCACATCAGGTGGCTAGGGCACGTGCAACGAATGCCAGACCGGTCTGAAGGTACAGTTTGACTGCATAGATGAGCATACTCGCCACAGGATATTCGTTATAGTTACCATGTTATCGAGGGTGCGCCCGGAGAACTCTGAAAACCGCGAAATTGTATGGTTGGTATCATTCAAAAATTTCAAAATTCAGAAGCAACTGTATAAAATTAGGGAGCCATTGGCCATAGTTTGTGGTAACACTGAGCTTCTTGCTGAAACTTGACATGCGGCAACGTGCCAAGTGAGTTAAAAAAAAAGACTATTCGCATACAAACAATTTAATGAATGTATTCGAATAACCTCTCCAGTCGCCTCTGTAGGTAATACCTGTGTTGAGTTACGACAGGTCACCGATCGCATGATGTGTACAGACTCGCACAAGTACGAACAAGCTAGAGTTATCTGCGCACAATGTTCACATTAATGGTCTCAATAACCATGTAGGGTACAACCGAATTAAGACTTTTTGGAAACTGCAAACACTTACTACCCTAGGTAAAAGTTTGAGGGGCTACAATACAGGAACGAAACCCGGACTACAGCAAAGATAAATAAAAATAATTATGAACTCCTTGATGTAAGCCAAATGAAATTTTTCAATAGAAACTAACTTTCCTGTTTTAATATTGCTTATATTTTATATATTGCTATATTTTTATGAAGTAAGCTGATAAGGTCCTGGTCAGAAAATAATACATACAGGGACAGTAAGTCCATTGTGTGTATAAGCACTCGACATTGCATTCATATTAGCTATGGGAACAGAACCTAAGCGGAGCTTAATTTTCAGTTAATACAGTCACAAGGATGTTGTTGAAGACCATGATGTCACTTTGTTTTATAAGTTTCAACGTGGCAGGTCACAGGTCATGGTTTATAGCCCCCCCTCCATTATAATAAACGCACCGTATTTTTACAAGTTTGAACATACGAGCGGTATACCACACCAAAAACCGTATAAGATGACGTCTGCCCAATTACACATTTTCTCAAATAATAGTGCATGGAATAACAGTGGGAAAACCACTTGGCTCAGAACTTGCTCGTACACGAGTTTTAAAACTGCACTCTACTTAATGACTATACACTATGACAGGCTAACTAACAACGCTTATTAAAAGCCCCAGCAAAAACCAACCGCCACAGTTAATGTCCCCTCAGAGGGGGTATTTGAAGGTTGTTTGTTGGAATGCTAAATGGTGCCCTGCAATGAACGGTCCGGCTCAATTAACGAAACAAATAAAAAATGGATTCTAAATAAGCTGCAAACCGTTTTTAATAGCTTTCTTATATTTTAGCCGTGAACAGATAAAATGATATGGAACTTGATTTATATTTTTATGAAATCTTGATCGGTAGGGAGATTTCATATGGGTTCTCCTTCCCTTATAATATATTGCCCCCCCCCCAAAGACATCAATCCCAAGATGGCGGCCAAATGGTTGACTACACTTTCTTACTTACTTTACTTTCTGTCAACATTTTCCGCACAATATATCTTTTGTCAACTTCTTATAATAGATGAAAAATCCTACAACATGTGATGTGCCCTTGCTGGACCACCCTGTATTTCAGTGGAAATCGTGGCAGAGTAAGCTTGGATTTAAGAGTGGGCCCGGCTTTAAGTGAATAGAAAGGGCTCCACCAAAGTTTGGGATCCCGCCAAGCGGTCTAGTTCAACAAAACATTTTCACAGGAGACCTCGATCGCAGAGCCGTCAAAAATATCCCCTAAAATAGAAGAAATGCTTCTCTACATTTCGATACATTACTTGTAGCCTTCACTAACACCAATTGGCCACAGTTCTTGAACTCTTTCCTCGGGAATAGCACTTCAGCCTTTTTTTAACAAATCAAATTTAATTTGTGTTAATATCTCAAAATGCACAAAAAAATTCTTCTGCTGTCCTGATGTTTTTGACAACTGTACGATTGAAATTTAATGAGATATTTGATTTTTACAATTATAAGGATCCCCCCCTCCCCCCGGATTGTCTCTTAATCAGAATAATAGCAGACTGAGGAACGTGACTTCTGCTACAAAGTATATTTCAATAACCACAATATTTTGAGAGTCTACGATTGATACTGCAGGTAAATGGTTAATGGGTATACTGTATATATCTGTCGTCCGCTTTCAAAAGGGGGCAAGTGCCTTCAATTGAAATTTACAGGAGAGCCAAAATTTAGTTCTACACGTTTTGTAAGACAGTGATATTGTCCCATTTTGCTAATTCTAAAGACTGAGACGTGTGCAATAAGCAAGACTTAGTCCCCTTATGTCCCCTTATGGAGCATTTCTTCAGTCTTACTTGTCCCATTCTGCATCTGTACTTGAAATTCAAAGCGTTGATATGAAGTTATTAGACTACCTTTTGCAACTGTCTCTTCACACGTTGTTTTTGAGCATGTCATCTAACGGAGAACATTAGAACCTCATTTTTGTTTAAAAAGTGACTTGTCCCCTTTTGCACCTAGACGACAGATATAATGCTAATAACTAATACTAATACTACTACTACTAATAATAAAAATAATAAAAAAAATACTAATACCACTATAATAATACCTAATACATTGATTAAACTTATCAATAATATTTTACTACCATATTATACTATAAAGAACACTTTACTTACCACTTATGGCATCTAGGATGTTCTCATAGCGGTTTATTGCTAAACGAACGAGGCCCGCCATGATGGCAGCAGGGCGGGTGGGCTCTCTTATCAGCTAACGTAGCCAGCAGGCCTGAAACAAAATAAAATTACTACTAAAATATACTACAGTATGACAAAACTCTCCAGAATCCAGAAGCTTGGCTTTGGCCCAGCATAATGAAATGAATGCGAACAATAATATTTGCGTAGAGCGTGGATAGTAAGGACCAGTTATAAGCAATGATCGCCATTTTACGAATTTTAATGAAGAAATTTAAAACATGATGTTTTTGGCGCATTCCCCGCGAGCCAGAAATATTACTAAAACACAGAATAAAATCAGTATATTCTTTAAGCAACCTTCGGGGTTCTGGACATACTTTGAGTTTAGGACCACAATTTTCATGAAAATGTACGGCATGTAAATGCAGGGCTCAACCCGTGTGCAGCTTACAATTGGAAAAAAGCCGAACCTAACATTAAGTAAGTAATTCGTAAGTAGTGTGTGTAAACGTTATTATCTAGCCTTCGTTTGTCGATGTTAATTCATTGAGAGATGAACTTTCTTTCTATTCAACGCCTAGATCGAAGATTCTACTGGTCAAATAGTTCTTGAGCTTTTTCTGGAACTCAGTTCGTTCGTTTCCAAACATTTTTCCCTCAATCCGCCCCTACCTCAATTACGTTATCGGTAACATAATAATTTCTGCTCCAAATTGAACGAGGAACACGCCCTAAAAGTTTGTAGCCGTTCACATGAAACACCTTGTATGTATAGTATGCTTAAGTACTGTATATTATATTTTAATTATAATACAAAGCATTTTATAATTATGCGCGTACAGTATGCATACATGTATCTTATAATTTTCTTTATGCGCCTACTTGTATTTTCTGTCTCACTCCTTTGCACTGTTCCTTTGCGTTGGCACCCGTTCGAATATAAATTCTGTCGTTGAGGCAATGGAAAATTAACAAGGCGTTGTCTACATACTGAACCGTATATTAAATTATTTACAGGGTATCTTGCAAAATCATTGCAACAGGCTATATTGGAACACACCCATAGTCTCAGCTCCAACTTTTTTCTACAAAGACTCAAAGTCATGGTATATATTGTAGTGTATACCATATAGTAACGAATAATATAGCGGCGGAGAAGCAATTTTGCGCAAAAATTCTACAGCGGAGATGCAGGTACAGTAGCTCCTTAATCACCAAAAAAGTTAGGGAATGGAGGCTAGCATGGTGTGGCCACAAGAAGAGGAGAGAAGATGGACACATGCGGGCCTACTATGGCGATTAGTATTAACTTACCGTACTCCTGGGATTAAAATGTAAACAAAACAATTTTGAATAACACTTTCCATTGTAAAATTATCTTGTTCACATTTTTAATCCCAGGTTAAGATTAAAAATAATCGCCATAGTAGGCCCGCTGCTCCAACGTGTGAATGACTATTCGGTGGAAGGCGCCAAACCACTAGAACGACCAAGGATGTCCTTAGAAACAGTGAGGGAGATTCTCAGGACCCTTGGTGTGTCACCAGAAGATTATGCATGGCCGTAACACCTGGAAATGGAAGATCCGTGCCGCCGACCCCGTGGGAGGGACAAAACGTCTTTAACGTAAACTGTAAAGTACCGGTAATAGTTCCCCACTTAATTAGTTTTTGAGGACATCAAAATTGACGCTCAATCTAATGCGGTGTATTTCTTTGGTGTAGGGCTCTCTGCCGGATCATTCAAGGTACTACTGCTAGTTACAAAGGAGTTGAGAACCGGTTCGAGTAAACCCGTACATGCCTTCCTATTTATCGTAAAATAGTATAATTAGTAAAATAGGAAATTATAGTGGTTTCGAATATCAAAGGTACTTGTAATTACTTGTCTTACTGATTTATTTTCGGCTTTCTTGAATTTCCCTATCCTAAATCTCAAGAATTTTTGATGGAACGAGTCCATTATAAACTATGGGCAGACCGGCAGACGTATACATTGCAATGAGGTAATACATACTACATATAGGCGGGGTTTCCACATACGTCAATCGTCAATGAGAAATATGAAATTGAAGGTTTAGCAGACATTAAAGACATACTAAAAATTCTGCTACCACGTCAAAACCATATTTCTCATTGACGATTGACGTATATGGAAACCCCGCCATAGGTTGTAATGCATTAGCAATGGATTTTCCGCTATTTAAAAAATCTCTATGTTACTCTATTTAAGATTTATATTAATCTTGCCCGCATCAGTCTACTATGCCGGTAAAGAATAACTTATTCTGAGGTTAAAAAATAAAATAAAAATAACAATTTTTGACCATTCTAAAATTGTTGTGTTTACATTTTTAGCCCCCACGATAAGTTATTCTTTAAACGGCAGGGTAGGTCCACAAGAGTTAAGAAACATCCATGGCAAGGCCGTGCCCAGGTTTTGAATTTTTTTTGGGGGGGGGGGTCCAATTTTTTTAACGTAATTTATTAATGAATTAATGGATAAATTCTTCAAACCATACAGGTTTACATACACAAATTTTTTTCGGGGGGGGGGGGTCTGGACCCCATGGACCACCCCCTGGGCACGGCCATGATCCATTTTTTGTCATTTTTTTTCCATGAAAATTTCAATCAGGGGAGAAACGAATTAGTTGGGTTTGTTTACATTAGACTATTAGCGATTAATGTTATGTGAATTATTAAAAAAAAATGAGTCGTTTTCGTTTCTGAGGGATTACAATTTTAAAAAAAATGGCCCTGAAACGTGATTCTTGTGAACCTATACATGCCAATTTTCATCAAAATCCATTAGATTGATTTTCTGTAAATGGATGCACAGAGAGACAGCCATTTCGTAAAATCTGTTGGAAAACAAACCTAAGATGAATAGAAGATAGAAGAATGGAGAAGTTTGGAGTGCGCCAAATGGAGAATAACATATACGTGGATTGTGGAAGAAGAATCTCAATTCTATAAATAATATGTTTTTGGATGGAAGGTTAATTTTCGTATATGAAGAAATATATAGTTATTACATAGAAATGATGTATTATAATTCAAGATAGTCATGCTGATTAATAGAGAACACATTCAAGTACAATCTTCAACATAAACCCCCTGAAAAGGCGTAAATCCGCTGAAGTCTCGAAATCGACCAACACAAAACTTTCCCTATATTGTACTGACGTGCCTATATGTACGATATGTATGTAGATAGGAAATCAATAATTACACTATATAAGCCTTAATAGGGGAATCACTGTGTTATTTACCACATTAAAACAGTGCACAGCCCACCCCGATTGACATAATCCTTGGATAAGCACGAATGATACATGGCCATTGGGTCTCGACCTGAGGGCATATGCCTTGAACTAAATACTGACTCCTCTCTCTTCTCTATGCCACATGTGTTTGTGTGGCCCAACCAACCAATTAGAATAATTCACATATGACGTTGAAAAACAACGTAGAATTGGGCAACACACCAGTTCAGTCCAGGAGCCAAGGCCCGATTGGTGGTCAGTTTGTGGTAAGAAATGCGCTTGTGTAAAAAAAAAAAAAAAAAAATGATTGAAAATGGGTCACCTTGGCTGAGTTAAGTTAAGTAAATTAAATCAGAACTTTAGATATCAGCTTATCACAAATGAGCAACTCCAGTCAATGCAACCTTATTACAGGTCCTCGAGGTCAAAAGCTCGATCTGGCTTCCTGATCTGTCCACAAACAAGATACCCAACCAATTAAATATCACAGGTACCTCTCCTTGAGAGAGTTTCCTTGGTGTCTTCGTAGGACATATTAGGGGACTGGGGAGAGTAAGAACGGAAAGATCCACACAAAAATAATTATTAGTATGACCGGTTTCGGATCTGATGATGGATTGTATCCGAAACCGGTCATATTAATAATTATTTAACTGTGGATCATTCCATTCTTACAGCCCCCTGATAGTCGATCATCAGCTGATGGGGAGAAGAAAACGCATGTCTGGGTACCGTACCAAATTTTTTGTGGCTGGATCGTGAAGAGGACCATATAAAAGTAAAAAAAAAACGGCTTCTTGCACTCGTCAGACTGGACTATTTTTTTTACGAAGGCCTAAAGATATTTTTTTTTTTTTTTTTTTTATTTATATTATTATTTTTTAAAAAAAGGCTTCTGTCGGGGGAAACCCCTTGGCTCAACACAATTTCGAGGAAACTTCGAATGGATAACTTCTTTTTTGCAGCCTGATTAAGTGTTTAGAGAACATTCACTATATTTTACGAGGGTTCTTGCTCTGGTACCGTACGCGGCAGGTTGGACGCATGAAGTTTTTTTCAAATAAGGGCTTCTGTCGGGGGAAAAGCCTTGGCACAACCGAGCAAGAAGTGTGTAGAATGAAAGGTCTATTTACAGGGAGTAGTTTGAGATCGGTTTCAAAGTGGTACCCCGAAACGAGTAATGAGACATTTTTTGGAAATTTGTAACATCCGTATTCCTGGGAAAGCTTCATGTGTGGAACTTCTTGTGGCCCTTTTAGGTGTGGGGGTAACATGCACCGCGTTTTGTAAACATCAACGTCTACAATATACAATATATAATTTTAAAAGAAATAGTTGGAGCCGTTTTTGAGAAATAATTTTTTTAGACATTTTTTGGGAGTTTTTGAGAATTAAATAATAATAATAAAAGGTATTATTTTTGTGAACCTACATGCCAAATTTCTTTTGGGAGTGTTCTTGCGCTGATACTATAAAATTCAACATTAATCAAAAAAAAATATCTTTAAGCCTTCGTAAAAAATAGGGGATCCAGTCTGACGAGTGCAAAAAGCCGTTTTTTTTTTAATTTTTTATGGTCCTCTTTACGATCCAGCCTCAAAAAATTTGGTACCCAGACATGCGTTATCTCGTCTGACAGCTCTTCGACTATAAGGTACAGCCACCTCTTGTTACTTTACCTGTCTACCGACTAGCAATTGTCGTTGATGCTAGGTGCACAGCTAGGTAATTCCACTCGAAGTCTAAACCGGAGAAACTATAAAACGTTAGCTGTTATTCCTGTAATATTATTAAGATCGTAATAATCTTAAAGAAAGCATTTGTTGATATAGATTGGCCTGTAAGTAAAAACTTCAGCGTATCTTCCTCATTTGGTAGCTCACTTCAGCCCGACAAATCCAATCAAATCAAATGTATTTAAAACTATCTCAAAAGTACAAGAATGTGCTTGGGGAGTGAACATACCATACTATATTAAATTATTCAATTCAATAACAATAACATGTGTGCCTCAAATGGATAGCTATGCTATTGAAAAAAGGAGAAGATATATTAATACAAAAGGATAAATAGTTAATAAAAATTACATGATATATTTTCTGATATTTGGATTTGAGTGAATTGATTAGCATCGGATAAGGACCATTGCTGCTTTGTAAGGAACATTGCTGCATTTTAAAAGACGGTGCAGACTGCGGCAGTCTCCTATTATCTTCTGAAAGCAGTCTTTTTAGGTCAGTTGGCTCCCTATCTTCCTTATCCGTATACCTTGTAGCTCTCTTCTGGCAGTGGTCTCTTCAGGGCATTTCTTGCCTGTTGGTGCCATCTATTGTAAATTGTCCTATGGAATTGCTAAGAGCTCTTTTAAATGCTCTCAAATCCATTTTTTATTTTATGAAAAAAATGAAAAACAATAGTACTAGTACATTGACAGTGACATTATCTTTGGGTGTGATTTCATAAAAACTGATATTTTTTAGGATTCCTGTGCCATTTGGCATTAACCTAGAATTTTACTGAACCTGACCCTGGTTCTCGTGTGCAGGCATATTACTATGTCTTGGACAGGTTTATTATATAATGTTACGTTGGCACTCACAGACTGTGATGACGCAGAGCCGAGCCGGTCCTTAATTAAACTTGCGGGCCTACCATGCCGTCTTCTGAAGAATATAACTTATTGAGGGGTTAAAAATGTAAAAAAAAACAATTCAATAATGGAAAGTGCTTCTACTCAAAAATTGTTCTGTTTACATTTTTTTAACTCCAGAATAATTTATTATTAAACGACATAGTAGGCCTGCGGATACACTAAATAATCTAAATACTATATTATTACCAGGTTCTTATAATGGTGTGTGTGAAGCTTCATTAAGAGGTAGGCGCAGTAATTATACAGATGGTACCTAAAATGTTCATGTAGAACGATTAGGCCTTTATGTGAACAATTGTCTACCATTTTATATTTGGGTTTTATTCTAATTGTCATATAATTGACACTGTTTTAAGAGTGGCGCAATACTTCAACAGTACGAAAATATGATTTTTGTGTGTGCATATTCTTCATTAGATATGTGATAGATTTTCGAATCATAGTAACAGACAAAACTTTTTACAGTATATACAATATTAAGGATTATATAACCAAGAAAGCAATACTGTGTAGTGCGGTTATCAGAAGAATGATTATTTTTCGAAGTTATTTAGGCTATAAATCTATAAGGTTTTCTGTTTAATATAGGAGAAAATGAGCTAAATCATTAAATCAAAAATTAAATGTAGGCCTAAACTAAAGATTGGGATACCGTAATTTTTCTGACAAAGCAGGATGCGTACGAGTAATTTAGCGTACTGCGGGCTCCCTTTGCCCTTTAGTATTAACTTAACACTTACCAGGGATTCAAAATGTAAACAAGACAATTTTAGAATGGAAAGTGCTATTCAAAATTTTTTTTACAACCCCAGATTACGTTAATATTAACCGACATAGTAGACCCGCCGGTACTGGTAATAGTACTTAATAACCATTAGGTAGGTACTTATAACCAAAGGAGATTAGTACTAGTCTTGTAGACAAGTAATGGCAAATTCCGTCAGGTAACCATACGTCAATAAGATACGTCGTAAGTACAAGTAGAGTAGATAGCTTTTGCGGGGCTCAATCCTTTGTGATTGGTGCGCGCTTAAAAATAGTTAAACCAATAGGAATGTTGGGAACCAGGTGTGTGTGAAAGACTGAAAGAGAAGAGCGATGGTTCACACTCAAGGACGGATACAGGGGGGGGGGGGCAGCTAACCCCCCCCCCCCAAAAAAAAAATTGGTAAATCTATTGTAAATTAAGTTATTACGCTCTGTTCACACTCCATTTATTTACCCATCACACAACGAAGCGAAATGTGTACTGCTCAGTGCGAGAAAGAACAGATATGATAACAGTTAAACGATGGGCCAGAAAATCAGCGGTCAAAGCTGCGAGATGGTACGTCAATAACTGAGCTACGTCAATAATTACACATGTGATATTAAAATTTTAAAAGTTACAGCTGAAGAGTTAAAGTCGTTAGAGTCTTGCTGATATATCTTTTAGAACTTATTATTTTTAAAAATTTTGAAATAAATAAGTTGATTTTTTACTTCTTTTTTGCTAATTCGGATACTCCCACTACACGTTTACAGTGCATATTCATATTTCTCATAAAGTATTATCAATCATAGAGCCATAAATTATAAAATGTCAAAGAATGACCGATCGGTGTTGTGTGCCGGCTACATACTACGTACTGTATTAAAACGTAGAAGAGCATTTCTTCTACTGCGCATTTATTGGCTCTATGATTGATATTTTAGGAGAAATTTGAATATGTTAAAATATAAACATCAAGTGGTGTGATCAATTGTCCCTTCAGTGAAGCAAAAGTCTTAAATGGCTCACTGTATTTCAAATCTATACTAACTTAAGAGGTAACACTAACAACTAACAAGAACATACAGTACTGTACAATATTTGTGTTATAGTCCCCGAAAACTAGGGCAAGTACACCTAATGATTAAAAAATGATTATAGCGTATCAGGCGCACCAAAACAATATAGCAACTATTCGGAAGAATGAATGACACGCTTGGCATTTAATTGAGGGGCCGAACAATCGTGACACCCGTACTACAAAGTTACACACCAAATGCCGACAATTCAAGTGAAAAATGGCATGAATTATGAATTAACTGCTACTGTTTCAAAATAAAGAATGGTAAGTGTTTATTGATGCTTAAGTTTATTGCTTTCCTATTTATACGTCAGTATAATTGTTTTCATATTTATACACCAGTATAAAGGCAGCTTTATGTGATTGTCAAAAATCTCAATTTCGAGATTTCAACGGATTTATACACGTTTAGAGGTATCAAGAACCAAAATATGCTGGTTGCGTTCAAGCAAAATTTTGGTTTTGAATTACAAAATATTGATTTAATTTTACGCCTAATAAAGAAAATTATAATTAAAAACTATCAACACATCCAAGAAATTGCAAGAGGAAATGGAGAAAGATTCGAGAAGACCATAAATCGAAAGTTGTTGTTGTTGTTTCTAACGCCTGCTTTCAGCATTTCTGCTTTAAGCAACCCTGTCAGCCTGGCGAGTGGAGTGAGTCTGTTTGTTGACTTGAGGCACCCTAAGGGCAGACTCTTTCACCTCATGGAAAGGGGAGTTGACTAACAGGGTGGACCTCCTGATTATAGTGGATTCCGAACCACTTGGGGAACATGGTAAAGTCACACGATTAAATCGGAGGTGACCAGGACTCGACTTATACTGCCTAAGCGCGTTATCATGTCCCACCAGGTTCCCCTGCCAACGCTGTGCACACTACCAAGTTGCCGCAGTTTGAAACATGCTCTGCTCTAATGGAATCAGCATGGTAAGGCCGTTGGCATAAATCGAAAGTAAGGGTGCAAATCTCACGTTTCGGCGGGACAGGACAACAATTCCTGTGAAGCGGACGCTCACTTTTACAGCCGCGTTAATAACATGTCGACTCTCATGTCTTTTTGAGGCGACCGAATTAGCGAATATAAGGAAAAATCTGGACTGTTCCAGGTTCTCTCATTTCGGTTATAATGAGGTGGTGTGTTATTTGCCGTATAATATGGGTTAATTGTAACAGTGGGCCGAAAGGCCAAACATTTGCCCACATGGAAAATAAAGACAATTTTCTTTCCTTCTTTCTTTATAATACTGCAAATAAATAATGGAAATCTTTTTGAGAAACTCAGGAAGGGAGGCATTTGAGGGACGAGCAATCGCCAATCGCTGTTCTTTATTAATAGCTCAGTAATCTCTATATATAAAAATGAATCCCTATTTCCCTTGGTGACGCCATCACCGGTGAATGGCTGGATCGATTTCACTTCTTTTTTTTTGTGTTTTTTATTTACAGGAGAAGGTTTTTATGATAGAAAAAACTTAAAAAATTGCGCGGAAAATGAGAAAATTCTGCAAATTGAAGGTATGTCGTGCGAGCCCCGAAGGGTCGAGCTGCGTAATGCCCAATAGAACCACGTTAATTCGAGGCCCCGAAGAGGCGAGCTGCCGCTCGCCGTAGGCGCAAGGGGGGCGGGGCCGCTCAGCGGTCCGAAGCCCCACTTGTAATTGAAATAAGCGAAAGTAAAATTCTTTAAACCCCCCGAGTGATTTTTAAATAATTCAAACTGAAAACCGCTCTACGGCACAAACCAAAGCAGAAGCTCACAGTAGCTTATTATTTGAGCCTTGTAGAATTTTTTACACAATATCATCGCTACCATATAGATTCGGCAAATAAATGGTATATGTAATGAAGTTATTTTTTTCCGTCGCGAAAAGAGGCTAAAAAATGTGATAAATTACCTTTCCTTTCCGTTAAAGGCCCTCCGTCAGGACATAACACAATAAAACACAGAATGATGCTTAATCCCAGGCTGATTCACTAGGTTACACTTAAAACAAACAAGCGCGACAGTAGACTGATCCACCGAAGGGTACCCGAAGACCAGTTCCACGAACATGCATTAGGCAAGGTAGCTGCTCGAAGAGGGGATGCACCTCGCAGGCAATGCAATAAGTAGTCTCCTATGGACCGACCAATTATCCATACGCTCAAGTATCACTTGTCGAGGTTATACTACAGTGCCGGGTTTGGCTATGGGGCACTGTGGGCCCGGGCCCCAGGGCCCCCACAAAAATGGGGCCCCCACAAAACGAAAAAATACAAATAAAAAATTGAAAAAATTAAAAAAAATCAAAACAGATAACTTTTTAAATTTTCGCGGGAAATTCGAACGCATCGTGGCATTAATGACTCATTTTTGATAAAAATTTAACAAAAAATGAAGTATGTCCACTCCTGCTCTGAAACCACGATTGTTTTGCTTCATTAAATACAAATTGAAAATTTGAAATCAAATTTCTAAATTGAAACTACTTTTATCAGCACTTTCTGGTTGGTATATTGTTAAGGTAAGTAGCATAAGTTAATTCTTATATTAGAGGCGGAAGTACCTAATAGTTGTTCTTTATAAGATAAGGTCCTTATTTTTCGTATTCTGCGCCCATTTACCACAATTCACAGAACGCATCAAAACTTTGTAAGCCTATTAATTTTAATACGAAATGTGCCCAGCCACGTGGTCGCCACAAAATCGAGCACGTTATAAATATAAAATTCATTGGTCTAAAATGTTATATGTCATAAAATGTTATATTATAAGACGCATGATTCGGAATTTTGAGATGTTTTATACAAAAGGGGATAAAAAATAAAATGTATTCGATTTTGTGGTGACCACGTGGCTGCACATTTCATCTTAAGTAGGGCAATAGGAACAAGTGGACTAGATAATTAGGCTCTGGCTAGTGAGTTCTGAAAAAACTAATTTATTACAATTTTTATTTTTGATTCCGTAGTGAAATAATGGATCGTCACAAGGGAAAACGCGAATATGCAAGCGGCAGTGAAAAGCGGAAAATCGCAGCAGATAAAGAAAACAAAATTCAAGATGTTTTATCTAAAACGCGCCGTATAACGGATTTTGTAACAAAAATAGAGACGGGTCCATCTACTCCTAGTTCTACTTCTAATTTTGTTGAAATGATGAGTGGTGATTCTGATTTTCCTGCATCTTCTCAAGTTATTGCTAGCCCTACCCAAGAGGTAAGAGTTTGACTTTAATTACTTAATTAAGGTGACCGCAATCAAAAATTACCGACCCCACTCACCCCAGTAATTCTTATGGAATTAAAAATGGGGGACTCCTGTTAATTTACTGTATGAATTAAACCTACCTAAACTTGAGTCGGCCATGCCGAAAGGATTGTTTACAAAATTAATTACAACTGTAATTGTTTTACTTGTAGGCAGTAATTGATAACAATGACGAATCCGAAAATACTGCTGATGATGGATTTTGCAAAGAAAATGACGTGGGATTGTGGCCAGCAGTTCTTAGTCAACAACACATCGACTATTGGATCAAGAAAGGAAATTTGGAAACTCAGCATTGTAATGAAGATATTTTGAAAGAAAAAAGCTTGGGACAAGTAGATGCAGTGAAAAGAAGAAAATGCCATGCAAGTTTATTCCTTCGTCAAACTCAGGCAGGCAAGTCTATAAGCCGCTCTTGGTTATGTTTTTCACCTAGTACGGGGAAGCTATACTGCTTTTATTGTAAATTGCTCTGCAAATCAGCAAATCAGTTTTCAACTGAAGGGTTTGCTGACTGGAAGCATGCGTCTGAGCGTTTGAAAAGACATGAAACTACCGTAACGCATTTGCAAATAGTTTGCCAATTTAAGCATCTCTCAAACGAGGCAATGCGTATTGATCGTGAGTTGGCCACACAAGTGAAGGAGAGCATTGCTTATTGGCGAAACGTTCTAAACAGATTGATTTCCGTCATAATATTTCTTTCTGGACGAGGACTTGCCTTTCGAGGGGACAACGAAATTTTGGGATCAACCAAAAATGGCAATTATTTGGGAGTCCTTGAGCTAATTGCACAATATGATCCGTTTTTAGTAGGCCACTTAGAGAAGCATGGAAATCGTGGCAGTGGTAGTGGCGGCGTTAACTACCTATCTGCCCACATTTGCGAAGAATTAATTGCGCTGATGTCCACCAAAGTTAGCGATGAAATAATTAAACGCTTAAAAGCCTGCAAATATTATTCGGTTTCGGTAGATTCAACAACTGACGAAGGCCATATAGATCAAATGACTGTGATTGTCAGGTATCTAGAAGAAAGCACACCAAAGGAAAGATTTCTTAGTTTTATGCCAAACCAAGGCCATAAAGCTAAAGAATTATTTGATGGCCTCAACAAAGTTTTAAAAAAGTTCGGCCTGGATTTGAAAGATATTCGTGGGCAGTCGTATGACAATGCTTCCGCTATGAGTGGAGAATATAGTGGTCTACGCACTTTGGTGCTAAATGAGAATCCTTTGGCTTTATGGGTTCCATGTTTCAATCATTCCCTCAACTTAGTGGGCACAAAAGCGATGGACTCCTGCTCCCAATCGAAATTATTTTTTAGCTTTCTTGAGCAAATTTATGTATTTTTTACAAGTTCCACAGCTCGGTTCAACGTCCTTTCAAATGTTCTAAAAAGTGCTGCGAAGAAGTATGGCCACAACATACCAGTGCCCAAAAGAATCAGTTTAACCCGGTGGTCCTCAAGAGCGGAAGCTACTAATAGCCTAGTTTTGGGCTATAACGAAATACGAGAAGTCCTTAAAGATCTCTCCGAAGAAGATGTCCAAGCAAGTGGACTCTATTTGCAAATTACCACGTTGGAGATAGCAATTTACGCTGTTCTTTGGAACGATATACTGGCAAGGGTGAATGCAGTAAACATCAATCTCCAGAATCCAAGAATCGACATTAATACTTCGATCAGTGTGATGGAGTCCCTTAAGATCTTCATTGGGGAATTTAGGGATTCTTTCCAAGAATATGAGAAAAAGGGTGTTGAATTGTGTGGGCACAATTCTTATAAATCGGAAACTTTGCGGAAGCGGATCCGAAATGTGAGGCTAAATCCTTTGGATTATGGGAAAACTGAGGAAGCTGAATTCAGTCATAGCGAGAAATTCCGAATCGAAAGTTTCATTCCCATAATTGACCAGTTTATGCAATCATTGGATCGGAGAATTTCAGCATATGAAGACATAAATAGGAAATTTGGATTTTTACAATATTTAGAAAAAATAAGCCCTGATGATTTGAAAACTAGGGCAGAGAACCTGGTGAGTTGTTACACAGGTGACTTGGACGGTAACTTGTACTTCGAGCTAGTACAGTTTCGTGAGTTTGTGAAATTATTTGTGATAGATGATGCACAAAAAAACAATATAATCGAAGAAAAACGTATCAGTTTTGAACGGTTCATGTACAATTTGATTTTAGAAAGAGGAGTAGCTGATAGCTTTCCCAATGTAGAAGTACTTTTGAAGATGTACTTAGTTATAATGAGTGGCAACATAAGCAGCGAGCGATCTTTTTCCGTACTAAAACACATAAAAAATCCTCGTCGCACCAGTTCTTCTGAAGCTCGGCTTAGCCATCTTTCAATGCTGAATATAAATCACGACATAGTGGCAGCGTTAAATTATGACGATATAATTGACAGTTTTGCTGTAATAAAGAGTCGAAGAGTGCATCTTTAAATAAATTAAAATTTTGTGTTTATAATTAGGTACCTATTAATTTATTCCTTTTAAAAATACACCGCAGTGTCTACAGCTTTAGTTGAGTAGCCCTTAGGCTTGTATTGTACTATTGACTTGACTTTATATTACTAAGAATCGCTTTTCTTTTTTATAATGATTTTGCAACCTGTGTCACCATTTTATAATTTATTGTGGGATATTCGTCTAAGGGGATTAGAAATTTCTCCCCGAGAAAGGGCCCCCACATAATTCGGGCCCACGGGCCCCCACAAGCCCAAACCCGGCACTGTTATACTATAGAGACTAAAGATAAATATAGAGGTTCTACTATAGGTTGAAATGCGTCACGCTGATCGTAACCCATTGTATGGTAGTCGTAGTGACGTTAATAATAGAGTTACTATTACTTATATCTTGAATCTTGCGACAAATAGTCATACTAACAAAATATTGACAGCACACAGCAAGAGCACACGAATTTCCGTTTTTTGCACTAAGTAAGATTTCTCATTTCAATCGTAGTCATAAAAAAGAAGAAATTACTTTAATGTTCCTCTTCATTTTGATGCATAGTATGTGGCTATGGCTAACACCACTTGGCCACAGCTTTGGAACCCCTCATCCTCAGTGACCGTTATTATATGCATAAAATAATAATTATCTACAACGTAGGCGTCTTACTTTTACGATAACTTTCGTAGTAAATATCGTAAATAATAAATTAAAGCCTATCATTTTTGGAGTAACCCCCTATGACCTCAACATTTCTAAAGAAACAACATGGTTGTGAAGAGGCCAGTTGGCCTACTGAATTGAATTAGTCTACCCAATCAACAGATTTAGTCTTGTTGGCAACCCCCTAGTTAAATGATCTAGACCAGGGTCTGCAAAACATTGGCACGGTGGCACGCTAAGAAATAATTCTGACACGCTTAAACTCAGCAAAACCTTAGCTTACACAAGATATGTTGAAATATTTTCCAAGTTTATTTAATTAATTACAACATAAAGAAAACATTTGTTTCGGGAATATGTAAATTATTTGTGAATACTTTCAGTTACATGATGAAGCAGTAGAATCCGGGCTATAGGTTGATCTGAAAGCATTCCGAACGATTTCGTCAACGAACTGGAAAAATTTCTGGGAGATTTTCCCGGTTTAAAGAATTGTCGGAAGTATCAACATTTTATATAGGCCTAGTAAGTATCCTGATATGCATTCAATGAATGGATTCATTCAAATTATTTAATTTTTTTAAGTTGGAGATCGAAGATTTCGAAATGCATCTGCTTAAATTCCAATCGAGCTCAAATTGGATTCAGAAATTTATTCAATTAAGGAAGAGCTGAAATTGCTGAATGAGACTGAGAGCTAGTATCTGGGAGCACGCATAAAAATGCCAGTAGGAAACTTTTGACAGCTTGGAAATGAAATATCAATATCAGACAGATTCAGCTTGCCGAAGAAGTTGGCCTCGGCTATATGAATAAGAAATAATATTTTCCTTATTATATGCGTGCTAGCAGTTATTTTCTGAAATGCACTCTATAATAATCGTACATCGAAACCAGTTGCCAGACGCCTCAAGCTCTTGCTAACAGATAATCGGAGGAGGAAAAACCTTATACCGGTAAGTGTAAACTTCAAATATCCGATTAAATAGAGCAATCGCAGAACTGTCAAATACGAATACAAATACGTATGCCAGAAAAAACAGAAGAAAGCTTTCATGACATTTTGATTTATAATGTGTACCTCTGTTTAACACAGATTGGTCACAATAGTTGAATTTAATTTGTACAAAAAATGATTGGTATGGTTGATCTGGGAAACTGTGGCATTAAGAATTGGTATAAGTGAATGATGTCATGCATCGAAATGCAAAGGAGCATTTCTGCTAATTTAAGGGCTGTTTTTTACGGTTCCACGATCCACGAAATTTCCAGTGAAAATTGCTTTTGAAAAAAAAACCGTAGTGGGTGTACTCCGCTTTGCTATTAAGCGTATACCTGATGGGTCCCTCATCCTCAACCCTTATACTAATAGTTGTCACTTACCTTTAACTTCTACAAATAAAACATACGAGCTGAAACGTGTAAAACACATTAATTTAATTAAAATAAATAAACCTAATTATTTCAGGAGCAGGCCTGTTCACTGATAATTACAGTATACAAATTCACTATGTAATGCCTATTAGGCTATTACTCAGTTAAAAATGAGGAAGAAGACAATTTAAAACATACATTAATTTACTCCAACATAATAATCATTTAATTCACAAATAGTACAATAGTACATACAGTATGTTCAGCAACGTAGATGATTGGGATCCCTCACTAGGTGTGCGTTTTTAGCACGTGGAAGTGAAGTGTAGCTAATAGTTTTTAATAGATTTTTAAATAAATTATGAACGGCCAATTAATGGAAAAGAGTTTAGTACATGCCCTACCTCTGCAAGCGTAAATGAACTTATGGTATGCAGGCGTGCATAAGTAAATTACATGTTGTGTAATAACCTCTATAAATCAAGTTTATGGCCAAACGTTGACCGTCACTTTTGGCGCTAAACAGGAAAACCTAAACGGACATTGTCATATTATTGAAATTCGAATATAACGATTAATGATCACCTGGCCATTATTTTATTATTTATTACCTGGTGCTACAACTTCCAACATCCCTACAAGCCAAAAACAATAGAATTTCCGACAGAGCTCAAAGCATTGCAAGGAGCAAACTCTGCAAACTGTAGATTTATTAATATAAATAGTGCATAGTTGGTATAGCTTGCAGAGGCGGATCTAAAACTTGCCTTTGGGGGGGGGGGGCGCCAATCATAACCATTCAGTGTACGTTAATGGGGATTTCAGCTACATAGTTTAATAAGGAACATTACTACCCGCGTCAGAAACATTATTACTGACATTTCAAGAAGTTCACTCATTAGATGGAGTCAACACGATTCCATTGCTATAAAAGAATAATTTTGCGAAAAAGTTCGCATTTTTATGGTATGTAGACATGTCGAGTAGTGGTTCAGACTCCAACTTTCATCCCGAAAGGTTGTTGATTCGAGTCCCACACGTATACTATATTTTCTGGCCATGCTTCGGAGGGCATGTAATGTAAAGCAGGTGGTTCCGGGTCTCCTAGTTGAGTGTAAGTTTAGCTTCGCTAGGTTGGCTTGGTAATATAACAAAGGGCCTATAAACATACCATACATAACGTGAGAACAGGCTGCTGGACATGCGTTACATCATAACGACAGCAGCTTTGTATAGCAGCAGCTCGGTAGCGTCATAAAGTGAACGTACAGTATGTGTTTGTGTTCGGCTGTTCGTGTTTATGTTTATGCGATGCGGGAATTTTTATTAGGAGCATTTTAATACAGGTATGCTTTGTCAGTTAGGCGGGTATTCCACATACGTCTATCGTCAATGAAAAATTGAAAAATGACGTTTTAGCAGACATTAAAGACATACTAAAAATTCTGCTACCCCGTCAATTTACGTCATTTTTTAATTTTTCATTGACGATAGACGTATGTGGAATACCCGCCTAACCAGACACGTATATTCAGGATTCGAGGGTGTAGTGGGTTACGCATGTATGATTGAGAAGAGCTGGTGCGAAGCCTGTAGGAGAAAAGTTTTATAGAAAATAGCCATGGAATAGTGGGTTTTACCCGGCGGACTGGATGGGCATCCGGAGCTCAGTTACTCGATCAACAATTCAGGGGTAGTACATCCTCATGCAAATGGGTTGTACTCACCATAAGCCTAATACAGTCAAAAGCAAATGAAATGAAAAACGACTTTATTGAAAAATAAACAAAAGACCATAAAGTCTTGTTTTCATGATAACTCTACAAACCAAAAAATAAATATTGTATTATTGATAAGTGAAAAGTTAAATAGAGAAGGAACAACAGAGGAAGAGTGGGGAAAAAAGAAGGGTAAAACATATACGGGGAGGGGGGGGGGGGCATTGTCCATTGATTCATGATCCATTACAGGACCCGAGAGTCTCAAAAATGTGTTCACTCTTCGATATGAGGAGGCTGTATACAAACATGGCCAACTCCAAGTTGTAGAATTTTTCAGGAGAGCGGATTTTCTGATGAAAATTGCATTAAGTTTATAGCTAACATCTCAGCGCTTTTGTGCGCAATCTGGCTGCTTTTGTCACTTTATTTTACAACGTGCAGATGGACATTAAAATTTTCTGCAAGGTCGGATCAAAACCCCATTTTTGGCCACGTTTGTAACCAAGCTCCTCATATAACTAGATAAACTTCATCCACTCATATTTCTCTCTCGCTTTTATTGGAAAATTGCTGCAGGTAAGTTATCCCCAAACTCTTGTCTCGGAGAGGACAAAAGTAAGAGTACATACAACAACTAACGATATGTTTTCGCATTGTGATATGACCCCGTGAGATTTCTTCTGTTGTACGATTATAAGATTAGCATAAATCGTAACAGGGCACCTATTACTGTAATTAGCAAATAATATATTCGCATTCGCAGTTACAGTAGGTGTATCAACTGCCAAAAGTTAATTTCAGAATGCATTACAAAGGTGAATGTACTGTACCATGTGTCATGAAAACTATACTTGATGAAAATCTTGATATTAAAATACAATGCAAGGTCAACAAGATTCTTAGGAAAATTGGGCAGATATAGGCCAATCTGCATGACAACAAAATAATATATTCAATACGCTACTTACTTACTTTAACCAGATGTTTATAATGTATCCGGCCTTTCAGTTTTACAAACAATAAATATAGTAGTATGCTAATGTATAATGTTTAAAACCGCTAAACCAAATTTCTGGGCACTGCTGCCCTACGATAGAATTGAGAAAAGTTTACAATTACCTTTACAATTAATGGACATGAATAACAAGAGCATGTAAATTAAGCAAGTAAAACAAACACACAATGAAGATTATCAACTATTCCTAAAATATTATTAGCGCAATCGGTTTTGGAACTAGACCATCATCAGGCTGTATTTCTGTAACAGATCATAAAAGTTTTAGTAGTACAAATGGATCTGATTACTCACTCCAATATTTAGGTTAAATCTGAATTTAGATATTACATTTTTGATTTCTCAAGAATTTTGTCAGAATACCCAAATTAATCATTATTTTAAAGAAGCGTATAAAAATTATCAGACATTATGCTGACTCTTTGAGCATGTCAAAGGACGGACTTTCCTATTATGCAGATTTAATGTTGTCAAATTGCTAATTTTATAATAAATTATGGGAGATAAAATGTTTGCAACTTAAAATTAAAATTGTGCAATATCGTATATACCTACGTATACTAATAATTTACCTATTCTTTTGAATTGAATATTTAATAATTTAATTTTTTAATATTTAAAACATCAAACTATTTGTACCGTGTCAGGTTGGGGTTAATTAATTCAGAATGAATTCATCTTATTCCCGGGGTAAGTTATTACGTAAACGCCTTTGTACGTCTGCAGGGGTACATAATAACTATATTTTTAGCAATATTATGACTGCACAAGACAAATATAATTTTTCTATAGTAGGCAACGTACAGTAGGTATAACAAATAAATAAAATCGGATGGCATGCTGATGGTAAATACAATTTCCTGCCATTATACCTCTCCGGAACGAATTAAACCCCCTGACCACGTGAAATACTCATTAGTCCACAACGTATGTACATAATTGTTTTCAATGAAATCCTTCCTTATAGCTTACAAGTACTTACAGGGAAATAAAAAAAGAATAATTTTTTTCTAAAATCAATGTCCAGGAGTATTTTAGTGCCCTATTGCCCTATGGTACACTATTTTTTCATGAGCTCCATACATTAAAACAATTCCGACAACTAAATTATGGCGCAGCATATTCACATTATGTTGCACATGGGGTAACAAAAAATTGGAATGGAACTTGGGATTGCATAGGAGATTGATAATGGTCAAGCCGAGTTGCCAGCTGGGGTATTCCCTATGGTCAAAGATCAAAGACATTGGCAAATGTAAACCAGAAAACAGGTCTTTAGCAACCAACCACCACACCTCTTCTTTTAACCAAGTAGCTACGTTATTGTATTACTTACAATTACATTCCTTTAGTGGTTAACAAATAATTACAATACAAAAATTGTTGCATACTGTATTTAGAAACCTATTTAGTTGTATGCTTCCTTGTGTATATTATAAATATGTTACAATGACTGCGTTCTCTAAAGAATTAGTGGAAAGCTTATATCTATGGCGGATAAATTAATCTATACAAGTGCATTAAATGTGTACATCCCGTAGGAAATTGGCACCCCGAAATTTAAAGCTTTTTATTTTTTATTTAATCAACTAAGCAAGCTGTTGAAGATTTGGCTCAATTAAGTTGTAGAAGACTACTTCATGCATCATATAAGGTATTTTTAATTTTCGAAATTGTAGTTTTTTCATAAACATGATAATAATTCATAAACAATAACTTTTCACATAAAATAGATACTATGAAAAAACAACAATTTCGAAAATTAAAAATACCTTATTATATGATGCAAGAGGTAGTCTTCTACAACTTAAATGAGCCAAATCTTTAATAACTTGCTTGGTTAATTATAAATAAAAAATAAAAGGTATTAAATTTCGGCCCACAATTTCCTATGGGATGTACAATTGAGGAGCAAACTTTCAAAACGGCACTAATCGATTTTCTTAAAATTTTCAGGAAACATTATAACGGGGATATAAGATTTTAACCCTGCAGAAGACTGGGTTCAATTTTTTTGTTTTTGTTTTGATTAGCAATCCTGATTCAACCCATCTTGAAGATGGAAAATCGATGATAAAATCAATTTTTAATTTTCATGGATTTGTGACGTCTTGAAAGTTTGCTCCTCAATTAATCAATTTATTTAACTTCCCCGAGTTATGGGCGTAATTTTTAACTCAGACAGCGACATTTACCCTCGACCCCCCCCCCCTCCTGCCGTAAACGTAAACGGAAATACTCTATGCAAGATGCGTATCAGAATGAGAAACTCCCCACGTGAAGCCGAAGGCCGAGCTGCCACAGTGCTGTCCTAAGCAGCTGATTGCAACCACTTGTACAACTAAACACTATCCTCTTCATTACTTCCGTACTAAATAGACAGTATACAATAGACTGTATTTTAGTCATTCATTTTTAAGCATAAAGTAGGTACATACGGTTTTCGACGGCGTCAAAAAACAAGAATATACACTTAGAAACAGATCGATTGAAAATCTAACATCCAATAATACAGTATAATATAATTTACTAAATATAGATGCTAATTATTAGAGATTGGTAGAAAATATCAGCAGGGAGGGAGGTTTGTCGCGAGGAATTAGTTCACGGAGTAAGGGTAACAAAATATGACAAGGAGACCCTTCACCTTGATGAAAGCGTTAGGGCTAACGTCTGCTCTTATAAGACCCTGTGGAGGCAAGGGCGGATTTTAGAGGGGGGGGGGTTAGGGGGTCTGGACCCCGCAAAATTAAATGAACTTACACTAGATAATATGGGTTTACAGAGGGAATTAAAAATAATAATGTTTTTAAATGTTATAATCCACTGAATCTGCCCGCTGACACCCCCCCCCCCTAAATTGGAGGCAAAATGCGCCTTTGTGTGGAAACTTAGTAAGCATCAGCCTAGAGCCAAGCTGGAAGGGGCCCTTCAGTACCTTAGTGAGCCTGATGGGCTTCAAATGAATGTAAAATGAAATTGTCCCAGGTTTTGGTGGAACATAATGCAACAATAAGTTAATAACGTAAGAGAGCTAAAATTAGAGGAAGGAAATGCTTGCTGCATTGTAATGGCCTTTTACAAGAGCGTAGAAACAAACTGCAATGAGCATATTACTTGTATGGTTCGCTGGACTCTTGCCATTATCAGACTGTGAGGACTCTTGTTTCTCCAGAATGACGCAAATATTTGTGTTACTGACCTGCGTTCAAAGAGATCAAGGTGAGCACGTTGTGGACACACGCATGTGTACACTTTCAAATCTTCAACATTATCGTATTTTTTATTATTATTTTCATGTACTGTCGAAGCATTTCCCATTAAAAATGCACATTCAGTTCCAAAGAACAATCTATAATACAGAACATTACCTATAGGCTACAAGCAATACAAACACATACAGTATAACTGTACAGGTAGTTTACATATATACAAAAGATAACAAAATATCCAAGGAAACACGAGAATGGAAGTGCTGTTATTTCCTGTCATACTCTTCCATTACAAACGTACAAAAAAAGAAGAAGAATGAACAAATACAACTTAAACTATTAACCTATAAGCCTTATTTGTAAAACTCAGAATTCACCATCTACCTAGTATGATCTTTGAACAAATCAGTCTGTTTGTTGTAACAAAACTGTCTTGTAAGTTCAATTAGACTGTCCAAGTAATACAACAGATCAAAATTTACAACTGATCAAGTATTTGGACTTAAAGTAAGAGTAGCCTAAACGTTTGTAATTTAACAAATTCAATTAGACTGTCCATGTAATACAACAGAACAAAACTTACAACTGATCAAGTATTTGGACTTAAAGTAAGAGTAGCCTAAACGTTTGTAATTTAACAAAGGGTTAGTTGGACTTACATTGCCTGTTGTGTTAATAGTCATTAGACATAGGCCTCATGGTCATCGAACAATTACGGCGGAGCCCATTGTCAGCTCCCTGATTGCCATTAACCTTTACAAATAAAGTTTGCAATGTTACTAGAAAATTCTAGCTGTCCGTTAGCAAGGTGCTTTACTCACTTGGGGTAAAGGGCAGCTACAAAAGGATCGCAATTCCTGGAGATAAGAGCGATAAAAATTATCTGCCACTTTTGGAGCAAGACAAATCTGTCGTGGTAACAGGGGATTCTGTTAACTTAGCGGTGCAATGGGGTCAGTGAGTTGGTGTCAGGAAGTCTGTTGTAACCAAACTGTCTTGTTAGTTCAATTAGACTGTCCAAGTGACACAACAGAACAAAACTTACCACTGATTGGACAAACTATGAAGTATTTCGACTTAAAATAAGAAGAGCCTAGATAAAGTTCGTAATGTTCATAGAAAACTCTAGTTTTCCATGCTTCATTCTATTAGGGTAAAGGAGCAGCTACAAGAGGATCGCAATGGGAAAAAGAGCGATAAAAATTATCTGTCACTTTTGGAGCAAGACAAATCTGTCGTGGTAACAGGGGATTCTGTTAACTTCACGGGGCAATGTGGTCAGTGAGTTGGTGTCAGGAAGTCTGTTTGTTGTAACCAAACTGTCTTGTGAGTTCAATTAGACTGTCCAAGTGACACCACAGAACAAAACTTACCACTGATTGGATAAACTATCAAGTATTTCGACTTAAAATAAGAGGAGCCTAAAAGTTCGTAATGCTCATAGAAAATTCTAGTTTTCCATGCTTCATTCTATTAGGGTAAAGGAGCAGCTACAAGAGGATCGCAATGGGAAAAAGAGCGATAAAAATTATCTGTCACTTTTGGAGCAAGACAATTCTGTCGTGGTAACAGGGGATTCTGTTAACTTCACGGGGCAATGTGGTCAGTGAGTTGGTGTCAGGAAGTCTGTTTGTTGTAACCAAACTGTCTTGTGAGTTCAATTAGACTGTCCAAGTGACACCACAGAACAAAACCTACCACTGATTGGATAAACTATCAAGTATTTCGACTTAAAATAAGAGGAGCCTAAAAGTTCGTAATGCTCATAGAAAATTCTAGTTTTCCATGCTTCATTCTATTAGGGTAAAGGAGCAGCTACAAGAGGATCGCAATGGGGAAAAGAGCTAAAAATTATCTGTCACGTTTGGAGCAAGACAAATCAGTCTTGGCAACAGCGGATAAAGTAATATATGTACGTAGTGTCAGATTTCGGATTGAATTTGACATTTCTTCTTATTAACGAACCGCTAAATACTATTTAGAAACATTGTAAAAAACGCCAGCAGCTTATATGGAAGTACTATCAATAAATTGAGGAATTTCAAACAAGTTTTTCATAGCTCAAGGCGGCATCTGGTCAAGGATAGCGGCGACCATTGGGCACTGCTCATATGAAAACACAAATATGTTACATCACCGTGGCGCGTGTTTGAAGACAATGGCCCTGAATTATATGCATCCGTCCTGGTTAATTTCATGCAATGTTTACTTTCAATCAACTTTGCGAAAAATATGGTCAGTGCAGTGAAAACGAGAGAGTTTACTTTATCGAATAAGTTCCGGTTCTGTAATTTCGGGAAAATTGTGCAAGCTTATTATTCAAAATATAGACTATCGGTATTAGGTAGCCTACTTAGGTAGTTTCATTTATTCAGACACGACCACATCGGAATCAGTCGTGTTTTATGACAAGCGGTGACCAAAATTCAATTTGATGAAACCAAATAATTTATTCGATTACACGTACGTTTACTTTTTTTGAACAAATCAACCTTAATTAAGCACATATGGTCACTTGACTCAGCTTTCTTTTTAAAATAATTATACAAATTGAAAATAATTTCCCGGCCTTAAAACTTTATTTTTTACTAGAGGCATGGTTTTTTACACGCTTGACCATGCTTGCAAATGCGTCACAGCTCGATCTTTTATTATTAAATGTTGCCTCATGAAATATTAACATGACTTTTACTCAGAATTTTTTACGCAAATTTTTAAAATTGTTACCATGCCTACAGACTTGAATAATTACGAATGCATTCGGGTGAAGGGAAATAAAACTCCCTCTAGTTAGATTTTATAATCGAAAAAAAGAGAATTTTTCTATAGTCACACCTCCCAATGATTTATTGGTCGATTGAGGCCATTTTTTCCCACGAAATCAAATGTCACAACCTCCGTGAGTTGGGAGTTCATAGATGGTGAAGCATCGTACAAAACCATCCCGTGGCTGGAGACCGTTATCAATATGGCTGCTAGTGTAGCCTGCACAAGAGAAGTACAAAATTTGGCGGGGAAAATAGCCTGCTTAAGCTAAGTACAGAGTTTTTGACCAGGTTCAGGTATCCGTTCTGCGTTGGTACTTATCTCTGATAGTTGACTCATAGTTAACAGGTGCCTCGTATGGCTCCCGCCGCTCCAGTTAATATATTTCTATGTACAAAACCCTGATGGAGTGCTGTCGAGCAGGCCAAACCCCACCAAGAGCCAGAATAGAAGAAGAAGAAAATAAATGAATAAACGAAGCTTTAAGAAAAATTCTGATCAAGGACAAAATAACAAATTATGCATGGGCTGTTGGGAAGGTCAAAGGCATAAATCTAATAAAGCAACCTATGTACTGTGTGTACGATGCATGATGTATGCTCATATGTAAGGAGCGGCAGTGGCCTTCAATTGACTTTATAATTAAAATGGCCAGTATAAATAAGTATTATACTAGCCTATAGGTACACCACAAATAAACAATTCAATTATTAAATTAAATAAATACTAGAACCCGGTGGCAGAACTCAAGCATACAATGCTGAAAAAAGAGTGCCAGAGTGGGGATAAGGCCTATTGACATTGGATGGCAGGTACAGGTCCCCAGGTCGTCAATTTCAAGCGAAATGTGTATACTTTAAAGCCCCAAGCATGAAAAAGTGCAGGCCGTCTTCATAAAACGCCAGCGAAGTACGAAAGAAAGGTGTTTTCAGTGTGTCGCGGGATTCCCTGTTGCGGAAAATTTTGACTAAAGTTAAAATTTCTGGAGCCAAAAAAAATTCAGTTAAGGACAGTAAGACTTCAGCTAACTGGAAGTGGCTTTATGAGTTTCTGCCCTACAAAGAAGTTTTGTCTATCGAGGAAGAATATAAAGTCAGTAAGACTTCAGCTAACTGGAAGTGGCTTTATGAGTTTCTGCCCTACAAAGAAGTTTTGTAAATCGAGGAAGAACATAAAGTCTCGGCCGAAATTCGCATTTAACCATATTCAATGGACTGAAAAGGACTAGAAACTGCTTTCTAGAAAATGGTTTTCAGCGATGAATCAAAGTTCAATCTGTTTGCATCGGTTGATATGAAGGCAGTTAGAAGACCTTTTGGAAAAAAACTTGATAAGAAGACTATCCGGGCAACAATGATGCATGGTGGCGGTTCTACCATAATATGGGCCTGTTTTTCGGGGTTCGCAGTTGGAATACCAGGCTACAACTCCGGAATTATGAATTGTTTTATGAATCGAGACAATTTCGAGACACTTCTGTTCTAACAAACGCCTGTAAAGTCATATTTAACGCATGATAATGATCCCAAGCAATAAGCATACATCAAAGGTGGTGAAAGAGTACCTGGAGAAGGAACAAATTTGAATCCTGCGTTGCCCTCCACCAGGTCCTGACCTCATCCCTATTGAAAACTTATTGGAAATTATTCCTCGTAAAGTGCACCGCAAGAAACTGAGGTGTATTTAAGAACGTTGAAGAACTATTGAAGACGTCTGGAAGGACTTCCCCGGTGCAATTATTGCACTTCCCTGATACAGCCAATGCCCAATTAATGTGTTGAGGTGATGAGAGCCATGGGGGCCACACTAAATATTAATACATTGAATCAAATAAGAGTCAGTTTCATTTATTTAGTTTTGTTCCAACCATTGTGGTCTTCAGCTCATCCTCTTTTGAAACCACTGATCCAATTTCAAAGTATTTTGGTGAAAGTGTGTGGTGCCTACCCACGATACTACAACATTATGTGCAGTTTGATTTGTGGACTACTTTTGTAAGAAAAGCCATCATATACGTGTTTCTTCCAGGATTTTTGATGTATGTATTGTATTTATAATGTATGTATTGAGATAAATTACCAATTTTTTTCTGCTTTGTTAAGCATTTAAGATTAAGGTTTTAAGAACATGAAAACTCTTGCTGATTCTAGCGCATACTTCACTTATCCAGAGACATTACCAACCAAACTGAAAACTATAACAATAGGCCACTTGACAGTTGTAACAATAAAATATTAAATATGCTAGATACGTTAGCTATTTTGGTTAACAATAATAATACAATATGTTTTGGGCATGACAAAATTGTAAATAGACCTATTACAACATAAAGAACCGGTCCGAGTTTACTCGAACATGCTTTCAATTTCTCAAAATTAGTAGATAGAGAAAATGAGTATTTTCATGGTAAATAATTTACCTATCGTTAAATTTCCGATATCTCGGGGGGGATGGGGGGGCGGGGGTTGTCCACCTGACGTCACTGGAGGTGCTGGAGGTGTGGTAAGTTCTAGATAGGTCAGACCAACACATTACCACACAGCAATAATGGCAGGGCACGCAATGCATTTGAGCGTGAATTTTCTATCATTTTTAAAAAAAAAAACATTTTTTTGTACAAAACCAAATACTTTTCTGGAAAAGCAACCTGTCCGGTTTCGACATTCAATTTAACAACTAAAACATACCTGAAGGTTGAAATCATCGATAGAAAGGTTTCGGAGAAAAATTATTTTTTAGTCATTTTTCATTAAAATTTAGTTGTTTTTATTTTTTCACCCCCAGAAGCAAACTATCAAAGGGCAAGCGACCCCCGCATTTTATCAACATTAACAACAACTACAATGTATGTGAATTTAAAAGAAATCGTTGGAGCCGTTTTTAGACGTTTTTTGGAGTTTTTTGAGAATAAAACCCCCCCAAATTGAGTTAGCCCCAAATAAAAAAACGGTCCCGAGGTATGATTTTTGTGAACCTACACGCCGAATTTCATCAAAATCGACCGAGTAGTTTGCCCGGAAATCGACGCACAGACAGACAGACATTTCGTAAAAACCACTTTTTTGGGTTCCTGGGACCTTAAAACGTGTAAATCCGTTGAAATCTCGGAATCGAAAATTTCAACCGTCACAAAGCTTTCCTTATACTACGTATAAATTCGAAGGCAACAAATAAAATTTAACATGTAATGTTGGTGTTTTGAGCTGTGCATTACACAGTTTTAGTTTATTTTTTTACAGTCTTTAGAAAAAATCCTACAGAAGGAGCATATAAGTGGAGGCGAATCTTTCCAGTACCGAGGAGGAAATTATTGGTGCAGCTGTTGCTGTTGCTTGCGTTGCAGAGCTTTTGTACAACATCGGTGCAACAATTAACATTTAATTTAATACGTTTTGGGAAAGAAAAAAAAGTTCCAACAATAATCCCTTCACCTTTTCGATATCTCATATCAGAAATATTGAAAAAAAAAAGTAATGATCGGCCACTTTATAAACAGATTACAGTTACAGCTAATCTTGCGTAAGGTTTTATCGCTGGCAAATGCAAAAAACATTCGGAGCAGCCTATATCCTATTTCTAGACAAATTGACACACAATAGGCCAGTTGCAAATTCTTAGATGTTAACCAACCCTAGATTCGCAACGTGACTTACTAAACGTTACAATAGGTATACCGATAACATCGGCAGTGATGGCCAGATCAACGGGTGTAGGATTACTTCAGAAAATTCTTGTCTGATTAGAACCTCACCCTGTTGTATTATCAGTGGCACTTTCACTTAAAATGACAAACAAATGTCATGGGCATCGGCGTCGGTGATTTATGGAACCAAAATTACCACATTACATCAATCGTTATTGTTGTTACCTAAATTTTGTTATTACCAGGCGGGTCAGATGGACATTCGCGTCTCAGTCAATCAACGCTTCGGCAGCTGTGACCGAGATTTTGCGGGAGGTTCTAGCCATGAACTAAACATTGTGAAAGTTGAGCAAGTAA
Source organism: Psococerastis gibbosa (assembly GCA_963971405.1). Lineage (NCBI taxonomy): Eukaryota > Metazoa > Arthropoda > Insecta > Psocodea > Psocidae > Psococerastis > Psococerastis gibbosa. The sequence goes on along the minus strand of OZ020489.1, from coordinate 19,634,737 downwards.
GATCGCCAGGGGCCCAAGGTGAAGTGCGCAGAACTTCTGCCCCTGCGATTCTGTTATCGACTTATTAAAAAACCAAAAGGCGAACAATAGGACTATAAAGTCTTGTTTTCATGCTAACCCTAAAAAAATATTGTGTTACTGATAAATGCTTAAAATTAAATAGAGAAGAAAAAAAGAGAGGACGAGAGGAAAAAAAGAAGGATGAAATATATAGGGGGGGGGGGGGGTGTCAACACTGCCATCTTCATTACAAGACCGGAGAGAGTCTCAAGCGTTATCTAAGATATAAATTGTTTAATTGTTTTCTTTTAAAGCTACGGTACTGAGTGAATTAGCTGCCCTAACCTCCAATGGTTGGCGGCTTCAGTGGCGAATAGTGTATAGTACTGTAGATTCCCCATGTCTTGTGATCTTCTTCTTTCTCCTTCTGTAGTTGCAATCTAGCGATTGGTTTGCAGCAAATCTTTCCACCTCCTTCTCCACTCCTCCCTGTCTTGGGCCGTTCTCTTGAGTTCCAAGTAGGTTCCGCATCTCATATCTTTCTTGAGGTCTTTTGCGTACGCCTTCCTTGGTCGCCCTCTTGCATTGGTGCCTTCGATTGTGCCTTCTATTATGGTGCTTAAGAGTCCTTCCTGTCTGATCTTATGTAGTGGTATTTCGTATGTTGTGCCTTTGCACTGTGACTGTAATATATGTATGCTTTGTCATTGTCATTAACCTTTACCTATACCAATAGATTCTTAATTAAGTCTTACAGCCCTATATAAAAGTCATTGCTATAAAAGTCAACTTTTCACTTTCAACAGTACCCAGACGAAGACAAATCCGTTATCATGAATCCCCATGTTCTTTGTTGACAAGCATTGGAGAGAACACATGGTGCAGGCTCCACGGTACGAGTCAAGGTAAGCATGCCGGTTGCTCCATCCAGTGGTCTGTCTGCAGCTCCTTTGGTAATTATTTCGATTATCTGGTCAGCTGACCATTGTCTGGACAAAACAGCTCCGACTAATTTACTGGTAATGGTATTTCAACCAAAGTTCACGCCTGATTTTTCTCCATTTCCCTTTATATATGATGCAAGAATTAGTTAATAAGATACGGTACCTATATCCTTGACATGCCTTACAGACAGAAGATACATAGCCGTATGGGATATACTGTATCAATATTCCCGGCTTCGGGAAGAACATACTAGACTTGACCCTTAGACGTAAATTTATAAAAAATTTATACAGGCCAATTAAAAAAACAAAACTATAATTTTATATTTTATAGTATCTGCACTTAGTCATGCTTTCGCCTGTTACATTGCGTCAATGGCGAGGTTATCTCAGCTCATCCTGAAGTTAAAAAGCATCGATAGAAAGGTTCCGCAGGAAAAGTATTTTTTTAGTAATTTTTTATGAAAATTGAGTCTTTTTTATTATTTTGTCCACAGAACCAAACTATATCAAGGGTATATAGGGTTTTGTTGACATAAATAACGACTACAATATACAGTATGTGAATTTACAAAAAAAAATATTTGGAGCCGTTTTAGAGAAACCATTTTTTATGTGTTTTTTTAGTTTTTGGAGGGTAAACCCCGCAAAATTGTATTAGCCCAAAATATAAAAAAAATGATCCCGAGGTATGATTTTTGTAAAGCAAGACGCCAAATTTCATTAAATTCCACCGAGTAGTTTGCCCACAAATTGACGAACAGACCGAGAGCCAGGCATTTCGTAAAAACCAATTTTTTGGGATCTGGGAACTCAAAACGTGAAAATCCACTGAAATCTCGAAATCTAAAATCTCAAAAATCACAAAACTTTCCATATAGGCGCTGATTCCACCGATGTCAATAGTGATATTAAATGTTTTTTGACGTGGGAGCAGACATTTTCAGTATGGCTAAAACTGTCTACAAATGTCTGCTACCTCGTCAAGAAACATTTAATATCACTATTGACGTTGGTGGAATCCGCGCCATACTAATGCATAAATAGGAAAGCAATAAATAAATAAATAATAACTATTTCTTTACTAAGCCAACATTACAGAATTTGGGATATAAAGCCTTTTTTACATGCCCTCCGATGCATGGCCAGAAAATGTAGCAAGTGTTAAACAGATTAACAAATCAAGCGTAAACTTGACTGTACGATAAGCTATTCAACCAACGGTATTGTATTAGAATTATTGGAACCGGCGAATCAGAGCGTTGTATAACAACCAATTACATGATTTGATCCACTGACTGTCGATTTGATTAGTCATCGATACTTTTCGAATATTGCTACCGAAACGAAAGAAGAAGAGTTTACTCAAAAATGCTTTCTTATTTATCAAATTAGTATAGGTGCCGAGATAAATAATATGGTATGTTGATATTTCCATAGTAAATAATTTTCCTAGGGTTAAAATACGGTTGCCTCGAAATTTCCTATCCCAAAGCATTGAATCGATTTATCGATGGATGGGACACAGGCCCGTAGCCAGGATTTTACTTCGTGGAGGGCTGCGATCCTATCATAGATAGGATTATTATATAGAGGTGAGTCAGGAAAATCACAACAGGATTGGACAAGTTCGAAATGTCCTCATCAAAATGCCGAAAGTAGTTATAACTATACTTACTTTTACTTACTTTTACATCGCCTTTGTCCTCAGGGAGGGTCGGCGGCACGGCAGTGGCGTTTCCAAACAACTCTGTTTAGAGCGTCTTCCTTGTTCAGGGCGAGAGTCCTTATGTCTTCTTCGATTTTTCTGGGGAGTGTCATTTTCGGTCTTCCCCGGGGGCGGGGTCCAGGGAGTGTCATATTCTGTATACGCTTTAGGAGGGATGTTTCCTCCCTCCTCTGGACGTGGCCCCACCAACTGAATATTCTTTCCCTTAGCTTCAGTGCGACATCGCCAGTTTTCATCTCCAACCTTATATGTCCTCATTGCGGCGCCGGTCTTGCAGGGTCAGTCCACACGCTCGAGTTACGGAGGATTTTTATCATTGTAGCAAGCAAATGGGTAGTTCCAAAACCACAGAGTCAAATTCCGAAGATTTTTTATCCTGACGCGTGTTCTGGGCGTATCGATGGGGGGGGGGGGGGGGGAACTTTGCACCGGTGTGCGGTCGCCTTCACACCAGACTCAGAAATTTTCTGAAGATGGCTCTGTGGTTTTCCCTCATTGTGAAAATAATTAGTTTGTAGAGTTTTACGTTATAAAATAAAAAAACACACAACCGATTTCGGCTCACCCCATCGTCAAGTTGCGTGAGCCGAAACCGGTTGTGTTTTTTATTTATTTTACAACGTAAAACTTTACAAAGTATTTTTTCTCACAATGAGTGACAGCAAGTTTTATACAAAGTTACTCAGGAGACCATTGGCGTAAATATGGGGGTCGTGGGGTTTTCTGGTGACAAAGACGTTATAGAGGCGAAAGGCATAGCATCCGCAATAACGAAAGGGAAATTAATTCTTGGTATGCTTATTTTTATGAAAGACATCATTAAAAAAAATATACGTATTGACAAAAAATATATTACTCAAAATGCTTAAAACCCCAATATTTCAGACTTATTTTATCAAAATTTTTCTACGGGACCCGAGCCCGCCTCCGTGGTAAGTTTATTCGTCGGTAAAACCTCAACTTTACCGCTTGGAAAACAGGAGAAACCTCACTAATTTGGTCCTATTTCTCGATTTTTTTTTCACTGGGGGTCACCCCCGGGCACCCCTTTTTCTAGGGTATAACATGCGCAAAACCTTACTAATTTGGGCCTATTTATAAAAAAAAAATCTCCGGGGGGAGACCCCCGGGCCCCCCTTTCTCTTGGGTTTGATATGCGTAAAACCTCACCAATTTTGGCCTACTTATCAATTTTTTCTCCGGGGGAGACCCCCGGACCCCCCTTTCATCTTCTATCTCACTTCAGAAGTGAATTAATATTGAAACCAAGTCTTGGGGTCCTAAAGCCCCCCCAGAAATTTTGGGAATTTGCGCCAATGCAGGAGACTATTATGTATACCGTGGTTTTCCAACTGCCTTTGCTATAATGACAAATTTCTCAGCGAGTCACCGGCGTGTGTACCAAGCCTTACGCAACTTAAAACTTCTTCAAGATTTTTTTCATATATTTAACATAATGTAAAAGTGCACAGCAATCAGCTCTGTGGCAGTGAGTAGATCAATTTAAATGATTACTTTCAATCGCTGGCAAGTGCATTATAAATTGGTGGTAGGGTAATTTAGCAATAAACTCCGGTGTTAATTAAACACGGTATGCGGTGCTGGACCTATTGAGCTTTTCCAGAGACGATTCCTCAGAGTTTGTCAGGTAATATTTCCTTTAAGGCAGAGATTTCAAAATATTTTGTGAACAACTTAAGGCCAAGTGATGACGAAATTAATTAAATCCGCAAAGTTACAATATTCATTAGTCATAAATTATTAAAAATACAAGCTTTCTCAAGAGGCAGACTATTTACCGGACTGCTTTAACACTACTCTGCAAAATCTGTGTAGTGCACTTTATTGCGATTTTTTCACAGCAACAAGAATGTCAGCAGGTGAAGCAATGCTCATTTGATGCGAAATCTTGTTATTTCATTTGACCATTTTCATATCTTAGCGGTTGTGGAATGAATAATAATATAATTTCGTCGAAATGACTAGGCTTCCAGTTGTTTACAAAATATTTTGAGATCTCTGCATTAAATTGTTGCCTTCTACCCTTGATTTCAGAATGCTATATGGGCCTTTCAGCCCACTCTTACAATTAACCCATAACAGATTACAGAATTTCCTACCAACAGAAAATGTTATATTAAATTTTTCCCTCCGATTGGACAGCCGTAGTACAAACAGAAAGGGCTACACTACGACTTAGAAGAACGATATACATTTTTAGACGATTGAGAAATGTTCTGAATGTTCATCTACTACGTATGATATTTTTCGCCATCACTCAGCCAATTGTAAACTACGGCATATGTGCGTGGGGAGGGACCTTTGGATCACTTATTAATAAAGTAAATATATCCCTGAACATTATCCTACGAGTAATGTTAAATAAAAGCAGAAGAGAACATGCCCAACCCTTATATAATCAATTACAAATTCCGTCAGTTTACCATACCTACACCTGGGAAATGTTAAAATTGGTCCACAATAATAAAATTTGCCTACCACCAGCCTCCGTTAAATATTACAACACAAGATCAGTACAGAACATTAGTTATTTCCCAAACATCACCAAAAGCCGCACGACTTTCTCGCCTGTTTTCTTGTCAACGAAAATTATAAATGCTCTCCCCACTCATATTACAGATTTACTAAGAAAAAAAGATTTTTTACCATCAACAAAGAACTGGCTCAATAATTCGGAAATAACATTTCTTAAATCACTATTAAATGAATAAATCGGTATACCTAAATAAAAAATTAATATAAGTACTAAATTACTATATAAGTAAGTATGTAAAAGAACTTATTGTGATGTGATCCAAAGGCCTGGTTCCCCCACGTGCACATGTATTGCTTATACATATATGTGGTGTGGAATGTGTTTTTTTGACAATTTGTAGTCTTACTGGTTTAATATAATTTACTTTACTTTTACTTTTTTTACAGGAGTAACTTAATATTACGCTTTTAAACAAACTATCTTTGGTTTTTATAAGTTGGAGGGTCCGTAAAATTGACACGCCCCCCCCCCTCTGTTTAACGTATGTAATCAGCAATCAGTTGTGCTGATAAATTAACCCCAACTTAAACCCCGTCCTTAAATGTATCTTAATTAGTGGTAATTTAGAGTCATTTAACACTTACTCCAGGATAATTTAACCTTCTGTGTTCGTGGAACGGCTACTGATGCCGTTCATAATGAGCGTAAATACGCAATAAAGCAAATGCAAAATTAATTAGGCTAGATGTACGTAGGATATTCCGCTGACGTAATGAAGCACCTTTGGACAATAATTATTAGGCAGGTACTCCGTCGATTCACGGTAATTTTTATTAACCCAGGGGTAAAGCCCCTCAGAACAGCGCCCCCTGGGGGTCAATGTCATTCTAGGACTTGCTAACTCATGGTATTCCATTGTCTACAGTGCACCTGACCCCTACACGTGGTATGAATACAAGTCATCCTTTTCTTACCGGTGAAATTATAACGCGTTTTTGCTACAAAAAACGTTAACTTTGGCAAAATCAGAATCAGAGAGCAAACCCCTTTCTGATTGGTTAGTTGACTGCGCAAGTACTGCATTTACTGGTAGTAAAAGTGGAGGAAAAATTCAGGAAGTATTCGATCCAAAGACTTGCAGTATTTCAGCCAACCACTCTACCAATTCAGCAATTGCAGAGCCGGGAACTGAGGTCAGAGGTGAGATGTGAGAAACGAAGTGCCTATAAACTTAACTTTTCAATTTTGGCAAGAGCTAGAATGGAATATGAAATAAAATATCTGTACAATTCATAAATCTAAAGAAAAAGGGGGGAGTGAACATAAGCTAAATTTGTATTTTTGCTTTCCAATTTATACGTAGTATAAGGAGAGCTTTGTGACGGTCGAAATTTTCGATTCCGAGATTTCAACGGATTTACACGTTTTGAGGTCCCAGGAACCCAAAAAAGTGGTTTTTACGAAATGTCTGTCTGTCTGTCTGTTCATCGATTTCCGGGCAAACTACTCAGTCGATTTTGATGAAATTTGGCATGCAAGTTTATAAAAATTATGCCTCCAGATTAGTTTTTTTATTTTGGGCTGACTCAATTTGGGGGGTTTTATTCTCAAAAAACTCCAAGAAAACGTCTAAAAAAATTATTCCTCAAAAACGGCTCCAACAATTTCTTTTAAATTCACATACATATGTATATTCTAGTCGTTATTAATGCTGATAAAATGCGGGGGGTCGCTTGCCCCTTGATAGTTTGCTTCTGAGGGGTTAAAAAAAATAACTAAATTCTAATGAAAAATGACTAAAAAATAATTTTCTGCGAAACCTTTCCATCGATAATTTCTAACTTCAAGCATGTTTTAGGTGTTCAATTGAGTAATGAAACCGGATAGTTTAGTTTTCGAAAAAACTATTGGGTTTTGTGCAAAAAAAATTTTTTTTTTTAAATGAAAGCGCCAATTCACGCTCAAATGCATTGCGCGATATCCGAAATTTAACCATAGGAAAATTATTTACCATGAAGTTACTAATTTTCTCTCTCTACTAATCGATAAATTGGAAAGCATGTTCGAGTAAACTCGGAACGGTTCTTTTAATGGTTTTAGTTGTCACCCGATCATAGTTCTAGCCCTGTATCCTCCAAAAACCAACCAAGCATTAGATAGACCGGCCTCTGTGAGCAGGCCACCATCCTGCCCAATCCATTATTGGTGGAGAAACCCTCCCTTTGCAATTCTAACACCAACACGATATTCTCAACCCGGGGGTAAGTTAGCATTCAAGCACCAGATGGTGAAGCGTTCTTACTACCCCCCCCCCCAAAGGGCAGCGGCACTCAATATTAATACACCCCCCCTTCGAAAATCTATCGTTACGCCACTGCTGGTAACATGTTACTTACTTTCATTATGCCTACTCCCAATGAAAAATGTTTGGTTTTTTGGTTTTTCATTGGCCCCTCAGGCAGAAGGCATGCCCCCCCCCCAGGCAGAAGGCTTGCCCCCCCCCCCCCCATGGCTCCGCACCTTAAAATTTCCCTCCACAAGGCCAAACCCGATGATACTTATCATTTAAGTGATGCCTATCTTGTTATTATTTTTGTTGTTGTTATTGAATCGGTAGACGTAATTGGCCTATGTGAGCCGATTTAATAATCATGATAATAAAAATATAAAAATAATTACAAGATTTATAAGCGTCACTTAAATGATAAGTATGAGTCGTTGGATCGGGCCTAAGCCAACTTACTTAATTTTTCTGGTAAGAATCCTTGAGTTGGCAGCGATGTTAATTCTTTCCTTTTATCACATTTGAAAATGTCAATGATTGATATAACGAACCATACCCTCAAGTTTGTTATAATTGAGGTGTAACAGGCACGTTGCCCCTTCGCATCAGAATAGAGTTTGTAATCGATCTCAGTAATTGTCTCAGGAATGGCGCATTGGCATCCCCTCACTATACCAGCAATTACCATTCGTAAAGGTATAATTATTAGCTATGGATGCTGGGACAGTCTGCAAATTCACAATGGGAATTTTAATGTCCTTTAGGCTTTGTATTCAGAGCAATATTTCGTCATTTTCACCGTCTTCAAAATGTATATAACTGGAAAAATCTTGAACCTTGTGATCATGAGTGCTGCCACATGGGCAAGCGAGACATATCGCCAAGCTGCCAGTGCTCAATGGCGTAGCCAAGGGGGGGGGGGGGGGGGTCAGCTGGTCCGGACCCCCCCCCCAAATTTAGCAAAGCAGAAAATTTTGATCTTTTCAGATAATTAATTAAAACAATTCCCCGGGAGGAACCCGGTCCCCCTGTTTCCAGTTCTGTTAATAATGTTATCGTCTGCAAATCCAAAAATTTTTTGCCTACAAACTATTTCAGACCTATCTGTTAAAAAACATTTCCCAGGGTAGCCCGGGCCCCCCTTGTTAGATGCAATATTCTTCATATGTAAAATATGAGCATAACTGCACTATTTTGGGCCTATCCCCCCCCCCCCCGGGCCCCCCTTTCTAGCAGTCAGTCTACTATTCTTCGGCTGTAAAACTTAAACATTATTAGAATACGTTACAAGACGCATATACATCAAAATGTGTAAAACTCCACAATTTCAGGTCTATTTTTTTCAAAAACCTTCCCCAGAGGAGACCCCCGGACCCCCCATCAGCCCCCCGGCCCCTCGGGTTGGGGATATTAAGGTCACGCCCCTAATTAGAAGATGCATACGTCCATGAGGACGGCTTTTATACTATATTTTACGAAAATACGGTAGGGGGGGGGGGGCGCCATAAGAAACACCACCCTATTCGAAAACCTATCGTAAGCGGGCGAACTTTATGTATTGGTGTTGCATGAAAACTGGACCCCCCCCAAAAAAAAAAATCTGGCTACGCCACTGCTCCGCTAATAATTCTGTGCGTTATGGCAAATATAAGATCTACAAAACCGTAATTATTCAAGACTTGTTGCAACATACGTCTCAGAAACCTGGAATCTTACAGCGAACGACGCCAATAAACTGAGAGTATTGGACAGGAAGATAATAAGGAGAGTCGAATTCGAATGCACGATAACAGAGTGGCGTACAAGAAAGAACTCTGAAATAGACGCAATACTCATTGGAGAAGACATTTGTTGAATAAAAACGTAGCGTCTAATATGGCTGGGACACGTCGTAAGAATGTCAGAAGACGCAGCCATTACGGGAAGAAGACTGCAGGTACGTCTACAAAACCGATGGAATGACTCCTTAAAATGTTTTAAAGCGAGAGCCCACCTCCGCGAGTTAGGATATAGATGATGGAGCGTCGCACAACACCGAGATGACTGGTGGAGTGTTTTCAATGGCAAGGTAGTAGCGTGCTTGTACTCGTGCGACTCTCTACATGCCATGCGATCGGAGACGTATCGTAACCCAACACGGGATACATTCATTGAATTGTTTGTATACGATTAACGTTTTTAAAAAAAAAAAAAAAAAAACAAATCAAAGCCCATCGAAGGCGGCAGAGCCATCCAGAAGAAGAAGAAGAAGAAGAAGATGGCAAAAAATTATTTTTGATGGTGTACCATAGATCTTAAAGAAGTCGCCAAAATTCAAACTCTTCTTTTTTTAGTCGCCACCAGAAAACAGAATAGAAGAATACTTAAATTGGCTCAGTTTAACCTTTGCCCTTGACGCTTCTTGCCGAAACATTTGAGGCCAGTTCGGCCGGGCGGTAGGCTATCATTATACCACTGCCTGGCCGCATTTCATCAGCTGTTTTAAAACACTTATTAAATTAGTCGCTCTATTTTACTATTTGAAGGGCTACTTGTAGTGGCCCATTGAACCTTGCCCAATGCCAAAGACCCCATGGACTTTCAGACATCATTGGTATTGTTTTTGCCCAATTCTTAGCAAACAGACAAAGCCGTAGCCAAGGGGGGTTCATGGGGGTTCAACCCCCCCCCCCTCCCCCCCCGAAATGAAATGGCTTCATACTAGATAGAATCGGTTTTTGAGAGGAAAAATAAAAACCACTATGTAACACCCAATGAAATTTCTAAACCCCCCCCCCCCGAAAAAAAATTCTGGCTACGGCCTTGCAGACAGATGAATGTCCTCGATGGCATCCGACGCCAGCTTCAGCGATAATGGACAAGCTCAGGCAAGCTTACCGACGACTCAATGTAACAGGCGTACGACCCAACCATGTTCAGGTACGAGCGTTAGTAGTTCTAAAAGGTAGCCCTTTTGTACAGGAAAGTTTATAAGTCCATAGAAGTACCCCTCCTTCGTAGCTCTTTCATCTTATGGGGGGGGGGGCGTCTGTAAGAGCTGTGGCTCACTTATTAAAAGAACCACTCAGTCGCCTGTCAACGTGCGAAGCTCCGGCATAGACTTGCCTCTTTCGGCTATTTGTTCTATTTTTTTCTTCCAGAGTTGTTCCGGATCTAGCTCCCCTCATTTTCAAAAAAAGCCGTAATGACCTTGAACTCGGCCAGCGGACATTACAACATATGAGCATTGTTGACTTATGGAAGTGTCATCGTTATCTATCAACAGAAAGCAGAAGCAGTTTCCATTTGGCGGGAACAGTGTGTGGACACAACCAGATCAAGGCCGCACGATTACTCCATCGACACACTTACACTCTGCTCACCTGGGTGACCACCTCGACTTGTGAAATGAATCCTCCATGGACCGTCCAGTCTCCCATTCAAAGTTACCCAACTAATTAAAGTGGGCACTTGCTCCTTCCTGCATTATACTATACTAGGTACAATAGCAAAAACTAGAGTTCTATATGGGAGTGCACGGACATTCGAGCGCACCAAAAAACATTTTTTTTTAATCCTGAGGCCATCTCGTATGTTTCTTCAATGACTGGTCATGGGAAACGTGGTATCAGAATTCAAAAAATATTTTTGGCGCGCACGAATGTCCATCTGGCCGATATACAATACCATAGAACTGAAACGAGTACGGTTACATATTTCAGGTGATACCCGATCAAATTCTACACAATACGTTTGAAAAAGAAGCCAATAAAAAACAATCACTTCGTTAGTTTTCGCGAATTGACGAAAAACCGTTTGTTTTACCTGGCACACATAATATGGGCCATTTCCCTTCAATTGACTATACTTTGAACTTTGAGTGTTGACTGGCTGAGCTAGGACATTTGTTTGTTGGGAACGACTGAAAAAGGTATCTTCTTGCATAAGTCAGATGAAACATAGGTGCATGAATGAGGTCGGTGCGCTTGACTCGAAATACTTCTTCTTGAGTTGCAATCTAAGGATTGGTTTGCAGCGAATGTTTTATTTTTCTCCTCCACTCTTGCCTGTTTTGTGCGGTTCTTTTCAGTTCTTTGTAGGTGTCGGACCCTAGGTCTTTCATGACATCTTCTAGGTACTCCTTCCTCTGTCGTCCTCTTGAGTTGGTGCCTTCAACCAAACCCTCAATTATGTTCTTGGGGAGCCCTTCGTGTCTCAGAATATGCCCCATCCATTTGCCTCTTCATGTTGAAATGGTGGCCATAATAGCTAATTTTTTGTTTATTCTATGGAGCACTTCTTCGTTGGTTATGTGGTCTCTCCATGGGATTTTCATGATTCTTCTCTAGCACCACAACTCAAAGGCTTCCAGTTTTTTTTGTCATGTTCGTAAATGCACCATGTCTCACTTCCGTACAAGAGCACACTCCACACTAGAGTTTTGAGAAGTCTTTTCCTTATTTCCAAGTCAATTTTGTTAGATTCGAATATCTTTGACTTTATGTTAAAAGCTAGTCTGGCTAAGTGAATTCGACTGGATATTTCCTTCTTGTGTCGAAAAACTACTTATTCTTAAGAGGATATGCTACGTAGAAAATGAGCACCCCAAAATTTGTTGTTTTTATGGACTTTTTATTTTTTATTTAATTAACAAAGCAAGTCATTAAAGATTTGGCTCATGGAAGTTATAGAAGACTACTTTGTGCATCATATAATCGGGTATTTTTACTTTTCGGTTTTGTAGTTCTTCCAAAAATCCCAGAATACGCATAATTTTAGTCCGTTCTGGTATTTATGAAAGAACTAAGGTACCAAAAATTTAATATTTCCTATTACATGATGCGTGAAGCAGTCTTCTACAACTTCCATGAGCCAAATATTTAATGACTTGCTTTGTTAATTAAATAAAAAATAAAAAGTCAACAAAAACAACAAAATTTGGGGTGCTCATTTTCTACGTAGCATGTCGTCTTAAATGCGAGTGCCAATATCTCAGCCAGGCAACCCACAAAGTTCAAAGTACAGTCAATTGAAGGGAAATTTAATTTTGCATACCGTCAACAAACGAAATATCCGCAGTGAGCTATCAACTTAGTCAGTTATTATTATTTTTATTAACAAAACGCGTAAATATAAATGACTTTTGTCTTTTTGTATTGCGTAGAACTTTATTGGGTATCTCATGAAAAAAAATTCAGGGCGATATCTGGTATAGGTCAGAAGAAATATCGATCGAAAGAGGTCTGTGCGCCCGCCATGAAAAATCGGACTTAAATTTAATATGCACGACATATTGGAGTGGCTCCACATCGGAGTCGGTATAGATTGACGTCCCCTACCACACCTCCAAGTGAATGATGGAAGCTCCAACTTCGCTTTCGGTAAGAAGAGGGCCAGTGCTTGCGGAATCTGACTTTGTGAAAAAAATGGACAGTTCGGTCCATGTGAGGGCGTCCAGATACCTCTTAAAGATAAAGATGAAGGGGGGGGGGGGGGGCTCTAAAACTTCTTTACATAGTAAAACTACCTGTCTTGTTTTTATACAATGCCAATCCATTATATTGCCGAAGGTGTCTCCATTGCACCATTGCATATTCATAAATCTGAAGGAAATGAGGCTATTGCGCAGATGAGCTCTCATCGGCCATAAAAATAATCGAGTATATCTAAGTATTGTTCAAGTAGGTTGTTTTAAGTTGCATTCTTTCTCTGCGTCTTTGGACAGCAGGGCAAGAGGCCTATGTCAGGTCCCCCTCACATTCTCTTCTAGGGTGATCCTACGCTGTCTTGTTTCGTATCGTACTCTCTGAATCGTCGAAGTAGATGCCACCTTGGCACTGCTGGAGCTGTTTTGTTTGCAGCTATGATTAGATATAATTATTTATTCCTCTGTCGCAGCCACCGAAAGGAGTAGTCCCTCTCCGCTACATAGCCTAGAGCAGTTATTAAGTTTCGGAGTACTTCCGATCGCACATCATATAATGAATAATCACTTGTTTGACCCCTTAACCAGCTTCTTTAAATCTTCAATAGAAGGCACCTTAAGCTTTGAGACAGCAGACAAATTGTCCTCCGAATTTTCAAAATTGTCAAGTGTTCGAGGCAGTTTGCCAGTGCCATATAGGCTATGTCACTCACCAGTCACCAGCATTGAGCACTGATACGTAGAAGCTTTGCAGCGTATAGAAGCCTAACGGTATAACTGCGGCCAAAGTCGTTTTGAGATAAACGCACATGAAGTTAAGAAACTTTAACCTTTTTCATTGTTGAACTGATTTTCAAATGTATTTTATTCAGGAAATGAGCATGCTATACAGTAATACTGATTGGCCTCTAAAATAGATTTAAATGCTTCAGGAAGGTGTGGTTCAGGGTGCAGTTATCTCAAAATTTAAAAAAAAATTAAAATGCAGCTTATCTACGCTTTGGCGTCTATGTACGCCTCAATTATGTAGGCTACGTAAGTCTTTTATACAGAAAGAAAGAAAAATTATTCAATTAAATATCATAAAAAATCATAAAATTATCAAAATAAAATTCTAAATTCTATATTCTATACCCCACAATTTCGCTATAGTAAGTTTGGGTCATAATGTACAGTACGGTATATACTTATTGAACAGTGGGCTACCCCTAATAGCCTAGAAGTAGAACCATTCGGTTGAGCATTAGGGGAGTGACATATTTCAAACATGAGTACCTAACAGGAGGACTAATGAGCAGTATAATTTCAGTAACAATATTTCAATAATAATAATTTTTTTTTCTTTTCCATGTCCAGTATTCCCTGGACAAGGAGCATATATTACAAAAATACAATACATAATAATACCATCCCGCATCCCCAAGCTAGCGCTTATTTGGGACAAAAGACTCATACAGTGCTGCTAAACAAGGCTTAATCATTTATTTTTGTTATTTATTTATAATGTTTATTTTATTTTTATTTTATTTTAACTTGTTATTTTAATGTCAGTTTTTATTATTATTATTAACTCCCATTGACCAGCCATCTTTTTATACCCGCTTTTAACTCACCCACCTGTTTACATTTATTCATTTGTGGAGGAAGTTCATTAAATATCATTGGTATAAGTACTTTGTTTAATCTCTCTCCGTTTTTGTTATATGTTATCTCAAACTTAAGCTTTTTTGGGTTTCTTGTATTGTACTTCCCTTTATCATCTATTTGGTATTCTTTTTTAAAATAGTTATCTCTTATTAATTTATACTTGAATAGTTTCGTTATTGGCAGTATGTTAGCATGTTTGAATTTTTGTTTGTATTTCTTGTTGATTTTATTTGATAACATGTTTTTTATTATACGCTTTTGTATCATTTCTAGTTTGTAGGGGTATGTGTTTCTATCTTTGAAGTATACTGTTATATAATAATAATAATAATAATCTTCTTTCTTTCTTTTCCTTGTCCAGTATTCCCTGGACAAGGAGCATATATTACAAAAATACAATACATAATAATACCATCCCGCATCCCCAAGCTAGCGCTTATTTGGGACAAAAGACTCATACAGTGCTGCTAAACAAGGCTTAATCATTTATTTTTGTTATTTATTTATAATGTTTATTTTATTTTTATTTTATTTTAATAATTTTAATAATAATAATAATAATAATAATAATAATAATAATAACATTGAATTATTTTTATGCATATAGTACGTAACATTTACTAAATAAAAAAAGTAGAAGGAAAAAAAATTAAATTATTTTGTAGGTATGTAGGCCTACATTTATAATTTATATTCTATGATTGTTTAGAAGATGAGGATGATAAGGAAACTAGGTAATAATTGGTGACAAACCCTGAAAGAAATGGATTGTCGAATGAAGCTGCTCGATCTACAATATATAGGTAGGCTACCGGCATATACAGGTATACGTAGCTCTAACTTACTTAGTCCAACAAACCTGATTCGGTAAGAAGATTCGCAAAAGTAAATTAAGTAAAAACTGGGCGTTGGAATTAAATGACAGATCTGACTTACCACAGTCATGTTTCGCAAGATCAGAACTCATAACTTTTAATAAAGAATATATAGAAAATTTACCCCGGCACTTATGATTGGTCGCCATTTTGTTGTTTACACTACATCATGTCCTAGTCCTACGCAGTACCTTGTCATTTTTCGACTTGTTATTTTGGCTGCCTGCAGATATATGGCGCGTAAATGTTGCTAAAAATGTCTTTTAGTAGTTTTTCGTTCAACCATATGTTTTTTGATAAATAAGACTATTTTCAAGGAATATATTTCAAACCAAAACATGACGCATAAAATATATATATGTATACATCATTTTCATGTTTATAATATATTGGTTAATAGAAAATTTGGCGAATCATATATAATATTGTAGTCATGTAGTGTACTTCTTATACTATTCACATTGTTTATTTCTGAGTAATAAAGATTAATTTATTATTTCCCAGCCATTTTTGAACAATTTTACACCCCTATTAGAAGATTCGGACATTTCATTTATACCACTATTATTGAAGACGAATAAATAAAATTACACTGTAAATAATAATTTCTTTAGCGAATTGAGTCAATTTCTCATAGCTGTATTAAATACCCTGGAATTTGTAGGCCCAAACTCTTATAATGTAGGTAGAGTCCAATTGATTAGGAGTGGTACCGTATGAACTGAGCAATCATATTAGCAATTCGAAGACTGCTGTCTGCTGTCTGTGCACAGCAATATGGCGAACGATTGCGCTTAACAAGGGCATCCAAATGTGAATTGGTATAGGTAGTAAACGGCACCAGCAGTGGCGGGTACAGATGGGGGTCACGGCGGTCATGGCCCCCAAAATTTTAAAAAGCCGGCAAAATGGCAACTTAATTAAAAGGACCGGTCTGAGTTTACTCGAACATGCTTTATCAAATAGGTAGTAGATAGAGGTAATGAGTTTTTTTTATGGTAAATAATTTAATAATAATGGCACGGGACGCAATGAATTGGGGCGTGAATTTCCCATGATTTCTTCAAAAATAATTTTTTGCACAAAACCAAATACTTTTTTGGGAAAGAAACCTGTACGTTTTTTTTTTACTTTATTTAACACCTAAAACATACCTGAAGGTAGAAATCATCAATAGAAAGATTCAGCAGAAAAATTATTCTTTAGTCATTTTTCGTGAAAATTGAGTTATTTGTATTTTTTTACCCCCAGAAGCAAACTATGAAGAGGCAAGTGACGCCCTGCATTTTATTAACATTAATAACGACTACAATATATGTGAATTTAAAAGAAATCGTTGGATTTGTTTTTGAGGAATAATTTTTTTAGACCTTTTTTTAGAGTTTTTTGAGAATAACCCCCCCCCCCCCCCAATTGAGTTATAGCCACCAAATAAAAAAATGGTCCCGAGGTATGCTTTTTGTGAACCTACATGTCAAATTTCATCAAAATCGACCGAGTATAGTTTGCCCGGAAATCGATGAACAGACAGAGCGACAGACAGACAGAGCGACAGGCAGACAGAGCGACAGACAGACATTTCGTAAAAAAAACTTTTTTGGGTTCCTTGGACCTCAAAACGTGTAAATCCGTTGAAATCTCGGAATCGAAAATTTCGACCATCATAAAACCTTCCTTATATTGTACTACCTTACGTATAAATTGGAAAGCAAAAAAACATGAAATATGAAAAGACAAGACGTGTTATATTGTAATACTTAACCTAAATCAGTTACTTAAATTATAAACATGAGGCGGCATTTTGGCGGATGAGCTGTGTCCGCCACTGAACGGCACAATGTGTACATGCGGATTATGCAGCTGTATAGTAAGTAGGCCCTACCGTATAATTTATGTTACCGTCGTTGTACTATAGAAAGAACAATTAGCCTACAGAAATATAGCATGCACAATGTACCATACATATACGTATAGCGCAAGTAGCCGCATTTTCCCATGAGTACTAGCCAAGGTATATTATTATTGCTTTCCAATTTATACGTAGTATAAGGAAAGCTTTGTGATGGTCGAAATTTTCGATTCCGAGATTTCAACGGATTTACACGTGTTGAGGTCCCAGGAACCCAAAAAAGTGGTTTTTACGAAATGTCTGTCAGTCGCTCTGTCGCTCTGCCTGTCTGTCGCTCTGTCTGTCTGTCTGTTCATCGATTTCCGGGCAAACTATACTCGGTCGATTTTGATGAAATTTGACATGTAGGTTCACAAAAAGCATACCTCGGGACCATTTTTTTATTTGGTGGCTAACTCAATTGGGGGGGGGGGGGGGGTTATTCTCAAAAAACTCTAAAAAAAAGGTCTAAAAAAAATTATTCCTCAAAAACAAATCCAACGATTTCTTTTAAATTCACATATATTGTAGTCGTTATTAATGTTAATAAAATGCAGGGCGTCACTTGCCTCTTCATAGTTTGCTTCTGGGGGTAAAAAAATACAAATAACTCAATTTTCACGAAAAATGACTAAAGAATAATTTTTCTGCTGAATCTTTCTATTGATGATTTCTACCTTCAGGTATGTTTTTACGTTTTTTTTTATTTTGGGCTAACTCAATTTGGGGGGGTTTTATTTTCAAAAAACTCATAAAAAACGTCTAAAAAAATTATTTCTCGAAAACGGCTGGAACGATTTCTTTTAAATTCACATATATTGCAGTCATTATTAATGTTGACAAAATGCGGGGGGTCGCTTGCCCTTTGATAGTTTGCTTCTGGGGAAAAAAAATAAAAATAACTTAATTTTAATGAAAAATGACTAAAAAATAATTTTTCTGAGGGGCCTTTCTATCGATGATTTCTACCTTCAGGCATGTTTTAGGTGTTAAATTGAGTAACGAAACTGGACAGGTTTCTTTCCCAAGAAACTATTTGGTTTTGCACAAAAAATTATTTTTTTAAAAAATCATAGAAAATTGGCGCTCAAATGCATTGCGCGCCCTGCCATTATTGCTGTGTGGTAATTTGTTGGTCTGACCTATCTAGAATTTACCTCACCTCCAGTGACGTCAGGTGGACAATTTTATAGTTTATTTAGAATATTAAATTGCAAGTTTAAGGGTATGTAATAGTTCAAATTTAATTAGAGTCCAGCTGGGGGAAATTTAGTTGCGCTTAATTTGGTGAAGAGGCGAGCGCTTCCGTTCAGCGATAGGCGTGTGATTTTATATGAAGCGAATAGATGACCACATCAGTCGCCTCAGCTCTAGGGACACTATCGGAAGGCAGGGCGGAGATTATTCTTCTAGGATTTATATTTTGAGCGGATGAGACCTACTGCATTAGCAGTTATGCCATCAATTTTCAAACTTTCCAAAAATACTTTCAGTATATATTTAAGACAAGTAGCCTGTCACATCAAGCCCATTTTGCTTCTTCTTCTTCTTCACGTTACAGCCGGCCGCCCCCCCCCCCCCAGAAATGCCTAAAATTTGAGCCCCCCCCCCCCAGAATGAGAAATTTTTTGATAAAAATATAAAAAAATTAAAAGTTTTAAAATTGGCGGGAAATATTGTTTTTTTTTTTTTTTGCTGCAATGCTGGTAGATTTATGAATTTCAGAGGGGGTTGCACCAGAGGCTGACGAAGCGACCTGCTATCGCCCCCTCCCCCTTTTGGCGGCAGTTATATTCTTTGCCTCCAAAATCTAAATGTTACTGCACTCAAAATGCGTAAAGCCCACTATTTCAGCTCAATTTTTCAATAATTTTCTCCCGTGGGGGACCCCCGGGCCCCCTGTTCACAATTATAATAATTCCCTGTAATAAATAAACCTTATTATTGCTTTCAAAATGTATAAAACCTCAATATTTCAGCCTTATTTTTCAAAAACTTTCACCCGGGGAGATCCCCGGGCCCCCTTGTTATGAATAATTAGTTAGAGTTTGACAATAGTGTGAGGTGGACTGGGGAACGCTATCAGGTGAAGTTACCGTGGCGTTCGGGTCACCCTCCCTTACGGGATAATTTAGAGCCGTCAGTGAAAAGATTAGTGGCTATGACTAAGAAGTTAGAGATTTCAGGCCATTTGCTAGAGTATGATGCTGTTTTCAGGGAATGGGAGGAGTCTCGAATTATCGAGAAGAGTAAACGAGATGAGTTTGATCACTTTATCCCAATTGCATTATATTAATAGCCTGTAAAATCTCAGTCAAATTCAAGTTACTGCTATCAAAATGTGTAAAATCAAACTATTTCAGATCTGTTTTCGTTAAAATTCTCCCCCAGTGGGAGACCCCCGGGTCCCCCCTTCATATCCTCCGAACCGAACTAGGTCATTAATTTAAAAGCTGCATACGTCCATGAGAACGGCTTTTCCAATTTTATACACTTTATCGAAATGGGTGGAGGGCCACCAAATTATACACCGCCCTCTTCGAAAACCTATCGTTACGCCACTGACAAGTGCCTCCCCCTTTCATGAGGTCTGGGACCGCCTCGTCCGCCTCTGGTTTGCACCCACGGCCCCCCCCCCATATCTTGTGCCCCCGGCCCCCCCCCCCCAGTGGTTAATCCGGCACTGCCCACAACCTCCATCGCTTGCTGTAGATACTCTTTACTCGGGTGTCGGTTGACGCCTTCTATTGTTCCCTCTGTGATGCAGCTTACGAAGTTTTCGTGTCGAAGCAAATGTTCAATCCAGTGAGCTCTTCTTGTACTTATCGATGCCATCAGAGTTTTGCTTTCACTTATTCTCATTAGAACCTGCTCATTTGTAACATGGGCTTGCCAAGGTGTTTGTAGCATGCGACGATGGCCCCCCCATGTCAAATGCTTCGATTTCTTAGCTGTTTCTCACTAATACACCATGTTTCACATCTGAACAGTGCAATGCTCCAAACCAGAGACTTCACCATTCGTTTCCTTAGTTCAAGGCTTATGTTGTTCAACTCATTTCGCTAGTGTTCAATCCCCATAGTAGAGTGTGTCTGACATTGTCCTTAGTATAGGCCTACTCACAGGTGCACGGGTGGTCTCAAAATACAAGTTACAGTCCCAGATTTGGCTTGTTTCGAAAGGGGCGCCATATAGCGATGGTCTTCTCTCATGCTGAAAATCCACCGCAAGGCCTGGCTCCTGCCGCTACCAGAATAATTCATTTCATACGTACGCATCACAATTTATTGTATTCTTATCCGAATAACTATTTTTCTTATTCATAAATCGGTTATTCCATCCGTTAAACCACAAGTTAATTCCTGGTAAACCCGGAAATAAACATTCAGTCCATCTTACTTGACCTTATTGAGCAATGTTCCAATGTCCCCTGTATTATTGCATGATATGGTTAGAAATAGAAAGAGCCGGTCTTTCCGTTTCCACGGCCAATGTCAACCATTTGCCATCACACTACCGCTTTCATGATAGGGCCGGGACATGTAGAGTACAGTGGTACAGACTCTGACTTTCACCCGAAACGTTGTTGGTTCGTGTCCCACACTTGCTACATTTTCTTGCCATGCTTCAGAGGGCATGTAAAGCAAGTGGTCCCCAGGGACGGATCCTTGGATCAGGTCACCGCCCCCCCCCCCGAAAACTTTTTCTGAAACCGTCCCTGGTGGTCCCGGGCCTTTCTAGTTGAGTGTAAGAGAGGGCTCAATAGCCCTAACTCCGCTAGGTTGGCTTAGTAATATAAGAAAAAGTCAATATTCATTTTAAGAAACGATTGGATACCCCACCAGTTGTTTTTCTCTACCAAGTCTAATTTCTCATAATATATATCGAGACATATATGTATAAATACAGTTTATAGAGATACCATAAGGTCCAAAAGAAATGTTCCCCATCATTTTGATATGCATGTGTGTAACCATCACGAATACCATCTGTCCATCTAATACCAACGTTTACATATACCACAGTTTTAGAAGGCTTATTTCTCACCTTCAAACAACTGAAATTTTCAATATATGTAACATATAATGTAATAATAATATATAATATATATAATAAAGAACCGGTCTGAGTTTACTCGAACATGCTTTCCAATGTATCAACATTAGTAGATAGAGAATATGAGTAATTTCATGGTAAATAATTTTCCCATAGTTACATTTCCGATAACTCGGGGGGGGGGGGGGGGGGGGTTTGTCCACCTGACGTCACTGGAAGTGAGATAAATTCTAGATCAGTCAGACCAACACATTAATCACCACACAGCAATAATGGCAGGGCACGCAATGCATTTGAGGGCGAATTGTCTATCGTTTTTTCAAAAAAATAATTTTTTGGGCAAAACCAAACATTTTTTTGGGAAAGCAACCTATCCGGTTTCGTTACTCAATTTTACACCTAAAACATGCCTGAAGGTAGAAATCTTCGATAGAAAGTTTTCGCAGAAAAATTAGTTTTTAGTCATTTTCCATTAAAATTGAGTAATTTTTATTTTTTCACCCCCAGAAGCAAACTATTAAGGGGCAAGCGACCCCCCGCATTTTGTCAACATTAATAACGACTACATATATGTGAATTTAAAAGAAATCGTTCGAGCCGTTTTCGAGAAATTCGATTTCATCAAAACCGACTGAGTAGTTTACCCGGAAATCGATGCACAGACAGACAGACAGACAGACAGACTGACAGACAGACAGACAGACAGACAGACAGACAGACATTTCGTAAAAACCAATTTTTTGGGTTCCTGAGACTTCAAAACGAGTAAATCCGTTGAAATCTCTTAATCGAAAATTTCGACCATCACGAAGCTTTCCTTATACTACGTATAAATTGGAAAGCAATAATATTCAATAATAGGATAAAGAAAGTCATGTGGAAATTAAATATATGCTGAATATAGGAGCTCATAATGCTATAGATCTGCTGCGATTTTAATGAAATTAATTACATAAGCACAGGTCAAGGACCAGCTTAAGACCGGACGCCTAGGCCTACATCCTATGTTCATAGGGAAACAAGTAGAGCCGCTTTGGCTAAGCTTTGTAACGGAAATACTACCATAACATGACCCATTTGATTCTTCAAATTAATGTTTGTATAACATTAAATACAGGGAGAGGCAACAACATTTACTTTTTAAATCGAGTATTTGTGGAGAAAACCAACATTTTTATTTCACACTTAATACCCGAACTCCTCCACCCCCATTATGGAACGTTTACATTTATTATACAACCTGTACATATAGGCTAATAGCATATCTATTTCCACAACACATGCGTTTCAACTTGGTGGTTACAAGCAATAAGCGACAATAATCTCATGAAGGGTGGCTCTACCATCGTTAGCAAAGCTGCAGAAAGTGGAATCCGAAGGAAGTCGCTATGAATGTAAGGAGTATTGAATTGAAATTGAAATCGTTTATTTGTATAAGGGTACAATTAATAATAAGGTACCGTAGTTTCACATTTGTGAAATTGTGAAGGGGGAATCCCAAAGGAATGATTCCCGTGCTGCCCCCCCCCCCTCAAATCCCACAAGCATTACCTGAAAGAAAACCTAACCTTTAAAAATTAATTGTATTAAATGACGTCTACGAGTACCTACCATATTATAATAGTTTACAAATTCGGGAAGACCATTGTACGGTAGAGCGCAATCAGTTATACCGGCAGTTATGGCCGGCAAATTCCCTATGGCTAAACACCTATTTTCATTCAAAAATGTAGACCTTGCCACTTATAGATAATAAATTGCTGGTGAAATACTAGCATACCGGATAATTCTACACTTCTACGTACGTCCTTAAGGCCCACATAGTCAGTATAGAAGGTTATTGATTTCTTAAAATAGCCAAAAATGCAGTGGCTGTATACGACACAACAGTGTGTATATGTATGTATATGTATACCCTACAGCAGGCTATATTATAGGCTAGGCTTATTCATGTACGGCATGACGCAGGCTATCTAATAAGGGGTACTTGCGGCTTGCTAGAATTTTTTAAGAATTGAGGAGGCTGTTTATATTACAAACATGGCCAACTCCAAGTTGTAGAATTCTTCAGGAGAGTGGATTTTCTGTTGAAAATTGCATTAAGTTTATAGGTAACCCTAGACTTCTCAGCGCTTCTGTGCGCAATCTGGCTGCTTTTGTCACTTTATTTTACTTTTATTTCACTTTTATTTTACAACGTGCAGGTGGACATTAAAATTTTCTGCAGGGTCGGATCAAAACCCCATTTTGTAAAAAAAAAATGGAGTTGGCCACGTTTGTAACCAAGCTCCTCAATTGTTTTATAGGCTTATAGATAGACTAGATTTAAATTAACTTTTACATACAGTACAAATGTGTAAGTATACTAACCTACAATAGAATCGATCAGTTGTACAATAGATATGCAGATAACCTAGAGTTTTAGTTTAATTTATGAATTTTGAACTAAGAATATGGGTACCGGTACCTACTGTACTCTAAATCCATTGTTTTCTAACATAGGAACTAACGTACTGTCGGCGCGATAAAATAGGCGAAAACCGAGCATATCGTAGGCTCACCCCATTACACGGGTATTAATTACGTAACTTTGTTTTCCGATCGTGAAGAAAATTGAGACTCAAAGGGGTTTGCTGGACGACTTTTCATGTCTATGAACGGTGAGCTCTTCCAGTGAATGTACTCGTACTAATTTTCCCACAAGGGTTTTGCACTTTGCAACAAGCATTGCACCCAACCTATAAGACTCAGGGAGTTAGCTAGGCGCCAGGCCATAACCAGTTTTTCATTAGGCGCCCATTCAACCGACCGGCTAGGGCTATTTACAAAAACAGTGACGTGGTAGCAGACATTCAAGACTTAGGCGAGTTTTCCACCGACCTCGCATTGCAGAATTGACGGAAATGTTTATTTTCCTCTATGCCATAGTTAAAATTGATCAATGATCATACAGTAAAATCACAAACAAACAAACTAAAATTAAAAAATGGCGTCATGGGATATGTTAAGTACAAACATTTTAATAGATTTCTATAAAAAGAAAAATTCTAATTTCCGTCAATGTCATTTGCATTCTGCAATGCGAGGTCGGTGGAAACGCCACCTAAGTCTTGAATGTCTGCTACCACGTCACCGTTTTTATAAATAGCCCTAGCCGGTCGGTGGAATGGGCGCCTAAAGCTATAATGAATGCTTAATAATTAAGCTAGATCGTATAAATAAGAAAGAATAAGCGCCTTCGTTGGCATTCTCGTATTTTTACCAGTCTCTTCACACCATGACCACAATTATTGCATAGATTTTTCGTGTTGACTTTGCTCACTCGGGTTAAAGCCTAAAAGGAAATTTATATTATATTTTGTTTTGTGTTGATGTTTGCAAGCCTAGTTTTACTATGAATAGCCTATAGTCCAGCACTCGTCACCCCTTTTGTCACCCAATCTTCTATATAGATACGCTACAAAATAGCCGCCTATGTGTTTAAATGGGTTAATTGTAAGAGTGGGCCGAAAGGCCCGAAATTCGCCCATATGGAAAATAAAGACAATTTTCTTACTTTCTTTCTTTCTTTAAATAACATGGCTAAAAATTATAATAATAAATAATAATAATAATACTTGTATAGTAGATATACATTTCGATAGAACTTCCAGTGAGGTGGCTATTCCACTTGTCAATTTACCCGTCAAATGTGATGAAATACAAATTATAACTTAATTTATAATAGATAGGTAGATAGATAGTAGATAGATAGTTAGGTATCTACATAATAATCTCCTTAAATTAAGTTATAATATGGTAGCAGACTCTTTTTAATCACATTTGACGGGAAAATTGACAAGTGGAATAGCCGCCTTAGCTAACGACTGAACTCCCGAGTTTTCACGCCCAATCATGCCTCCAAATTTGTAATGGACCCAAACCTAAGCAACGGCTTGGTTTAGATTGGAAACCGCCAACGGCCTTGCCATGTTGATTCCATTAGAGCAGAGCATGTTTCAAACTGCGGCAACT
The DNA here is from genome assembly GCA_963971405.1 of Psococerastis gibbosa. Classification (NCBI taxonomy): domain Eukaryota; kingdom Metazoa; phylum Arthropoda; class Insecta; order Psocodea; family Psocidae; genus Psococerastis; species Psococerastis gibbosa. The sequence continues at coordinate 19,609,399 of OZ020489.1, read as the reverse complement.
TGGTAGTGTGCACAGCGTTGGCAGGGGAACCTGGTGGGACATGATAACTCGCTCAGGCAGTATAAGTCGAGTCCTGGTCACCTCCGATTTAATCGTGTGACTTTACCATGTTCCCCAAGTGGTTCGGAATCCACTATAATCAGGAGGTCCACCCTGTTAGTCAACTCCCCTTTCCCCGAGGTGAAAGAGTCTGCCCTTAGGGTGCCTCAAGTTAACAAACAGACTCACTCCCCCCGCCAGGCTGACAGGGTTGCTTAAAGCAGAAATGCTGAAAGCAGGCGTTAGACGCAACAGATTGGAAACCAAACCGAACACCAAGTTAAATAAGCTTTTTACAAGCCAAGCTCCAAACTAAGCTCGACAAAATGCTTGAACAACAAGAACCTTGAAAAAGCTCTTATATATAATTTATACAGTTTTCCCAAGCTTTTTGGGAGGACTCATTTTTCATTTTTCAGGAAAAATAAATCTGTCACACTAGCAATGTCTAATATACGTTAACTGTATATCTATCTATATATTGTACACTTAGGTAGAATAAGCTTACCATATTGTAAGCTTTGATATTACTTATTTCTGGATGATGGTCCAATGTGACCTATAGGCTGTAACCCAAGCAAAAGCTTGGTTTGGCTTTGAAACAAACCGAACCCCAAACCAAGTCAATATTTTACCAAACAAAGCTCGTCTAATGCATTTTCGATACAAGCCAAACTTTAAAAAACGCATTAGGTACTCCAAATAGGAGCTTGTCATTTGACTACACATAGGCTATACATGACGTTGAACTGTTGAAGGTTTGTCGGACTTTATTTGAAGCAAGTCATACCATTTCCCGACGGCCTAGATAGCCTTAAGCTGGACTGCAGACTGTGCACAGAACTCAGTATAGCCTATGCAGAGGAGGCAGAGACCACCGTTCTCCCCAGACTAGTTTAGTTTGTTGGCGCGAAGACAAATTACTCAGTCTAAACCTCGCGATCGTGGTGGAGCATTGGTAATTTTATGGCAACAATTTCAACGGCAATTTTATAAAATTTAAGGGTAAAAATAATTTAATAATTACGGTGTCAGTAACTTTTCGTCCATTGGATACGTATTTTGGATGACCCCAGTGGTAAGTTTAAATTAAATTATTTTCACACTTTTTAAGCAGAACTTGAAACCAAAAAGGTTAATCGTACTGTCAGTACCATCGTAATATCATCCTAAAAATAAGGCACACTGTAGGCTAGTAAAGAAAATATCCCTTTTGCTATGGTTTCAGAAATTTCTTTGGATATTACATAGTGGTTTTTATTTTTCCTCTCAAAATCCGATTCTATCTAGTATCAAGCCGTTTCATTTCGGGGGGGGGGGGGGGGGGGGGGTTTGAACCCCCCCTTGGCTACGGCCTTATTGCTATGTTGCCTTCCTATTTATCATACGTTAGTATAAGGAAAGCTTTGTGATGGCCGAAATTTTTTCGATCCCGAGATTTTTGGCCCCACGAATCAAAAAAAGTTTTTACGAAATGCCTGTCTGTCTGCTGTTCGTCGATTTGTAAGCAAAGTACTCAGAGGATTTTGATGAAATTATGCATGTAGGTTTAAGACAATTTTTTTTTATTTTGGGCTAATTCAATTTTCGGAGATTTACCCTCAAACGGATAAAACATTTTTTTTTTCTCAAAAACGGCTCCAACTATTTTTTTTTTTTTGGCCCCACGAATCAAAAAAAGTTTTTACGAAATGCCTGTCTGTCTGCTGTTCGTCGATTTGTAAGCAAAGTACTCAGAGGATTTTGATGAAATTATGCATGTAGGTTTAAGACAATTTTTTTTTATTTTGGGCTAATTCAATTTTCGGAGATTTACCCTCAAACGTATAAAACATTTTTTTTTTCTCAAAAACGGCTCCAACTATTTTTTTTTTTAAATCACGTACAGTATATTGTAGTTGTTATTAATCCATTAAAAACACATCCAGTCGCTTGCCCCTTGATATTTTGGTTCTAGGGGTAAAAAATAATAAAAACTCAATTTTCATGAAAAATGACTAAAACATAACTTTTCTGTGGAACCTTTGTATTAATGCATTATAACTTCAGGTACCGTATGTTTTAGGTGTTCAATAGAGCAACAAAACTGAACAGGTTGGTTTCTCAAACAAAGATTGGGTTTAGTAGAAAAAGTATTAAAAAAAAATTAATTATTAATTCATGCATTGCATACCCTGCCATTAATTTTACTGGGTTGTAGGTAGCCTATTGGTCTGCCCGTTCTAGACTATGCATCGTCCCATCGAACAATCAGTGCTTTGAGATAGGGAATGTCGAGGAGACCGATATTTAACTCCAAGAAATTATTTACTATGGAATTACTCATATTATCTACCTCGATACGTACATTAATTGATGAATAGGAAAGCATGTTCGAGAGAACTGAAACCGGTTCTTTTTAAAGCGTAAAAAAAATTAGATTTGTCATTTTGTTTTATTCTTTTCATGCACTACAATATCCTAGGGGAAACATCGATAAACCAGAAAGGACGATATATACAGAATATTCGGAGGGCATGTAAAGCAGGTGGCCGCGGGCCTTCCTAGTTGAGTGTAAGATAGGGCTTTATAGCCTTATCTCCGCTAGATTGGATTACTAATAGAAAAAGAAAAGTCAATATTTATTTTATTTTATGTAGGCTATTGTTCTTCAGTTAATTTTATATATGTTGTAGCAAGAAGAATATTTCGTTAAAAAAGTCAGATCCCCCTTCACATAGGCCGCATTATTATAGGCTGCATACTGTGTATCGAGGTACAATATAAGACCGGTTGCCTGTCCCACGACGCACCGGAATTTCGTCTTATGAGACATCAAGATCCCTCAATGAATCCTATATCAATCCACGTAATGCAATACTTATGCACAGTATAACACTATTTCGTCACCCACGAGATTCGCCATCTTATGAGCAGTGGCGGATCCACAGGGGGGGTCATGACCCCCCCTAAATGAGTAAATTCATAGTGAATCCATATAAGATACCTAGTGAATTTTTGTGTGTGGATAAAACTCAACTTTTCAACAAACGAAATTGCCCTTTAAACTTACAAAACAACGTGTGCCCCCCCCCCCTAAATTTTCCGCTGCATCCGCCCTTGCTTATGAGTCCAAAATCTTGTGCAGCTGAAAGTTACGTGAAAACGCCCTAGCTTACATGAAGTTATAGAGAGAATCGAAGGGTGGGTTTCGCGTGAAATGCGCAGGTCCAGTCATTGCCTGTGTGTAGGAGGGGAAAGGGGGTAGTTTTCTACCGGCGATTCGGGAGGATGAAATAATATGGGCTTCTGCTTTTTCAAAAATGAAAATTAAACTGATTACCAGGATAGATGCAATGATGGAAAGGTTAGAGGTAAGCCATTGCTTTGATCTGTTTCCCTATTAATTTTGATTGAATAATTGGGGCGTAATTTATTAACTGTGATATATTTAAGAGTAGGCTATATATAATTTAAATGCATGAAAAACTCATAATATATTGGGAGCATAATCAGGTTTATTGATGTCCGATGTATTAATTTACCATGTAGTAGGCCTACGTATAAGCCTATATTTAGGTACTGTCCACGCGGGTTGAAGAAAAGTTTTCTCTGAATCGGGACTGGGTTTTTCAGTACCAACATAGGAAATTTAGTTGGTAAATAGTAAATATTTATTATTATAGTATTGAAAAACCATTCCCAATTCACAGTGAAACATTCTTTAACTTGCGCCAACAGCAATCAGACGCAGTAAGTAGGCTATAATTTGAATACTGTAGCAGCAGAAGTAGAACAAAACGTCAAGGGCGGTCAGTTCTACTTTTTGTGAGCATTACGAGCATTTGTACATAAATGATATGTATAATAGTAGGCAATACGGTGTGGGAAGAAAATGAGGGGTTAAAAGAAGACAAGGGCGCCAAAACCTGGGGGCGTTAGGGGGCTGCGCCCCCAGCCTGCAAATTTTTCTACTGCAGTCGTCTTCGAAAACTAAAAGCTTGGATATACTAGTAGATCTGTATGCAAAACAATGCCAGGTCCAGCCCAAATGGGCGCCCATTTAAGGCGAAGAAAATAATGCTGCGGCCCGAAACCCAGTAAAGTAAATGGTTGAGGTCTGGAGACTGGAATTAGAGAAAGCAAGATAGAGACTGGTCTAAAGGATCCTCTTTCTTGATCTTTCCACTGTTTGGGATCTTTTGGTCAGCAACATGCCCATCAACCACGTTTTTTCTTATTAGGGAAGGCTATGCATCTATGACGGACACAGGGCTGGCGGCATTTTTTTTTTATCTGCTATGTCGGGTCTCAAACACAAACTTTCGAAGAAAAAAAAAGGCCGGGGTACGACAGCCCAGTGAGGGTCTAGGCTTCAGGACTGGTAGATCTCTTGACGACGCACTATTTCAATTTGGGATGTTGTGGTCAGGAACATGCCTGCACCAACGGGATTATTCCTGACTATAAGGGTCGGTACACACGGACGACTCTCCCTGTCGCGATTTTTTTTTTTAATCTGTTTTTTTAAATAAAAAGATTAATCGCATACAAACAATTTAATGAATGTATCCGATTGACCTTTTCAGTCGCCTCTGTAGGTTATTACCCGTGATGAGTACGACACGTCTCCGATTGCATGGCGTGTAAAGACTCGCACAAGTGTAAGCACGTTACCACCTAGCCATCAAAGTCGTCGGCGTTTCCATTGTAGGGTCAGTGCAAAACCTCAGAGTGTAATTCACAAGATTCTATGATCTGGCATGCCTAGGGGAAACCCGTGCATGTGCTGTCGGCATTAGGCGGGGTTTCCACCGACCTGCTAGTGCTAAATACAGATACGGTGACGTGGTAACAGACATTCAAGACTTAGGCGGGGTTTCCACCGACCTCGCATTGCAGAATGCAAATGACATTGATGGAAATTTGAATTTTTCTTTTTATAGAAATCTATTAAAATGTTTGTACTTGACATATCCCATGAAGCCATTTTTTAATTTTAGTTTGTTTGCTTGTGATTTTACTCTATGATCATTGATCAATTTTAACTATGGCATAGAGTAAAACAAACATTTCCGTCAATGTCTTTGCATTCTGCAATGCGAGGTCGGTGGAAACTCCGCCTAAGTCTTGAATATCTGTAACCACGTCACGGTATTTGTATTTAGCACTAGCAGGTCGGTGGAAACCCCACCTGACGCCAGCGTCCAACGTCCAACGTCAAAGAAATCTTCGGCTCTATGGCTAAAATTTTGACGATTGTACTTCATACTTTCTTGTCGATTACTTGATTGTATAATTTAACAGCAATATACAGATTTATTTATTTATTTATTCATTTGCCAAAAGCCGCTGAAAAACGTGCAACTGAACATTCATCTTCGAACAAAAATCATGGCCATTGTGTCAAGTTCTGGTATGCATAACTACCTTATTTAATGACAAATTTCACAGATTTTACACGTCAATTAAGAATTATCACGATTAACTAAAAAATAAATGTCTGACAGTCGGAGTTAATTACATCTGTTACGGTATATCGTGCTGTAGTCTGCATTGGCTAGGTCGAATTTCAAGGCTGTGTCTTGGTTTCCATTGTAAAAATGTCATTACGCCAGTTTCTCAGTCAAAGGCATGAGAACAAGTTATTTGTGTGATTTTTTTTTAGGCGGTAAAAGAGATTTGGATAAGTTCAAAAAAACTGACACTGACAGTAATTAGTCGTCAAATTTTCTGATTTTGCCGAAGGCTATTTTTTTTTTTTTTTAATGAAGAGGAATAGTACCAGGCTTCATGGAAAAAATCATTTCCTACTTAAAAAAGTAAAAATACCTCATAATGAATTACAACACAGTCATAAGCTATTAACATACAATTTTCAGAGGTTGCATAGTAAATTAATTAGAAATATAACCTAAGTAATGTTTTGGCATAATACAATAATATGCTGGATTGTCGAATGTAGGTAGGTACGTTAAGGATGATTTCGAAAAACTGAGATTTTTAACAAGAACAATTGCCAGATAAAGAAAATGTCTAGCTTTATTTGCCATAATGCGCTATTGCATACTGTAGGTACTCGCATATAGACAGTACATGGTATGCCTATTATCATCAACAAATAATGTATGACAATAGAAATTCAACCCAAATTGTAAGTTAGTTAATATCAGCGGTCATGTGGTCACCGACACATAATCAGGAAATTATATCTATTTCCGCGTACTTGCACGAGCGACAAAAAAATTAATTTCACCCATAACGGCTGGTGTTCGCTCTAAAAAATGCATAGAAAATAATTAGCCAGCCAAATTCAGATCCTTTTACTTTACACATTTCAGAAAATACGACTCATGGTCGTGGGGCGTGCTACAGTGCACATAAGAGCGAGCACAAGCATTACTTTCTGTGACCTAACTTCACTTCAACATCGCTCAAGAATGCAACATGACTTGCAACCAATTCTTCATCCAAGAGTAATATCAATTCAAGATGTAAAAGAGCTTCCTCTTGGCATTTCACTCAAGCAGACTATAGAAATATGTATTCTACTATAGCTCTGTATAGTTACTCTAATTTTGGAATATTTAAAAACACAGGCTGTTCAGCTAGGGTTGGTTATTTAATGTAAAAATGAATCAGGTAGACTATTAGTGTTTTATGATTTTAAAAAAATAACGCTTTAGAAGAGTAAGTTGATATCGTAATATCAATTTCAGACGGGGATTTTCAGGGTAACAAAGTAATAATTAATTTAATAATGGAGGCTACTAGCTGGGCCACAGGTGGCGGATAGCGAGAAAGTCACCAGATATGGTGGCTAGCTGCGAACATAACGAATAAGCAGTCCCCGACCAAGCAGCAAACCGGAGGGTGTGCTGGCAAGTCTGCTGGTGCAAGATTATCTAGAAATAGCCATAGTAGCCCGAGGATGACTATGTGACGGGGCGGGCGAAGAGTTGCGGCCACTAAACAATCAACCACTACTAGGACACTCTTTTGTCCTGGGGTTGGGCCCCGGAGGCGGAGGAACTCAAGGAAGAGTCAACGGCATAAGGATGCAGAAGGCAACGGGAAACCACTGCATTACAATTCCCTCTGTTACAGTCATCATGACTAGGTACCTACATTCAATGCTCCACAATACTTGACTTCCTTTTGAGGAGTCCGAAATACGCCATCTTCGTATGTGTCTAAGATTGTCATGATGATCGCCAATCTTCGATAGAAGAAAAATATAATTCGAAAGTCCATATCCTCACATTTTTGCCACACAAGAAATTTAGTGAAATTTACCAACATTTGCATGGACCAACGCAAATTAGCAAAGCGGAGGCAAATATAACCGCTCAAACAATATTACTATATGTATATGGGGATGACTACTCGGCCTACTCGGTCTACTCTGTAGACCGTAGACAAAACCATTCTAAAACACCCATGACTTCCGCACACACACACACACACACCGACCGGCGCAAATACTCGAAAGAGTCCCGCGCCTTAAATAAAAAAAAAAAAAAAAAAAAAACTACTCGGCATATGTTGCTGACTATAACAGTCATAACAAAGCGCCGTGATCAGCGATTAATGAAGATATTTACCAGTCCTCAGACCAAGACCCGCAGGGTTTTTTTTTAAATCGTCAACAGTACCAATATTGCCAAACTACAATTAGAATTATCTAAAAGAACCGGTCCGAGTTTACTCGAACATGCTTTCCAATTTATAAATTAGTAGATATAGACATGTGTAATTTCATAGGAAATAATTTCCCTATGGTTAAATTTCAGATCCCTCGAGGGGGGGGGGGGTCCACCTCAATTAATTACAAACCCCTTAAAACTTAATTGCATATTCTGGAACTAACAGACCAATACATTTTAACAGTAGTAATGTAATGTTTTGGAGCGTGAATTTTCCATAATTTCTCAAAAAATAATTTTTTGCACAGAAGCAGACTTTTTTTTGGGAATGCAACCTGTCCGTTTTTATTACCCTATTGGACACCTAAAACATACCTGAAGGTAGAAATCATCGATAGAAAGGCTCCGCAGAAAAATTATTTTTTAGTCATTTTTCATGAAAATTGAGTTATTTTTATTTTTTTTTTACCCCCAGACGCAAACTATCAAGTGGCAAGCGACCCCCCGCATTTTGTTAACATTAATAACGAATACAATATATGTGAATTTAAAAGAAATCGTTGGAGCCGTTTTTGAGAAATAATTTTTTTAGACGTTTTTTTGGAGTTTTTTGAGAATAAAACCCACCAAATTGAGTTAGCCCAAAATAAAAAAAATGGTCTCGAGGTATGTGAACCTATATGCAAATTTTCATCAAAATCGGCCGAGTTGTTTGCCCGGAAATCGATGAACAGACAGACATACAGACAGATGAGCGACAGACAGACATATCGTAAAAACCACTTTTTTGGGTTCCTGGGACCTCAAAACGTGTAAATCCGTTGAAATCTCGGAATCGAAAATTTCGACCATCACAAATTGGATAGCAAAAACGTTGTAACCATTCTTCTACTTTTATTTGGTATTACGTAGTCCATTGACCTTCTAAAAGACCAAATCAATCTATTAAGGGGATCTTCCTCATTAGCTTATTCATCAATTAAGAAACGTCACTCCGGTGAGACTAAGTACCTCAGCATGCTGCGTGTCATAGAACATTAATCTTAAGTTACGGTATCAAATATGTACAACAAGCAACCAACTCCTGGTTGCAACAACTAAAGGCAGTTACATCAAACAAGAGGAGGTTTGCAGCATTGTGTTACCAGCTGATGTAATGCTTACTTAACCATCGAAAGCCTTCTCGTGCCGCTCAGGACAGCTTCAAGAGGCGATTGACTGAATTTTCCAAGGACGGACAACTACGAGTACCGTATAGGCTACCAGCATCTTCGAATTAATGCGGTGAACGGAGTTTTTTTTAGGGGATACCAGAATTGTCAGTTTGTTTATCTTATAAAAACGACGTGGTGAAAGTTACATAGGCTGGTTTGTTGTTGTTTGCTCTGAACCTTGAAAATTATGGTTAAGAAAAAATCTTTCACTAATCGACCGAGTAGCCGATATAAAGAACTCAGTTTCAATTACTTATAGCCTAAGATTTTTTATGTAGGTGCGAAATTGATCAAATAATTCTGCACAAAAGGTGCCGGCTCTCTTGAATGAATGATTCACGCGGGGCACAAAATTTGCCATTTTCGGCAGAGTTTTATATCTCTAAAATATAATGAAAGTCCATATGTTAATAAAGACTCTGCAAATTACTTTTATCTTGAGAATTGCGTTGCGTCGTTGTTATGAATAAATTATTACATTAGGTAGGCAATTTATTTTAGAAATTAGTTAAAACGAATGCTCTATTTCGCATTCTCTGTCTTATTATTGCGTGCATTTTAAGAACCCGTAGGAAATTGGCAGCCCAATACTTTTTATTTTTTATTTAATTAACTAAGCACGTTATTAAAGATTTGGCTCATCAAAGTTGTAGAAGACAACTTCATGCATCATATTATAAGATATTTTTAATTTTCGAAATGGTAGTTTTTGCAGAAACATGGAAATATTTTATAAACAATAACTTTTCGCGTATAATCGATTTTATAAAAAAACTACTAGGCTATTTCGAAAACTAAAAATACCTTATAATATGATGCATGAAGTAAGTAGTCCTCTACAACTTTGATGAGCCAAATCTTTAATAACATGCTTAGTTAATTAAATAAGAAATAAAATGTTTTAAATTTCGGGCTGCCAATTTCCTATGGGCTGTACACTCTTAAGAAAGCAATCGCCGGTAATAGGTTATAACTGATCTAATGATCAAGTCTCAACATTAGCGAATTTGCGTCCAGAATAATATTTGGATTTGGATCATTTTGGAAATTTTGCAAAGGCCCCATCACTAGAGTGTCTGCGTGTATACAGTATGTCGTGCCACGGTGTTTTTGTTTTCCTAGTTAATAAAGTAATACGTAGTATAATAGAAGCATTGTGATGGTCACAATTTTAGATTTCGAGATTTCAGTGGATTTACACGCTTTGGGGTCCCAGGAACCCAAAAGAGGGTTAATTAGAGCAACAAAACCCAAATTTTGCTGTCCCAAGCCAAGTTTTGGTTTTGAATAAAAACCGTGACCAATTGATATCAGCGAGGCAGTGATAGCCACACATTCTGCATATCATTCTCAGGACAAGTCTGAATGTGAATGTGTGCGAAAATAAGAGTGTGAACGTAGATGGTAGCGAATGTGAATTTTTTAATGTGACTGTTATCTTGAATGGAAGGTATAACTGATATTCTGTATGAATGAAGTTTACAAAATTATAATTCAATTAAACTATCGTTCATATGTCCAGTTAGGTGTAAGAGAGGGCCATAGGCCCTAATCTCGCTATATCTATTGTACATATTTTTTTTCAATAAAGACATTATTATTATTATTATTATTATTATTATTATCCAAATATTGTTCTTCTGTCACATGAGTGATGTTAGATCTACGATCAATATTATGCCTGTGTAATTTGATTTTGTCCGTAGCGCAATAAAACAGCAGCAGGAGGCAGCGTTCAGTGCTGGCAGGTGGCAATTTCAGTTAAGTGTCGGCTTCCCCTTTTCTTTCCATATTTTGTCATTTTAATAGAGTAATTTAACAGAGAAAGCGAACAACGACGTGATGCCAGGGATAAGGTCGGCACGAACCCCAACACTTCGTGCTAATTTCGCGACCATTCCGCCAGTTGAGTAACAGCTTTAGCGCGGGGGCAGCGCGCCACCCAGACCCTAAATTCTATAAAGACTGACATCTGTCCCCTTCCCAAATGACAAGTTTTGTAAATGAGTATTCGATGACTTACAAGACAGTAGCAAAGACTAAAGACATGGACACACGTCAAAACATGGGATGAGTCTTGTACGTCGACAATTCATGCAAGGGTTAACAGGCAGAATTTAGGTTATATCACGACACGGTGCACAATGAGCGGTCGTGATGCGGTCCGGCTGAAATATCTGAAGTGTCAAAGTCAGGGGCGGATTGAGTTTTTTAGCTCAGACATGATGGGGCCTCCTCCCAGCAGTGATCATGGAATCCCTTTTTTCCAAGTTGTGGGATATTATAGGCAGGTTACAATAAAACTACAATACATAGTTTGTGACTCGTGGAGGTGACGATTTAGGTTTGTTTTTTTGTCTAAGGGTGCACTTACACTCCAGGGGAGAAGAGGGGGGGGGGAGGGTCCGTTGGGGATTTTTGAAAATATTTCTACGAAATTGTAGGTTTTACCTGAAAGCAGTTTTTACTATGTACTATATTATATATTTCAAGACACAAATAAAGCTTGCATTTTTATTTTTTATTTGTCATGGTCAAAGGAAGCGTGATGATAAGTATAGACTATTCTGACAGTGTTCACTAGGAACAAAATTTAGTACGCTAGAACCTTTACAGATTTATTCATTTATGTACTTCATTTAAATCTCTGAAACGTCAGTACAGTATCTCGCGTTAATCACTGACATATACAGTATATGCCACCGAAAGTAATATGATACACGGAACATAATAAAAATCGTACTGTATGCAATGTAAAATTAATAGCTTCTCTTTGTTACAGGGGCAGCAAAGCCACAGATAATGAGCCTCTAGCGCCTGCTGTAGCCTGAGAGAGCATTAGATTGTGAACCATAGTAGAAAAAACATTCTAATCGTGTAAACTAAGCCTTTTAACAAATTTTACGAAGATGCCTTCGATTTACAATAATTCTGTTACGGAGTATTGGAACCACCTTTTCATAGAACTAGCAGGTAAGAACTTCCAAAATTTGTTATCACGTTTAATTAAAGTAACCGTATGGTATATTGGCGTAGTATAGGTGCGTTGATAGATACAGTATGATAAGTATACACACCTAAATAAGAGTCGTTAAATAAACCATATCAGATGCGAATTAATTATCTGAAGAAAAAAAAATCATTATACGGGTAGGCCTATTTAAAAAAAGAACTTTTTGGTGATTAGACGGATTTGGAAAAATTTCAGTATAAAAAATGAATAAAAACCAGCAAGGTATTTCTGAAATAAATGCAAATATAATGCAATTTAGCAATTTAAGCTACAGCCTCAACATTGTATGTGGGAAGATTTTTTCTGTTACGAACATGAATAACATCATAATGTTACTTAATTCATTTATATTCCAGATCCTAGAACAAACGACTGGTTCTTGATAAAATCACCAATACCGGGGCTAACAATACTAGGCTGTTATCTCTACTTCACTTTAAGTTGGGGACCGAAATGGATGCAAGACAAGAAGCCATTTGAACTCACTAAATTATTAATAGTTTATAATTTTCTTCAAGTTTGTATAAGCGTATTTATTGTTTATGAGGTAAGTAGTTAGTGAGGGATTTTAATATGGGCTCAAAGAACTTGCCAACGTTTTGGTTCAGCATCGGGGCAGAAACATTCACTATTTTTCTCATTTTGCTAAGCTATTGGCATGCACCTGTCTCGGTCAGGCACGAGACCGTATAGATTTGTTTTTAAGGGAGTGTAAACACCTAACCTATTTTTTCAACTACAAAATTTACCAATACGCATTTAATTTGGACAGGGGGTTGTGAACTCTCTTAACCCCCTTGCCTACGTGCCTGGTCTCGATAGCACGTCCACAAATTTAAAGCGACGTATGGGGAATGCAATAAAAATAAAAAAATAAAAATAAATACAACAATGTATCAGGTCCTGATCACGTACCGGCTGCTAAGGCCAGCGATAATAATTTTTATGAAATATATGTTGCTTAACAATGAAGGACAGGAATTGGCCGGACTTGCGGTGAACACGGCACTGATGCATCACCCAAAAATAAGTCAGCCATCAGTCACGACACTGTCTACAGTATGCTAGGCTATGGTTCTGGCAGATAATCTGGCGGTAATCGGCCCAAAAGAGAAGTTTAAATAATGGGGCAATAAAATATGGTCGAGTGTTGTGCTGGCTGCTGCTGCTGCTGGGAGGGTCTTGAAATCTGGATTGTTATCGTTTTTGCTGACTGTATGTTAACTACTCAATGAGTTTCGATGAAATTCGGCATAAACATCTTATCGCAGAATATTCATTTTCTGTTTTGAGTAAATTGGTTTACTCAACTAAAACATCTAAAAAAGAAATTGTGTATGTGTTATGGTCAGTGTTTAATTGCTAACCTTGTCTCTTCCATATTTTTAGTCACTTGATGGACTTTGGCTCAGGCCACACTTCTCTTTTCAATGCTATCCAGTGGACTTTACCGAAAATTCCAACTCGATGAGGGAGGCAAGAGATGTTTACATCTACTTCTTGGCAAAGATCACAGAACTTCTCGACACAGTATTCTTTGTACTGCGCAAAAAACAACGTCAAATAACCTTTCTTCACATGTACCATCACACGGTCATGCCGATGATTTCATGGGGGTGTACAAAGTATTACCCAGGAGGACATGGGACTTTCGTAGGTAAGCGCGAGTGATTTTTATTGCTTTCCAATTTATACGTAGTAGAAGGAAAGCTTTGTGATGGTCGAAATTTTCGATTCTGAGATTTCAACGGATTTACACGTTTTGAGGTCCCAGGAACCCAAAAAAGTGATTTTTACGAAATGTCTGTCTGTTTGTCTGTCTATTCGTCGATTTCCGGGCAAACTACTCATTCAATTTTGATGAAATTCGGCATGTAGGTTCACAAAAATCATACTTCGGGACAATTTTTTTTATTTGGGCTAACTCAATTTGGGGGGTTTTATTCTCAAAAAACTCATAAAAAACGTCTAAAAAAATTATTTCTGAAAAACGGCTCCTACGATTTCTTTTAAATTCACATATACTGTAGTCGTTATTAATGTTGACAAAATGCGGGGGATCGCTTGCCCCTTCATAGTTTGCTTCTGGGGGTAAAAAAAAAAAAAATAACTCAATTTTCATGAAAAATGACTAAAAAATAATTTATCTGCTAAACCTTTCGATCGCTGATTTACCTTCAGTCATGTTTTAGGTGTTAACTTGAGTAACGAAACCAGACAGGTTGCTTTCGCAAAAAACGTTTTGGTGTTCGTGAAAAAAATGTTTTTTGAAAAAAAATTCACGGTCAAATGCATTGTGTGCCCCTGCCTGCTGTGTGGTAATGTGTTGGTCTGACCTATCTAGAATTTACTTCACCTCCAGTGACGTCAGGTGGACAACCCCCCCCCCCCCCCCAAGATGCCCGAAATTTAACTATAGGAAAACTATTTACCATGAAATTACTCATTTTCTCTAGCTACTACTTGATAAATTGGAAAGCATGTTCGAGTAAACTCGGACCGGTTCTTTTTAGGAGAATGAAGCTATTTTTTTCATAAACCCAAAATGGCTGCCTTTTAGAACAAGCAGTGAATTTAAATTAATATACGATGTTTAACATAGCAGCTAGGGGAGGTGGGATGCCTTCGAAATTCGAATACTAATAATATATCGTCGCTCCTTTTGCAATAAAGAGTATATGACAGAAAATCCTAACTTTAACGGAGCATCAAAAAACAGTTTAATTTGTTTTCTCTCTCACATCCAACAAACATTCAAACTTTTACGCTTGAAATAGATTTTTTCTTGATTTTTGACATAATACCCTTCTGCAAAACATCCGGCTGGCCAAAAGGATTCCAATTTTTTTAATTTTCGACACATACACCCTATATGTACCCTATTGCAAACAGCGACAATATTGGATTCTTTAAATTGTTCTAGGAACCATTAATTCTTTTGTTCACATCGTAATGTATTTGTACTACATGCTGGCTGCATTTGGACCAAAACTCCAGCCATATCTTTGGTGGAAGAAATACATTACTGTTCTTCAAATGGTAAGTCCAGGTGAACCGTTACTTAACCGTTGGATTTGTTCATTAAAGGTTGGGAGAATTTGAATAAAGAAAAGTAGGTGACAAC
Organism: Psococerastis gibbosa; assembly: GCA_963971405.1. NCBI lineage: Eukaryota > Metazoa > Arthropoda > Insecta > Psocodea > Psocidae > Psococerastis > Psococerastis gibbosa. The sequence goes on along the minus strand of OZ020489.1, from coordinate 19,594,384 downwards.
AAGAAACGAGAAGTAAGTAAATGAAAACAGTCCAAAAAGAGATGCGTTTTTGTATGGTGTACCTCAATGCCTAGATGTCCATATGTCCATTCCATATAACAAAGAATACGAAGTTCAACCTGAAGTTAGGATGAGCCGGAAAATTCACTATATCCGGATAGGAAGTCCATTTACAGTCCGTAATTATAGATGCTACAACGGACCGTATTCTTGGATTTTAAGTTAAGTATGCCTACATAGTTAAATGCATCCTCAGGTTTCAAATGAAAATATAAAAATTGTTGTTGCAGTTTCAATTTCTCCTGGTATTCCTTCACAACGCACAGCTCTTATGGGTCCCGTGCGACTACCCACTGTTCTCCTTGTACTTCACACTACCAAACGCGGGCTTCTTTTTGTACCTGTTCAACGACTTCTATGTCAAATCATACAAACGTAGTCGCTCGTCTAAAGAGCTACTAGCGAAGCAAAATGCATCGAATGTTAAACAAAAGCAATACAAATTGGACGAAAAAGACAGCACAGTTCTTACAGGAACTGAGGGAACAGAAATCCGGCAGCGTAAAAATGGGTATATATCTAGTGATGGGGTTAACGGTTTTTTGAAAAACGGACACGTTGAAAAACTTGTCAAAGATACAGAAAACATCACAATTCCCAACGGTATATCTAATGGAAATAGAAATAAAATTGTTAAAGGTATTGAAAATCTAGAAAATGAAGAGGTTGCTATTAACGAATTTACCAATCTCGCTGAAGTAGTCACACAAGAAATTAATGTAGTAGAAGTAGAAATAATTGAAGAAGTTGCAATGGGCAATGAGGCTGAGCCAGTTCATGTTATGGCAAATGTCTGTAGGAATGCTTCACGAATGACCAATGGCGACTGTCACGATAACAGCTCCGACTATAAAGAATTGATTTTTAGTAATATTACAAATGGCTTGTAATAGTTACAAAGAACTGACCGTTCTGAATTGTTTCTGGGTTAGAACAAGGCAATTTGTAAAGTTTGCAGTGCTAGCGCTGGATCAATTGTCGCTTTACTATTTAACTCACTGATAAATTAATTGATGCTATCATGTTCCCGCAGGTCTTTACCAATAAGCGGAGGTCCCAATATGTACAAAATGCAGATTATGGTTTTTAAATCATTTTTTCATGAAATCAATAAATACTGCATATACCAGTAGAACCTAAGTTACTTCTCCAATAAATTTTTAGGATGCTCATAAGAAATATGTCTTCCTTTTTTATCATACGTAAAACCGTCAATTCATAAATTAAGTAAAAACGTAAGAGCTAATTTGGTTAGGGCAAATAAGCACAGAATTTTAGAAGCTAATAAAATAAGATCCGACAGTTTGAAAGTGATCAGATCTCACGAAAATTACTAATTGCTGTTTATATTGTAACAGTATATAAAATGATTTCAAATTAAAATAGAAAATATTCCTCATAAGTTTAAGCAGCAATTTCAGAACATAAGCTTAAGCAAAATGTAACATTGTTATTATGTTAATACAGTAAATGTTAAAAAATGACACACTTCATTATTCTAAAAATTCCCTCATATCAGTTGACGCAGTAATTAATTTACAGTAGGTTCCATAATTTTTTGTAATTGTGGTGAGACCGTTAATTAGAAAACTGCTTAGGTTCCCATGCTACAATAATAAAAAGAATAGAACATCCATTGTTTTTTAATGAGTTTAGTGTCATAATCATTTAGTAACAGTTTCTAATTGCCCAACTAAATCATACAGTACATCTAAAAACTTAACGCTGTCAAGAATCAAGTGAAAATTTAGTAAGAAGTTAACAGAAACAAGCTAATACCTATAGCTAAACATACAATTTTTAACGTGTAGTCGCCATTAGCAAGAATCCAATAAGGCTAATGCGTGTATTCCACTGGTGAATATTCCGTCATTTGTGATTAAAAAAAGTTGATATTTTTGTCTTAAGGAGACTATTAAGACTATATAATAGATAAGTTAAGTATCTACATAATAGTCTCCTTAAAACAAAAATCTCAACTTTTTTTAAATCACAAATGACGGAATATTGACCAGTGGAATATACGCCTAAGCGACAAAATATAGGTTTTGCTATATTCGTATTGAATCGCTGGTTCTCATCATTTCTGACTTGACACCTTTATCGATGATAATGCTAAGGACGGTAGAGAGACCCTGCGCATATTGAGCCCAGCCCACGCACAGCACACGCCCAACCCAAGCACTTCCCAGACCATGGGATGGATCGAGTACTGCATATTGAACCCAGTTTTGACCCAGATTTCGTGAAGTCAGCAGAGGCATTCCAGACTTCCAGAGGAATGGTACCCACGCCCACGAAATCTGTGCGTAAAACACAAACGATTCCAGGCGTGGATCACAACTGACTGGGGTAGCCGTGTGCTGGGTCGAATGTGCGGCAACTCATTCGATAGTGTGCTTTACAGAAAGCTCCACGCGTGGGTTGGGCGTGTGCTGCACGTGGGCTATGTTCAATACGCGCCGGGCCAGACACGCGTCTATACCGTGTATGGCACATACAGTACCATATACTCTTACCTAAGCCAACTTCAACATATTGCAATTCATTAATGCTTAATATACAAACTATATTTACCAGAAGTTGAATTACAATGGATCATATTGAAAGAGTAATCACGCTTTGCCTCTACCTGCATCATACAATATGCATGTACGGTATACAGCATATCGTACCAAAATGGAATAGTTCATGCAATGAAAAGTTTGACTGTGATCAATTTGACAAGGAGTTCATCACGCCTAATTAATATTGCATAGGTTCAGTAAGGTGTAATACGTACAATCACAGTAATGTCTAACTTGTTTGGGTGGAAATCGCGTGATAGATGAGGGAGGATCAAACTTCATTTAATAAAAACAAATACATTTTAAATATCATTCATGACGATATGTTACAAAGTTAGCTTAGGTAGGCCTAACTTTTTATAATCTCTTCAAATTCCAACGACTTGTTAAAAGATTAAATAATTTTAACATAGTTAAACATCTCATAAGAATATATACTCGTACTTATACTGATAAACATCCAACGACTACATCTAATAGCCCATTCTAGATAACCTATTAAGAGCAAATGGAGCTCCCAACTTTCCATATTTTGTGAAAAGTCAAATTTCTCATGAAATTTAAAACGTAGAGGCATAAATGAGATATAATAAAGCAGAAGAAATCTTCCTCTTCATTTTGACATTATATACACATGTGGCCATAGTTTTGAAACTCCTTCAACCTGACATGTTATTTTTTTACGAATCAAATTCTATAACAGTGGTAGTAGCGGTGGTAGTGACGAGTGACGATTACATAATGTATAGTCCACGCAAAATGAGAAAAGTATGGACATGGAATGTTTTGATCCTGTACAACACTGTAAAAATATTCTTTGAACAATTTTTGTTATGCCTTGCATCCAATGCAACAAGGCAACACAAAATGGTGCAAAGAATATTTTTACAGTGTTGCACAGGATCAAAACACTCCATGTCCATACTTTTCTCATTTTGCGTGGACTATACATCAAGAGGAGTATTTTCTCCAGTTTATGACACCTCATTTTTGGCTCTACGAACGATATTTCATCACAAATTTGACTTCACGCAAAAAAGTGTCCCCATTTGCCCTTTAAACTGAATTTTTAAAGTAGGTTAGTAATTTATCACATCTAAAACTTTGATTTCGTCACTAAATATAGTTTGATTTAAGTTTGAAAATTAAATGGAATGAATTAATGCTGTTAACATTACAATTGCAGACTATACATATAAGAAACGTACGGTACATATTTTAAAAGTGATGCTACACAACAGCGCGAGCCTATACCTGCTCTTACCTAAGGTGCCCATTCCACCGACCGGCTAGGGCTATTTACAAAAACGGTGACGTGGTAGCAGACATTCAAGACTTAGGCGTGGTTTACATCGATCTCGCATTGCAGAATGCAAATGACATTGACGGAAATGTTTGTTTTTATTTTTATAGAAATCTATTAAAATGTTTGTACTTAACATATCCCATGAAGCCATTTTTTAATTTTAAATTGTAAATAGCCCTAGCCGGTCGATGGAATGGGCGCCTATTCATAAAATTTTCTATTACATAATTGTACAGCCGCAAATAATACTACAAGACCGCCAATTTAATGGAATGCCAAAAACTAATGTTCATCTCACATCTGCTATTCATGCCCAATGTACATGTACAATAGCTAATAATGCCACTACAGCTCAATCTCTTTGCGTAACTTAATGCAATCAAAATTATCAATTAGAGAAAAACTTGTTAAGTAAATACAATAGAAGAGATAGAAATTAAACTAATTTCTCAATTAGACTAAGTTTATCGTGGAAAGGAAATTTAACAACGACTAAATCAGGTAGTAAAAATAAAATGAAATAACTTAATCGGGAGCATTACAACAGCAACAGTCAGTAACAAGTGTTTGTGTTTCTGTAGCCTGACGGTGGCCTAGTGCTGAAAACAGTCGCTTTATTTATATATGTGTATGTAGTAATACTTGAGTACTTTTTTTTATTTTTATAATGACTTTATGGATCCAGACCTATTATTATGTAGGTCCCTTGTCCAATGCCCCACGGATTTTGGACATTAGTTGTATTGTTTCCGTACAAATGTTTGACCATTGGCAAACTGGTATACGTTCTCGATGTCAACCTACACCGGCTACTAGCGATAATGGACAAGCTGAGTAATACTTGAGTAAGTTATTTTACTTTATTTTTTACTATGACGCAGTATTACAAAGTGAATGTGGAAAATATTACTGAAATACTAAACAACGTCTTTATGATCACTGAAATGAGCGATTTGTTATTATTTAGGGACATAGAAGATCATTTCACACACAAAAGTGAATTTGGAATGTAATTGAAATTTTTTACTAGACTTTGAAATCTGAAACAACACTATCTAATATCAACCGATCTAATGTATAAAAAAATATATTCACCTACTGTACTTTTATGTACACCATTTTCTTATTAAACTTCTTTTGTATCATGAACATCATACCAACAGTAGTCAGGCATTTAGCTATGTAACTTCTTATCCATTGTGAAAATAATAACAATTTTCTTTGCATAGATGTTCCATTTCAGAATTTCAGTGGTTTTCCTTTACAAAACAGTATTATAATACGCTAAAGAGTGCAAATTGGTGCTTTGTCAACATTGATATTATTTTGCATATTCGACGTGACCTTCATCAGAATACACAATAGTTAACACCAGACATTACATGATGAGAGTTCTTCATAGATTGTTTTTAAAGTGTTTTAAACTGTAACACACTTTATCAGTATATTCTATATCGAAGATATACTATAGACAGCAATTTGGCTAACGCAACAATGCAATATAATGCAATCAACAAAACAGCACAGCTGCTTGTTTGCAAAAAGATAAAATCGCAACAGAAATAAATCAACCCGTACATATACGACAACAGTGCCTAGTTAAGTAACAGAAAAAGTAAGAGGAAGACAACTTAAATATTAACAAAAATAATAGTATATCAACATCAGCAGCCCCCGGTCGATTGCTACATCATATTAAAGCTGGTATACGCGTCTTAACATAGGAATTATTATGAAGGCAGGTAACAAATTAAAGATATCAACTAAAAGGCCCAATAGATACAGACTAATGAAGAAAGTAGTAATTTTAATAGTCCTTATAGTGGTACTTACAAAAGTAAAGAAATAAAACAGATGTAATTACTCAAGAGTAAATAGCTCATTACATATGACATGCATCTTAATTAAGTACTAATCTCACTACCCTTACTGTGAAGCCTTACGAACGATGGCCATGGCTGAGTCCCGCGAAACAAGCTAATATACTGTGTAGTAGTGTAGTACCAAAGAAGATTTTAATTTTGAATTCAAGGAAGTGTGAAGAATTTTTGGAAGTAAAATAGTTAACATTCAAAACAGGGCAATGTTCTGTTAAAAAATTGCATTTGAAATGTCTTTGTCCAATAATAATAACTTCTCAACACATTCACTGTCTTTAAAATTATAAATTATTGGTTAATGACTGAAAGCAACCCGTAAAACTGAAAATTAGTCAACTCATTACGAGTGAGCCAACAAAAACGGAAATTAAAAGGAAGAGCTCTCAGTACTGAGAACGATTTTTTTAAATTTTTTCTGAAGAGAGGAGAACAAGTCTTAATTGTGGCAAAAACTTAATGAAATTTCTTGTAATCATTACCACAATTTAAAATACGGCTCTTACAGTAGCCTACTAGATTTTCAAGCATGGGTGTCTTTTACTAGTATTTAACTTGCGATGATATATTTTCATGTCAATAAGTTAAACCTTCTTTAATATAGGAAGCTCTAAACATTCAGGAATCTCAACGTCCTCTAACCTGATGGCTGACGGCTTGAACGGGAACCGAACTGGGAAAATAAGCTTGGTGTCCATCATAAGCTGGCCCTGCTGCTCAGACAGCGCACCAGTACCACTCTGTCGCGACTGAAGCTCCTCCTGGATTTTACGTAGGAAACTAGCCGGGACGCGTTCTTCATATTCGTCGGTAGGAGTGTACAAGTTGAGAAGCTTTACAATCTGAAGAAAAAAACTTATGTATATTGACTGACAGCATTAAATGCGCTGATAATCACTGTGATGACTGATGCCTTACACCATGCAATACAACAATTAGGAATGCACAAACATCAAATCAGGACATGTAGAGTAGTGGTACAGACTCCGACTTTCACCCGAAAGGTTATTTCTTCAAGTCTGACACTTGCTACACTTGCTTAAGAGTTCACAATTAACAGAAATAATGTGTATTTAATAGCAGTAATCTGATTAATGCATTGAGTGTTCATTTCCAACTAACTATTAACCATTAAACTCAAGTTTTTACATTGTGAGAGTTATTAACTATCGCATCGGAAACGTTTTGTTATTTTTCAATCACTGTCAATGAAATTAACCATATTCTACAAAACTGTTTAGGAGTAAATTACCAGTAATAAGCATAAAATAACCAACGTACCCTTTGCATAGTCAGCTTGTCACACATGTCACATAAAGACTTGACATCCTCGTCGGTTTTCCGAGCTTGCAGCAGTTGGCTTGCTTGAATAATTGGCTGCATTGTTTTTATTATGTCCGACATATTTTCATCTCTCGTCCACTGCTCTAAATGACTAATGTTGTATCTTATTTGCATGCCTTTCGTCCAATGGCACAGGTCTTTTCTTAAGAGTAAATTATTGAGACTACTTGCGCATATGAAATAAAACACCTGAAAGAATTTATTAATTTGCATTAAAAATTATAATTTAATAGCGATGGTCCAACCTCGCACATTACTAAAATTGTTATTATTTTTAAAACTTTAAAACGTTTCACCTGTATGCTTGTATGTTTGTAACCGACTCCTTTGGGCTCGATTTCAACGATCAGATTTAATTCAAACTTTGCACACCTGTCAAAGACCGATGACAATGCAATAATTCAATTATAATATCCGGTTATCCTGATTCAATTCGGTAATAACAATTTTTAAACAGTAAAACAACAAATTTACAATTCATACACGTATAGTACTAGTAGTACAGTAGCTACTTAGGTAGGTTGTCTTCTCCCTCCCTCTCTCACTGCTACCTAAAAAGTCTAGTTCAGACACTAGTGTCAATAATGTCATTTCTGCATGGCAGAAACTCAAACAGCAAGTTAACATAGCCTATCAGAAGAATCTCGTGAATCTTTTAATAGATGTATGTCCGATAATACATCGTAACTGCACATAACCAAATTTTACTTGAGACTAGAAAAATTGTTTATTATTTTATTCCTATCGTAAAAAGGTATTTCTCAGGCGTTATAATTCTTAAAAGGCGTTTAGAGGCATAAGAATCCACCATTTTAGTCCACGTTTCCCTAGAAATAAAAATTTTGTAAGAAGTGTTAGTTACGGTATATTACCAGGCATACGACATATTTCGTTTACGTACCTGCCGGAAAATTTGTACATTGACTTCCGGATCAATTTCGAATATAGTAAGAATTCGGTGAAAGTGAGTTAGCTGATTAAGCAACTGGTCTAGCACTTTAGCATTTCCCTTATCCGAGTCAGCCGCACTGGAAAGACTAGACGAACGATGACGCACTGGACCTCGAGACAGCCCAGCTATGGCCTCATTTTCCAAGATGGCCGGCACTATCAAAGGTTGAATTTTTTCTTGGACATTCCTCACGGCTCCCTGTAACAAGAAACCGAAATTACATGTGCAGAATATTATTAACAGCTGCAATAGTTGCTTCATTTTAAATTGTAAATAAGAATATTCTAGCTATTTTTTCCCCAATTATACGCGAACATGGGATAACGAACCTTTGTGATGGTCCAGTTACCTTGTTAACTCCTTACTTACCTACTAACTCGTTAAAACCACCATCATAAAACACCTCTTGCCTGGTTAAATAAAAACATCTGTTATTGTATTTAACCAAATTGATTTTAGAGGGCAACATACCTGGAAAATCCAAACGGCTGTGTCAGACAATACCTGTCTGTATTGACTTAAGTCAAAGTTCCGCAGGCACTGATCATTTTGTTTTGGGGTATTTTCAACTTGAAATATTTTATCCCCGCTGTATTGTTTTAAATTGTGCAGAAGCCGCAGAGTGTTGCTCAGCCAAAGCACCTAGAACCAAGAATCAAGGAAACACACCATTATTGCTGCGCTTGTATTCAGTTTCGTCCAAGCTCCATCCTTTTTTTTAAATGGCATGGAAAGGGAGTCAGCAGTCAGTATATACCCAACCAGTGATGCGATAGGGCGTCTGATAAGGTTCAGGACAACTTCGACCGGAAAGTTGCCATTAGCGGGCGCAGCAGAGTTTAAGAAAGAAGCGTATACAAAGGGCCTATCTGCCACCAAAGTCTCCTCAACTCTATTGACAAATAAAATACACGCGAAATCTTCTGAATACCTATATTAACCATGAAGGAATAAATTAAAGAATATGGCTGTGCACCTTCTAAAACATCATTTTACGGCAATATTAGTTCAAAATGCACGGAGGAGAGTGGAGAAAGTGCTATTTTCAATCAATCCCTAAATACATTGGATACATACCGTTATTTCAAAATCATCTTGCTTTTTCTTTAAAAGTCTCTTAACTGCATTCAGATAGGAAGTCAGCAAAGATCGAACTTTCATATCATCATTAACGAAGTCCGTATGCCTGATGCACATGAAGAAAATGTACGCAGGCAGCCCAGGTAACATATTTACAGACACTTTTGGTTTCAAGTCTGCAAAATAAATAGGCATTATGTGCTATAACCAATAGAAGCGATCCCAGTAACTCCCAATTTTTAGATATAGTTATTTTAGAATGAGGGAACATGAATACAAAACAATACAAGCACATTTTAAACGAAATATAGCCAAATTTCACACTTCTTCAATTCCACAGGGGATCAACAGAGCGAGCTATTGACAGATAAAATTAAGTTAACCGTGACTTAGAGGTATTTCATTATAATGAACAGATTTTTTTAATAACAATGGGGGGTTTCTTTTTTTAAACGTTTATTTAGGTTTTATTAACTCTATTTTTAATAACAGGTTTGAATAAAATTCTTATTGTTTATTGTTTGTTCACGAGCTATTGATATTTTGCATTAATTCAAGCTCCAATATTAATTTTCTAAAATCTGGATTTTGTATTGAAAATCCTGACTCTTGATATTTGTATACGATTTTGCCTATTTTTCCTACTACAAGGGATAATATTCTTATTGAATTGAATTGAATTGAAAACGACTTTATTGAATAAAACAGAACAAAAGGCGAACAATAAGACTATAAAGTCTTCTTTTCATGCTAACCTTTTTTATTATTTCTTATATAAAAAATATAGTTAAAAATACGTTATCTAATGGCTATGGTTGTTGTTGTGTTGTTGCTTGGTAGCCTAAGGCTAATTTGATACCCCCACTGAAGATCAAATGCAGATGCACTACATTTAATGTGGTAAACGACACACAGTATATAGCACAATACCTGTAATTAGATGACGGACAATCACAGATTCATCTTCGAGGCGATATTCAAACATGCCTTGATAATTTCTTTCTTTTTTCATAACAATATTTGGCGCCGTTTCTCTTTCTAATTTAACTTTGGTAGGAAGTTGCTCAATTACTTCCATCGGTTCAATTCCAACTGAAATACAAACAATTTGATTTCTAACAAATATCGCCACTTCGGAAGAAGAAAGACACAACTCAAAAATTGTCGGTTTCGACTTCATAACGCTAAAATATTAATTAAAAAATCATTATTATTTTGCTAGAAACGGCGTTAATGCAGTGTGTATATTTTCCGAGCGAGGGCAGTCGTGCCCTTTCCTATTTAGCGGGAAGTGTCAAGTAATTAATTTTTTTTTATAAACTTTAACTTCAATTTCTCTAAATTGATAGATTTAGAGTTGTGTACTTTTTCTTCCGAAGTTCCTAGCGATATACAGTGGGACTTATGTGCCAGGAGCAGCACCAAGTTTTTTTCATGTAAAATCTTTATTAACACAGGGAAAATCAGATCTCTGAATAAGACTACATCTACAACATCATCGTGAAAAAAATTTCTTTCGATAAACACGTAAAAAGTACTATGTTGAGAAATCAATCATACAATACATACCTCCTAATTCTTTTAGCTTCTTCAGCAGCATTTTATTTTGCCGCTTCAATTTTCGAATAAACTCTTGATTATCATCCATCTTCCCTTGAAGATTTAAGTTTTCCGATGTTAATTTTGAAATTTCATGTTGCATGTATGCTTCCGCTTGACTCTGAGGTGATCTGTAAATACAACAAGGTTGAGCGATGATGAAGTGCAAAGGAATAACGGACACTTTTAGAACAGAGCCGGTACAAGTGAACCGTACATGCTTTCCTATTTATCAATGTGTACAGGTACCGAGAAATAGAATGAGTAGTTAAAAGGTAACTAATTGTCCTACGGTTAAATTTCGGTTACTTTGACTTTCCGTATCCCAAAGCACTAAATTGATCCATGGTCCAGAATAATATAGACCAATATATTACAAATAAATTTTGTTGTTGTTAAAAACAATAACTTTTTTTGTTTTTGTTTTGAACAACAACAAAATTTATTTATATTATATTAGTCTATACGCCACACCAAATCTGTTAGTTTTTTTTATTATATTAAATACCTAACACATACCTGAAGTTATACAACATCGACAGATAGGTTCCGAGGAAAAATTATTTTATGAAAAAAAAAATGAAAAAACGACTTTATTGCAAATAAAACAAAAGGCGAACAATAAGACTATGAAGTCTTGTTTTCATGCTAACCTTAATTTTATAGTCATTTTTCTTGAAAATTTAGTCTTTTGCTGTCAGAACCCAACTATCAATGGGCAAACCACCTATGCGTTAACATTAATGGGTCATTTTCAAAATGATTGCCGGTAACGCGTCTGTAGTTTTAAAAAGTGTCACTTTTAATTCAAATCTGCCATGTTTTTCATCTTTTAGAATTTTTTATTGACCGTGGAGGAGAAAAGACTATGTTCCAAAAGACTAGCGGTTGCATTTTGTCTTGAAGCTGCAGTGTTTTTATTATAATTAATCCAAAATAAACCTAAACTTAATTTTCAGCAATGTAGGCTTAATGTTTATTACATTTTCACAACTAGATACGTGATGTACTTCTTCGGATATTGGTCATTTTATGATTGTAATGAATGTTACTGTAACGAACGTAACCGAAATATTTTCAAATTGCGCGCCATTTTTATGGCCCATGTAGGGCTCTTAACGTCAACTTCCTTTATATTCATAGATTGGCGGTATGAGTTGTTTGCTCTAAACACTTCATTTTGAAATATTAAGTTGAGTAGCTTAAAAGTTACTAGGTTTTTTTATTCAAAGTAATGAATGTTACCAAACTTTTAGGCACGCATAATTATCGGGTAATATAGTTAGTTATTTTACATTCAAAGAGATAGTTGTAGCAGCTAACGATAGGATCCTTAACCAAACCGGGTCGGTATGAACAACAGCTTGTGCGGGCATAATGCCTACATTTTGTAATGAGTGTTACCTGTAATGAACTGTCCTATGGGCCCACACCGTGGCCTGGGACTGTGTCCAACCATACTACTACTACCTGTAATGAATGTTACTTTTCAGCAACATTCATTACAAATAGTAACAGTCATTATGGAATATTAAAACCAAAGTAGCGTTCATTACATTCAGCACCCAGTAAAAAAAAAAGACAAGAGCATATTATATTCACAAGTATCAGGATAAGGAAAAGGACACCATAGGAAACTGGCCAGCATAAGATATTTGCTCAATAACATTTTTGTAATGACGGAACGGATCTCATGTTGTCCTGTAACATTCATTACAGTTCATACCAAATGTTGGACAAAAAAGTTCAAAATCTCCGAACTCATTTAGAACAAAGGCTGAACCGTTAAGAATATAATGGTAACGAAGTATAAAAACATTTTTTTTGCTTAACTTCCTTGTACTTTCATGTCAAAAAACGGGCTCTGTAATATTCGACAGCGGCAATCAATTTGAAAATTACCCTAATAACGCCTTTTTGAGAAAAATCATTTTAGACGTTTTTTAAAAGTTTTTTTAGGGTGAAACCTCCAAAATTGACTTAGACCAAAATATTCTCGAGGCATGATTTTTGTGAACCTACATGCAAAATTTCATCAAAATCCAGCGAGTAGCTTGCCCACAAATCGACGAACAGACAGGCAGATTTCGTAAAAAGAAAAAAACTTTTTTTCGTTCCTGGTGCCCCAAAACATGTAAATCCGTTGAAATCTCGGGATCGGACATTTCGGCCATTACAAAGCATTCCTTATGCTACTTGTTAACACGAGAATTTAATACTTGACTTCGCAATGAAATTAGTTTACTATAAGTGCGTTCGAATAAAGTGAACATGCGTTATTACAAATAAGTATAGAATTTGCATAGATACAGCTGTAAGCTCTGAAGGTCCATTACCATAACATCAGAATGGACCCTACATAAAATAGTATTTACAATCCTTTTTTGCGCAAATTAATAGAATTTCAACTATATGGAATATTGAGGTCCCCGACTGCGTCCTGTGCGGGAGTACCCCTATGGTCGCCAGCCACCTCATGGACTGCCCGATGCTTGATGATGAAAGAAACGATCGACTTACCGGAGATGAACACACGGCACATCTATACTGGTCAGCGCGGCGCCTGATGGCAGAAATGCCAAGGGTGGGCGTTGGCTAGTAAGTAAGTAAGTCAACTATCGGAAGAATGGTTTTTGACAACTCAACAGATTGCGTTCGGTATCTTCCAAAAATTTGTCATATTGAAGTAGTACCTACGACTGCTACAGGAACAACGAAAAATCCTGCACAACAGGCTGTAATTTCTTGAAGAAACTAGTTTTGGCGTGTTATGTAGTGTTTATCCGTAGCCTAATTTAGAAGTGTGTTTTTTGGTAGTTATAAATTACTCACTTATTTAAGTTCCCAGAAAGAAGCTTCTGCTGCCGTTCATTATCTTCCTTTAACCTCAGAATTTCAGTCCTGTACTCGGCAAGTTCATCTTTTTTCCGCTCCTTTTCTTGCTGAAGTTCATCTTCAAGTTGCCTGAAAGTATAAAATGTGGTTCCGTAAATTTCACTACATACAGAAATTACATTACAAACACTACAGACTTATGTCTTCGAATTTTTTCTCCAGTAAAATACCGAAGTGAAGATTATTTCAGAGGTTTTAGGACCCATACAACCTCTATGCTAACTGTTTAATCCAGCATTCAATATACTCGTCGTTTTGTCAACATAGGTAATCAGTACTCGCCGAGCTTTTTGACTGGCAATCGTTCCATCGAAGTGAGACTTAGAGACCATAATGTTTACTTAACATTGGAGTACTCAGATAGGAATGGACACACTTGAACCGTATATATGGGAGAGCTTCAACCAAACCTATGAGAATGTATAGTAATAATATATAAAGCCACACCTATTAATACGTTTTTGAGCTTCAAACGCAGTCACAAGTTCACCATCTTCATTTATAACTTCTAAATTAATGTCTGTTGTACTTCCATAATTAATCTTGGCGATATTTTTCAAGCCCTTCGTTTGAGTGGCCAGCACTGCACGCAGTTGGATGATCTCTTCCCGACAACGGTCTACAACAGAACAATATTTACATATACAATAGTCGAACAAGTCGAAAAGTTTTCAGCAGTAGCACACATTGAACACTGTATAGTCAATTTCAATTGCGACAGTTTACCTAGTTCTCTCTCATTAGCCCGGAATTGATTCAGGAGTTCTTTGGTGCCTGGATCTCCAATAGCAAGGTTGTCTCTGAAAACGTCTAAGTCTTTTTTCAACTTCTCGTTTGTGATTTCAAGCTCTTCAAGCTGGAACGAAAACAATCAGCAAAAATTAGAGGCAACATCAACTTTAACATTCCCAATATTTTACAGAACGAACAAATATTGGATCGAAAAAATATCCGAGTGTGTAAACCGGGCAAGTTGCCACAAAAATCTAGCTGTTGACAATGTCATGCGAACAACAGCTCCGAGCATAAAACAAAGTAAGTACATACCTTTATGCTATCAATAGTTCTTTGCCGCTCTTCAGTAGGACTGTCTTCTTTCTCCAAAGATTCTACGCGCTCAAAAAGTCGATCACGTTCCTTTTCCACTTCTTTTAGCCTAGTTTGCAACTTCAACACGAGCCCAATGTCGATCTCAGGAAGTTGCATCGATGAATTTGTAGTTTCGGTAATTGACCTGTCTTTTTCATCCCCCTCTCCATAGCGAGGTGTAGCTGAACGGGTAGAACCATACCCAATGTCCTGCAAATAAATGTCATAAGCACAGTCAATTCATGGCTGTCGGAGAATAAGCATTTAATTTTTACTTTCAACTTGATCTTAACTTAAAAAAATGCTTAGAGCTATTAATAAACTAAAATGAGTTAACGCGATGCCACAGCAGAAAAATGTGTACATACAAATCAAATTGTTAATTGAACGCTTGAATAATTAAAACGTAGTGCAATGAACTTCCTCTACAAGCGTATCATGGTAAATTGACATACTGTGCATACATACGCGAGCAACAGCCATCTTGCAAATGATATATTATGTGATAGAGCTTTCGTGTTGCTAAGGTTTTTTGAGAAGTTTTAATGCGAAAAACAGTTTTACCAATTACATAGCCGTGACAAAAAGGGATTGTACATTTATATTTACGTACTTGTTATATTCTAAGATACGCTTCCCTGTTTCAAAACTTCTTTTTCATGTTCATTAATGTTAGGATTGAAAAACATTATTACAAACTATTGTATGACGTTGACTTAGCGCAGTTTGCCAATAGTGCACGAATACACGTAGACTACGGGCGACTAGTGCCAATATCAATCATTAGAGATAAAACGGATATCTGGTCACTATCCAGTACCCAAAATCGGACTTTTTATTTATGTCCCTCGACTAATAGTCAGTTCTCTTAAAATTTTCATTTTACAAGTTAGAAAGTTAGTACTTGCACTGCTCTAAGGTGAATTATGGCGAATGAATACGAATTTTCTGCATTGTAAGGTAACAAACGGTTTCGCTTCCCGGTTTCATTAACAAGGCCAGCTTCAGAAAAGATATACCGAACAGCAATGTTCGGCCGGATAAGAGGTAACCATTTCATCTCTAATCATAATTGACAAAATGTACTTACATCGTTTTCAAACTCAGTAGAAGTATGGCTTGAAAGGGTACTAGTGTCACTTGGGCTGCGATTGTGCTTCGATGACCCTCTTTCTAGCTGTCGTTCCAAATCTTCATTGCGTTGTTCTAAGAGGCTATAATCTTTCAAGAGCTTTTGATAATTTTCCAAGTCACCTTCGTGCTCCCTTTGAAGCAGCTCCCGCTCGTTTTCCAACTTCATCTTCATATTGACTGTTTGAAAGAAATAAAAAGATATAAATAATTAGTTTCATATCCTTCCTAGACTATTAACCTACAAGTAATAGTAAAATATGGAAAAACCTATTGATTAAATAACCGTTGATAATTAGCACGAACAAAAAAGAAACTCGTTTATAATTAGATTTGTTGAGACAAAAAACGTTGATATCCGCTTTATTCCGCCAAGTCTCAAATAATGCAAAACAATAACTTACGCTCATATCCGGACTGATTTTTGGCCACCATTTCATTGACCCGTTCCAATTCTTTTTGCAAGCTGTTATATTTTTCTTCCATAACTTTAAGTTGCTCTGCCATAGACATCTTTTCATTGAGCAGGTCCATCTTTTCACTCTCCTCTTTGTTCAGCTTTTCTTGTAATTGACGGAGCTCCTCGTCTTTTTGCCTCAATGAAGCTGAGTTCTTTTTATTTTCAACTTCAATGTGTCTCATGGACTCGAGCTTTGTGCGCAGTTCAGAGACTTCTGGCTCTAAACTCTTCAATGAGTTGAGGGACTTATTCTGCAAAAAATATAATGTTTGAATTTTGGATAATAAAATGTTTTAAATCAAAATCAAGACATAAATATATAAATATAAATCAAGACATATAGAGTAGTGGTACGGACTCTGACTTTCACCCGTAAGGTTGTTGGTTCGAGTCCTACACTTCCTACATTTTCTGGCCATGCTTCGGAGGGCATGTAAAAGCAGGCGGTCCCGGGCCTTCCTAGTTGAGTATAAGAGAAGGCTTTATAGCCCTAACTCCGCTAGGTTGGCTTAGTAATAGAACAAAAAAAGTCAATATTTATTTATTTATTTGTTAAAATAAGGCAATTCGGTCATTGCACGGATATTTAAATGAAATGTATTTTTTCTCTAATCGATAAAAACAAATCTTAAGAGCGGATCGGAGTACCTCCCTTACGCGTTTTTTGTACAAGTCGAATGTCACAGGAAATATCTATGATAGAGCTGTCAAATATAACAGTTACATAAGCAGAAACGCTTCAACATGTGGCCTTCACTAACATGAACTGGCTACAGTTCTTGAACTCCTTCCTTGGGACTCCAATCATTTTTTGTTCAAATCAAATTCAATAATTATTGTGGCCAATCCCTGTTAGAAAGAGGTACAAATCCTCTATCGAAATTCTCATAAAAATGTCTTCTGTCTGTGCTAATAATTTTGATGACTCTACAATTGATATTTCATATACTTGATTTTTACACTTGTAAGACTTTTCCCTTCATTAATCATTGCTATTGTACAAAATCAAATAACTCATAAAATATTGATTGTAAGTCATAAATATCACATTCGTTAGCTCCTTTAAATTTTGATACAGCAATCACACGTGCCGCCTGTCTGTTATTCCAATTGGCCACAGTTATAAATTTTGAGAAAGGAAGACATGGAAATATGGGCAGGAACGGTATTCGAACCCGAGTCTCCACCTTGCCAGGGTGGTATGCACTGCTACAAATTCGCACCTTTCTGCTAAGTTAAATAGGTACCGTGTACCTCTAATTGTTGATATATGATAAGATACAATATCCCAATTATACAACTTGATTTGTACACAAAACAGTGGGTGAGAGACTCCGGAGGAAGGAGTTCCAAAACTGCGGCCCATCGGTAAAAATGTAGAGGAGTATTTCTTCTATGGTATACATTTTTATAGCTCTACAATGGATATTTCCTGTGAAATTCGACTTTGTACAAAAACTTCGTAGTGGGGGTAGTCAGACTGATTTCCTTACCAATTCTTCAATCTTCTGTTGTAGAGAAATAATCTTATTCTCAAGTCCCTTATTGAGCTTCTTGATATGCTCTACAGAGCGAGCCTCCTTCTTCAATTCCTTGAAATGCCGTCTCGCTAGGAAACGTCTTACTGCGCTCTGGCAAATAACAATGGAATGTTGCTTCTTGGCGTAGCGACGACGCATGAGGAAACCTCTAACATGTCGTTGAATAACCATAGCCTGTTAGCAATGAAAAAAATTATATTAGAGAAGTTGGTGCACTTTGAAATTCCAAAAAAATGCGGTTAGAAAAAAGGTAAAAATATTATTTTAGTTTTGAAGCACTATACTGTACTTCTTTCTTGCAGCAGCAGCACCAACAGCACCTTCTTTTATTGTGTTACTATGCAATAGTATATAATAACTAGTCCCTAGTCTAGTCTAAGTTTATTTGTTGGTGCTGGCTATTAACTATCGGTAGTTAAGCTGTAGTCATGCTAGTTTCACTGTATTTTGTACTTACACTATGATTATAACGCATTTCCAAAAAGCGCAGCCTCGTCTGCGACCCACGGATGAGCGCTTGAAGGCGAATGATGACTTGCCGACTTCGCCGATACTGGTGGTTTTTCACCCAACCGCGGATATATCGTTGTATAGTAGTAGCTGCCTTGGTCTCCTTTAAGAAACGGGCTTTCCTAAAAGAAATTAAGCATTACGTATAATATAGTTGCTAACTTTACACGCCATGCGATCGAAGACTTGTCGTAACTCAACACAGGTACTAACCTACAGAGGTGACTGAAGAGGTCAATCGGATCCATTCATTAAATTGTTTGCATGCGATCAATCTTTTAAAAAAAAAAAAAAAAAAACATGGCTGACAATTTTTGAGCCTTTATCACTAATGGTGAAAGACATACTACATAAGGCGGGGTTTCCACATACGTTAATGGTCAATGGTAAATATGGTTTTGACGTGGTAGCAGACATTTTTAGTATGTCTTTAATGTCCGCTAAAACGTCAATACCACATTTACCATTGGCCATTGACGTATGTGGAAACCCCGCTTAAGTACAAGGTCAAACCTTGGACAGACTAAGGAGCTGCCAAATGGATAACCAAAGGAAATTTTCGGGTGTCACGTACGGAAATATAAGAAAACATCAGCTAAACAAGAGTATTCTTACCGTCTAGCCAAAAACCCTCGGATGTATCTCTGCATTAACTGAAGAGATTTCATAATGTTCCTGAACTTCTTTTTGACAATAAAGGCACGAATATTTTTCTGAATCATAATGCAACATTCCCTTAATTTGTCAGCTCGCAGTTTCTCCAAAAACGCGACTTGTCCAGCACGGAAGAATATCTTCGTTTTACCAAACTGATATTTATCAGTATCCTATAAGAAAATACACAAAAAAACAAATAAGGTATGAATGGTTGAGAACTAGATGCGCATTGATTAATATTTCAGACATGGGGAAGGAGTTTCTATCGACCTTGGCACAACCAACCTAACTGAAGGTTTTCTAGTTAAGGAGAAATCGCTGGAGCCATGCAAAGGAGGACTCACTAACAATCTTAAGGCAGTGTGCATATTTTAATGTTGCTTATCTTCAATTACGTATATACATTAAAGTCAGTTAAATGTACCTACCTGGATGTACTTAACCAGTATTTTCTCACAAGTAGATTTCATATCATTTCGGTTTATATCATTAAATTTGCATAATACACGATAGCGAAGGAAGAAGTCAACATACTGCCACCTGAAAAATAATGAAAACTTAATTTGAACAAATAAACTGTGTGGAAATGGAAATATTAAAACGTGGCATAAACCTTAAACGATTTCGGAAGAATTTTGTAGAGCATCTGAATTAGAACGAAACAATGCAGGAGAATGTTTAGATCTGTATAGTTGCGGCTAACTTCTTATTTAATTCATCTACAAACGAAGTGAATCTTATATAAAAAGGCAATTAATCAAGGAAAGAAAGAAAAAACCAAGCGGGTCCTCTCCCTATCCAGTAATATAAGTTGTCTGGGCGACAAGGGTTACGGTTCAATATAGCCTGCTTAGGATTATTATTATTATTATTTTTAATCTTTCACACTTAGTTTCCATGGCAGTTGGGTCACTATTTACACAAATAATATTGTTCTTTAGCGCTTAGATACATCCAGATGGTGTCTCATTAAACTAATTGATCACTTAAGAGTTTCTTGAGCGGCTGACCGTTAAGTGAGTATAACGACGTACCAAGTTAACATAAGCGTTAAGTTTCCGATAGGGTAATCTATTACCTGGAAGGGAAGCCGGCCGCACTGATGCGTATGGTTTCTAGAACTCCACAAGCCCGGAGCTGCTGCACAGCACGCTGCGGATTATAAATAAATGCCTTTTTTTCGTCGTTAGGTTTAATGCATCTGACATAATGCGGGGTCGTTGCATTGAGGGTCGCCATCAGCAAGTTCAAGCTATCCCGGAACTGGGAGCCCACCGTCTTCTTATGCTGTTGACGTGATGACTGGGGTTTCGCAGCAGGGGAAATTTTGACGCGTGCGTGGGCCGAAGGAACACTTAACTGTCGCTCTCTGTCGTCCGTGAATAACTTACGTATAAAATCGTTCTGAAAAGTAATTAGTTGGTGTATTATGCCTATTAGGGGGTTAAATCTAATCAAAAACAACCATTTCAATTCAGCTAATCAACAATCGCTACGCAAATGACTAGATAAAAAATTGTCAGTATTTGCAAGTTATGAATGGGGTAAAACAGTAAATCGAAACTCCCCCACCTAATCCACGGCACTAATTTGAATATAGACGGTAAATATTGTATTATCAACATAATGGGTTGTACGTATTATATACACTGCACAGTGTTATCCAATATTTACCATACCGTAATATTTTAGCAAAGATTACAAGATCTGGGCATGGTTAATGGATCATTCAATTACTTGACATACCGTCTGCCATCACAGTAAAATATAGTACTAAGGCTTTGATGGCAAGGTGGTAGCGTGCTTGAACTTGTGCAAGTCTCCACACGTCATGCGATCGCAGACGTGTCGTAATTCAGCACAGGTATTAATTTACTCAATGAGGCGACTGAAGAGGTCAATCGAATACATACATGAAATTGTTTGTATACGATTAACCATTTGAAAAAAAATGTTGGGACATTAATTTTACCTTGGAATGCTTCAAAACTCCTATTTGCTCTTCCACCACCGAGTCCCGGTTTTTATCAAGAAATCCGTCCGCTTGGTATTCAACATTGTCGGCGAAGTGGTGGATTATGTATGACGTACAACCAAATCTCGCTTTTGCGAAATGTTTATACTTTCCGCATGTCTTTATCAATTTATCTACCCAGCTCTGGTCACTACCATTCGGCATCTGGAAAATTCACAAAATAATGCAAATGATTACACAAATGATTAATTATATTATCTATGTTCGTTTTGCGACCAACCCAGATTACCTCTGATATTACACTCGATAATAATTCATAAGCCCCTGTGATTTGGATGCAAAGTAATATTGTGGTGTATTTCAACAGTCAGTCAAAAAAGGCTCCTTCTCGGGATTGAGGGGTCTGCCACAAGGTATAAAGGGCCATAGAGATTGTTAAAGCAAACTTAATAATAAACAGATTTCTAAGTATTAACATATTTTAAATTTTACTTATACATACCCTACATTCTTCATCCAAGAGATCAAGTATTCCCAATTTACTTTCAATGAGATCAATACAGGGCTGGTTGTCATAGAAGTTTATAAATTTCCACTCTATTCCTTCTTTTAAATATTCTTCTTGCTCTAATTTGAACACGTGCTGCAAAAATACCCGTAATTAATGCGCACAGTAATACAAATAGACACAGAAACAGACAGAAATAGAGATGCATATACATAGGTCAGCCATTCTATAAAATTCATATAACCCTGAGTTCTGTCTCCAGATAAATGCGGGCTCTCCCATATTATTTCACTGATAACTTTCTGCCCCTATCACATCGCTGAAAAACACGGTCTCGTACAACAAAATGACATAGATATGTATGTTTCTTAATTATTTTAATTAATATTAAGGCGTGGGACTCCGCCTGTCTTTTCCTACTGTAACCATACCATTGGTCATGGCTTCATGGACACGGCAAAATCAAACCACATGAGAATTTTTCTCTGAATAATCCAAATTATGGCTACATTCAGAAGCCCGTATTCACTAACATGGTGCTTTACAGGGAGCTATGGAATCCTGTCCCACTGCAGCAATGGAGATAGTACTGGACTTCCCACCCCTCCATGTTGCAGTGGAAGCTTCAGCCGAAATGGCATTATTAGGAGTGGAAGGGCAATTAAGAGAGACTCAGCCTCTCTGACTACGTCTGACCACTGCCTGGATATGCCAAGCGATAGAATCCATCCTAAATACTGTTTTAGGAGGGAATTCGAAACTATATTAGGGACAATGAAAGAATGCTGCGAATCAGCAGGAATTCTCAATAGTCACACAATCAAGTGGTTTACTGATGGCTCTAGGCTAGGAAGTACAAAACCAAGAACAGGCCTTGGCGTCTTCGGTCCTGGGGTTAAATATCTGGAGTCTTTTGGGGAGGCAACTATAGTCTTGCAGATTCTGCAATGAAGGTGCGGAGGACCTGCGATGCGATGCGATGCTATCGCACAAAGAAGAGCAGCATGCTCGGGAAGCTTGCAGTTACATGTAAACGACCTACCACTTCTGAATCCCCTCAAGATCCTGGCTCTCCTGAGGGAGATAGGCGAGATAGGCCTCGAGAAAGTGATGTAGATACTTTGTTGTAGGGGGCACAATAGGCCAATAGGCTTAAGTGCACACAGGCAACACCTGTACCCCAATTAATAAAATAAAAAATAAAAATAAATAAGGCGTGGGACTCTTTTGAGGATATGCGCCGGAATTATTGGAAAGAAAAAGTTCTAAACCAAACCATAGAGTACCGGTAGAAAATAGACTTGAGAGATGACCTGGCTGATGTCTATTGCCTTGAGTCTTTTATATGACAGCATGATGGTTGTCAGAACATCGCAGACTACTCATAAATAGGCTTGAAACACAGTACTTTGTGGCGTTTCGCATGGGTCAAGATAATAATCTTACTTGGTTAAACTGCTGCTGTAGCTTTTCGTTGGCATAATTTATACAAAACTGCTCAAAACTGTTCATTTCAAACGTTTCGAATCCATAAATATCGAGGACACCAATGAATCTATGCTCCGAGCCCTCCTTCTTATGTACAAGTGCAGAATTTACTACAGATACGATCCAACTAAACAACTCTGAATACATGTGCTTGGAAAGTGCATCTCGGGCAGATATAGCCTGAAAGGTAAAAACTTAAAACGATTAAATCACAGAATCTGAAAATTGAGTAAATGCGTCTTACGACGAACAACATCACAGATCAAACACTGCTTTTGTACCTTTTTTTACCCCTCTACCAAACATTTCATATTTGACAGAATATTTTATTGAAATCTTTGATGAATGAGTAGATTCTTACATGTGAAACGCTCGAAACATGAAGTTCTGAAACACAGCTGGGCCTTTGTTCATATGCTTGCTACTTAACTACTATTTATTTGATCCCCTTATAACCATAGTACAATAGTAAGTGCAACTTACTTGGTTAAGAGACATAGGTTTGTTGAAGATTTCTTTGGTAGAAATGATTTGACGATTGCACAGCCAACGTCTCATCTCAGATGAGTCCACATCGAGAAGATCCGAAAATATTTTTAACGATTTTTCATTTTGCTGGAATAAAAAATGTGCAGTCATTAATTTCCTATAAGGCCGGTAGTGAACTTCAACACTAGGACAATACCGTTATTTAAATTCAATAAAATAGCTTACGTTATATTTCGGGGCCTTTATAAATAAATAAATAAATCATGACTTTTACTCTATTATTATTTAGTCTTTAAGATCAAAATAAGTCACGTTTTTTGCCCTAACGCAAAATCACCAGGCTTGCCAGGTAAACGATGAAAATCTACTTCTATCCTACCTTTTATACATAACGAAAACATTTACACTACGTGTTGATAATTTTTATTTTATTATTTTTGGGTAGATTCAACTGCAAAATGTCGTCACACTCGAAATTCATCAGTCAAATAAAAAATAAGGCAATTAATACGGCTGATCTTTACCAGTTTCTTAAAATCACAATCACACATATTTTACCTTTATGGCACTTCCTTCGTCAAGTTGTTCCATGGTGACATTACCTAAATGTAAAATTCCAGCTAGAATTTTGAAAAGATTCTCTTGATCTGTTCTTGAAAACCCCAGAACATTCAAAGCTTGTACAGTTTCTTCAAAGCTTTCCAGATCGTTCACTCCATCAACATAAGGGCTTTCACCCTGATTGAGAAATGAGAAGTCATTTTGATGCGCTGGAAAAGATACAAAAAAGATTGCAATTTGTGTTTTTGTTGCGCGGTCAGCTGAATCGGTGCATCTGTTACTAAAAGTGTTTAAATGACTTTTCGAAAAAGGTGCCAGCAGCCATTGGAATGACTGAGGCGCGTTTTATGCAACTCCACGCAAAGGTTTTTGAAATGAAATTGGAGGAATTTTAAAGGTTTTTTTTATATCAATTTTTGCCTAAAATCAGCTCATCACAAATTCGAGAACATACTCACCTAATTGAAGGTGGGGTAGTTTGTCTCTTGCAGCACAGAGCTGATAAAAAATGTGATAATTGCGCTCTCCCTGCGCTTGAAAAACCACCCTGCTCTTTTCCAACAAGTAAGTTCGCATCGAAGCACCCACTATATGGTAACTTTTGTTAAATTTTATTTCTATGAATTTCCCAAACCTTGACGAATTGTCATTTCTAGTGGTTTTAGCGTTTCCAATAGCCTGAAAGTTAAAATCTCTAATAAAGTATGATTGCTCAATCTCCCGACGGTTAGATGAAGAAGAATTCGATTTTCTCATTTTATCCTCTACATGACACCAGCAAGTCACTAAAACCAAGTAACGGTTTCTTGCCTAGCATTCAGAAACTAACCATAGTAAAGCATTTTAAGAAGCATCCAGAAGGGGGGAAACTTTAAAGGTAACCCTTAAAAGAAGTTACATTTAAAAGTAAACCTTAAAGGTGTATACAACCAGACTAGGCTCGAGTTAAGTTTCTTTTTATTATAAAACTGGCCAAATTCTAATCGAAATTATTTTAGCAATATTAGGTACTTATATGAGAAGCATATATGCAAAAGGCGTTTTGTCACTTGAAACTAAATGCAGGAGGCACAAAACTTTTAAATTTAAGAGGACATGCTACGTAGAAAATGAGCACCCCAAAATTTGTTGTTTTTATTGCCTTTTTTTGTTTTATTTAATTAAAAAAGCAAGTCATTAATGATTTGGCTCATGGAAGCTGTAGAAGACTACTTCATGCATCATATAATAGGAAATATTACATTTTTGGTACCTTAGTTCTTTTATAAATACCAGACAGGACTAAAATTTCGCGTATTCTGGGATTTTTGGAAGAACTACTAAACCGAAAAGAAAAAATACCCGATTATATGATGCACGAAGTAGTCTTATACAACTTAGATAAGCCAAATTTTTAATAACTTGGTGAGTTAATTCAATAAAAAATGAAAAGTATTTAATTTTGGGGGGCCAATTTTCAACGTAGCATATCCTCCTAAATGCTTCTACATTATGGGATGTGATATTTTTATTAATATTCTTTGATATCTGGCAAGCGCATTACATTTATTATTACTAATTTTTTTGTAGCAGTCAATGCGACGAATGCAGTGATACCACCAACTGAAAAATTATTTTTTGTGACAAATCGTCTTTTGCATTCATAATATTCATATATGAAAGTCATTCTTCATACATTGTCATTCTTCTAGTATAATACATTGATTAATATTCGTTAGTAAAGTAGAAAAAAAAACACATTAATATACGAAATTAGTATTTACCTCCATTATCGGACTTGATGAGAGAACTTTCTTCTCTACCTGAGTATCTTGGGATGAACCACCAACCGAAGCGAAATATCGCATCACATATTTAGCTGATACTGTCTTTCCCGCGCCGGATTCGCCCGAGACAATAATTGACTGATCCCTGGCCTCCCTAAAAAAAATTAGGCGTTACATATGATTAGCTAGCCTATATTACTTGCATGAAATTTACATGTAAATTACTTAAGAGGATATGCTACGTAGAAAATTGGCACCCCAAAATTAAATACTTTTCATTTTTTATTTAATTAACTCAGCAAGTTATTAAAAATTTGGCTCATGAAAGTTGTAGAAGACTACTTCGTGCATCATATAATCGGGTATTCTTACTTTTCGGTTTTGTAGTTCTTCCAAAAATCCCAGAATACGCGAAATTTTAATCCTGTCCTGCCTGTTCTGGTATTTATGGAAGAACTAAGGCACCAAATATTTAATATTTCTTATTAAATGATGCATGATGCATGTAGTCTTCTACAACTTCCATGAGCCAAATCTTTAGTGACTTGCTTCGTTAATTAAATAAAAAAATAAAAAGTCAATAAAAACAGCAAATTTTGGGGTGTTCATTTTCTACGTAGCATGTCCTCTTAAACTACGGTACTACCGGACTCCCTACCTTGAAATGGCTGATATTTTGAATGTGCTTAGACATGTTAAAAATAACCCTAATCGGATTTTAAATTGTCTTGGGGCAGCTCAGTAGTGGAATAAATTACGTAAAGAATAGCTGAAGCTCACTGGACAATATTGGGTTACATTGCAGTATAGCATGACTTAAGGAATAGCTGTAGCCGACATGACAATGTTCTGGCTACATTGCAATAGTGCATGATGGGGTTTTGGCTACAAACCTTTCCAGTCGTGTGTACGCTTCTTCAGCAACTGCAAAAATGTGCGGATCCAAGTCTCCCTGGCTTTTACCACGGTAGGTCCATATTGTATCGTTGTCGTAGATGTGGAGATCGTCATACGGGTTGATTGCCACTAAAACGATCCCTGTAACAAATACATTATTGTCAAATGCAAATTTTTCAACACTAATTGGCATGCAACCTTGAGGAGAAGAAATTGCATTAATGCCTAACGAAGTAAAAGTACTCACCGCAATAAGTATATATTGTAGAGAGAGTGCAAAATCGATGATTTAAATTGTGAAGCACTGCGGGTTCGTGGAGATAACTAAGTGCCGTCAAATCGTTTTCTCCTAGGAGTATTTCTGGATTTCGCAGAGGAGGTAAATCGGCATCGGTACCGATTTTGAGCTCTTGTGTACGTCCATCCTCGAATTCCACCTTGAGAGTGTTCGAGACATAATCGACCACTTCCGCAGGTTCCCAGACTAAAACGGGGTGCTGAATCCATATTCGAGCTCCCTGAAGTATGAAAAAAGTTAGACGATTGGCTACATAAAGTATAGTGAACCAAAATTTACGAAGATAAATGCGCATTAAGCATTATTTAATTTTAATATTGTTCGATTGCAAGCATTGTTGGCTTACGAAGCTATAAACCTCAAGATAGCAACTAAAGCTACTTGTATAGATAAGTGACCTCGGATTGAGAATAAGAATTACTGTATGAACGACATACTGCGGAATTGTTGTTGCTAGGGTAATTTATGTATTATTCTCTCCAGAGGAGATCACAAGTCTAGCCTAATGAGGTGGGAAACTGCGATGCGTGCAAGGGAACTTAGTCTGAACTCAGAAAATAATGATTGTTGATTCGGCAGAACAATTTCACAACAATAACATGTTTTTCTTATTTTGGGGTAGGTTTTTGCTTATGCGCTCAAGTCTATCGTGCCCCCTAGAGAGTATTACTACTACTTTCTTCCCCAAGACGTTTTGCCTATTTAAAAAAGTAATAGTTGGAATGGGACTTACATTGTCTGTTGAGTAAGTAGTCATTAGAGGCAGAGGGGTCTCACAGTCACTGAAGAAAATTTGTCAGAGGAAGGGGGCGACGTTCTGATGACTACTGACACAACAGACAATGTAAGTCCAACTAACGCTTTGTTAAATACTACTGCACGATTGCCATTATCCTTAACCAATAGATTTTTTTTAAGCTAGGATTTAGCGGGAATTCGACCTTTTTCACACTTTTCTTAGCTCTGTTGGTAGCTGAACCAAGTCCTATTTTGCTTCGATATGGTCTGGGTTTGCGTTACAATAGTGAAGCCGCTAAAAAACAGTCTCACACAGTCGTCAATTCCCTTCCGATCTGAGCAAGAGTGGCAAGTCTGGCAGGTTTCTGTCAGTTTTGGCAATCTATAGCACGTAAACGGTCATTGAGATCATTGTAGATTAAGGTGCACAGCATTCAGATGGCTGGGATTACATCAAACACTCGCACTTTTTGTGAGAACCCACTTCAAGCACATTATATAAATTTCTCAGCCACTAATCTTACTCTACCATTAGCAAATACCTTAACACCTCAGATCAGAAGGGAAAGATGAGAATTGATTATCAAGACCTCCTCGTGAACTTCTGCAAATGTGGGTCTTTGCCCCTTTTCGCCATCAAAGTGGAGGATGCCTTGTTCGTCCGCTCAACTTAAAACGCTCTCGATGCCTTTTTTTTAAAGCCACCATCTTCAGCTGTATCGAAATATTCGGTCTTGCAAGAATCTGAATTCAACTACCGGCTAATTCTTATTACTATTACTACTATAGTAGATACTAATACTACTATTACTTATTACTAGGGCGAAGTCTCCCGACAAAAGCCCAACATTTTCTTCATCATCGGTTGAAATAAAAATTAGAATCCGTGCCCAAACTGCGGCTAATCAATAAACTATTATTTCTCACCAAACGTAACCAACTCAAAAGGCGAAACAACTAGATAACATGTGGTTTGAAATAGGACATGCTTCGAATTCCATCTCTAGATATTCATTAAATTGATGTCATATTAAAAAAACATGTTTTTTTTGCCAAGTAGTAAAAGAAATAACCTCAATGCGGTTATGTAAACGTTTTGAAAAATAATGAACGAAGACAAGTCAGCTCCAACCAGTTTGCCCACAATGTGGGCGTATTGACCTTGATGTCAATACAACTAAACTACTTATTTTATATTTGCTCACTGTACAATATTAGGACTACTGCATATTATTATTCAAATGCTAAAAAGGATTAATTAAGGGAGATTTCTAAATCTTTTGTTAAAAAGGAATGTCCGTCTATTTTTTGGACGAAATTAATCAACTTAATTCATTGTTATCCAGCCCCACTTAAAATTTACAGTATAAGAAAGACGTCGGATGAAAAATTTACAAGCAATCAAGTTTTTTCAAAAAGCATGCTTTATACGCGGCCGATTTACTACTATTATATAAAATATGCACTTATCGTTTTCCAATTTTTTTTAATTCTAGTCTCGTTTTATCAAGGGGGCCCTATGGAGGCAAATAAAATAAAATGTACCTTACTTAGGAATAGCTTAAATGCAAAAGCATATTATATTTTTATATTTTTGAAGTAGGCTATCTATCGAAGTTCCCAAGAATATTAATGGTATTTTTTGCCTTTTAAGATCATGGGGCAATTTATGTTATAGCCTATATTGCCAGTTAAACGCTCAGCTTAAAATATCACTTCGGACGCTGTGATAATTTAAATGTACGAAATTTTGAACTCCATATAGCAAGTACAAATACGAGGAATACAAGGAATCAATAATAAGTACCTTGATATAACAATTGGCGTAATCAGCGGCCTTGAAAAAGGTCATAAACCGCTTTTGGTCAGTCTCCAAGTCAGCATCTTTCTTTTTTCTTAAAGACAACCTCGACCAGCCTTTAACATTAGCAACCCGAAGCATGTCAATCACCAGACCCAATTATTATTGTTTTCCATCACCACTCACTTTTTTACGAAAATATACAGTACTAAACCCCCCACACTAACAAGCCTGGGCAGAGAACCGTCGATCACTGGAATTTTCAAATTTTCCCAACAATAAACTGATAAACAGACGGTTTTCGCGGCTAATTAAGCAAAGGTGACACGGTCATCTAAAAAACAAGTCTCTGGTAGATTACATAACATTCAAGAAGCCGCAAGGGAATGCGATATTAGTCCAGAAGGGGCCTTTGTCCATACGTGGGACGACGTACGGACAGCTGATATAAATGTGCAATAAAATTGTTGACCTCAACCTTGTGGTAATTTTCAGGGGGATAATATAGCTTCTTTAAATGCCTAACGGGGGATTAAAAGGCATACTTTTTGTAAGTAGCTTAATGTACTTAGTAAACTAAATCATTCTCATTCGTCCAATTTGAAGGTTCCGTATGCATGATTAGAAATATCTGAACAAATATATTGCATGTAATAGGGCTTCGATTTTTACTTGTTGTAATTTACATTATAAGAGCAAATGGACATTTTCGCATGTTTTATATTTATAAATGACTGAGTTATGGCCTGATACATTGACTTTATTGTCCCCCGCACTTTCCGTTTTTTTTCACAAAGTAAAATTTCGCAGGAAATTTCAATCGTAGTCATAATTGATATCTCAAAAAGTTAAAAAAATGTTCCTCGTTATTTAAGGCGCTTAATCCACCGACGTCAATAATCGCTATTGACGTCTGTGGAATAACCGCCTTATAAATAATGTAGGAGGCCTATGTGTTCCAGTTCCAAATATCAGTTTGGAACTCATTCGAAAAATCAAGTTTTATAACTGTGGCTGATCGGCGTTAGTGACGGTGATAGACATAGGGTTGCCAACCGTACTCTATTTCAGAGTATTGTACTCTTTTTCTCATTTACTCATTTTATAGTAAATATACTAAGTACTCTTTTTTGAAATGCAGTACTCTTTATTTTCCTTCTCAAAAGTCAGATGTACTTTATTTCGAGAAAAAAAAGTTGGCAACCCTAGATACACATCAAAGCGTATTTGACTAAAACAGTGAGCAAACAACTACATGGATTTCAATGAAATTCCGAAATCCATGGGGTCGTTGGCATTGGGCAAGGGACCAATGGGCCACTTGAAGTAGGCCTAGGTTAATAAAAAGTTCTTCGGGACATTTAAGTAAATAAAAATAAAGCAGAGTTAGTCACGCTGAAAATATGAAGTGAAGTGAGAGTTGAAAAATAATAAGCCTAAATTTAAATGTGATATTCGCTTGGAAAAAACAAATCTGAGAGCATCCTATAGGTACTTCAGACAGACAGCATCACTTCATGAGAAAATAATGGTTCCCGAGATTTTAATTCAATCAGCCAAAGTAAAATAGACCTGGGGGAAATCCAGCACTTAACGTAACAGCGATGTTGGCTGTTGTAGGCTATACTGCAGAGTGCAGACAATTGAATTACTGTATAGGTACTGTTTCATAGAAAATATTGTTAGTTTTCAAAATAGAAATTGATATTTACAATTTTTTACAATTTCCACTGAAATATAGGTTAATTTTATATTCGGAAATTATTAATTGCCACAAGGTTTCCACTTCCTTTACGAAGGTTCACACTCAGCGTCTAATTACTGCAATTAGATTACACTTAGCTACTCTAAATGCGGCTCCCGTCAAAAATTTTAGGCATCACATCATAGTGGTTCCGTTCCGTAGTGATCCACTGACAAGTGACAGCTGACAACGTTTCAGTAACCCCACATACTAGCCAGATCATAAACATTTCTAAATTCTAACTGGGCGCGTTTCAGACATCAATCAATCAATCAAAATTTATTTCCAAAATAAATTTTTTTACAGTTGGATGACTCTAGCCCACTGACGAATATAGTATAGAGAATGTTACACTGTACGATACAAGTAACTCAATACATACCGTACCCGAAATGTGTTCATAATAAAAATAATATAAATAAATAAATAAAAGGACTAGACGGGGTTTTTAACGACTTAAGCCTACTTATGGTGCTCCATGCCATGCCCCCATGGATCATCGGATTTTATTTATATTATTGCCGTATGCATATTTGGCCATTGACAAATTGTTACACATCCTCGATGTCAACCTACACCCACTAACAGCAATAATGGACGAGCTGAACTTATCATTGACACAATGTAACAGGAGTAATCATGAAAGAAGTTTACATAAGCTGCTACATCTCTTTTATTCTCTATCCGATAAAATAGATAGGTAGGTACCCTACGACTCATAACTGACTTTAAATAATAATGTTAAAACAAATGTTATCTGCTTATTTATTAATCCACTTCTTATCTCACAAACATCCAGCGTACGCACAGCTACCGCATGACATTACACTCTTAGGCCTGATTGAGCAGGTAATAATTTTAGGCCACTTAAGATACAATACAGTTCAAGAGGATACAACTTTCCCAATTAATTAGAGGAATATACTCAAATCATTGAACTAGAAACCACGAAAGTTCCTATCATTTTTCTGTAATAAAGATAAATTATTGCAATGAAAATATTGATCTGCCGTTTGGAACAGATAAGTTAGTCAGTAACACGTACACAAAGGAGATAACTGGCAATTGTCAGCAAGAATACACCTGACCTTACCTTACAATACAGCTCTTTTGTCGTCATTGTCTGCTTTAAACTACGTTAATAAAGAAATGAATTAAAGTTATCATAAATAAACTGGAAAATTAAACTACGAATGTACAACATTTACAGCTGGTTTTGACGACTGGAAGGGAGGGCCAACACAACAAAGTTGTTACATTTTTGGTTGGCGTTCTGACATAAAATTTTAAATTCTCCCGCCATTTCCACTGCAGAGTATCTAGGCTATCAGGAACTTTCGTATAGAAATCCAACATGGCAAAATGCATAGTGAACTTAGGTGCCCATTCCATTGACCGGCTAGGGCTATTTCCAACAACGGTGACGTGGTAGCAGACATTCAAGACTTAGGTGGCGATTCCACTGACCTCGCATTGCAGAAGTGACGGAAATGTTTATTTTCCTCTATGCCATAGTTAAAATTGATCAATGATCAAACAGTAAAGTCACAAACAAACAAACTAAAATTAAAAAATGGCTTCATGGGATATGTTAATTACAAACATTTTAATAGATTTCTATTAAAAAAAAAAAACATTTCCGTCAATGTCATTTGCAATCTGCAATGCGAGGTCGGTGGAAACGCCACCTAAGTCTTGAATGTCTGCTACCACGTCATCGTTGTTGGAAATAGCCCTAGCCGGTCAATGGAATGGGCGCCTTATAGACATTACCAATAACGCCTCAACAGAGTTTTGAATCATATAGGTGCCCATTCCATTGACCGGCTAGGGCTATTTCCAAAAACAGTGACGTGGTAGCAGACATTCAAGACATAGGTTGCGTTTCCACCAATCTCGCATTGCAGAATGCAAATGACATTGACGGAAATTAGAATTTTTCTTTTTATAGAAATCTATTAAAATGTTTGTACTTAACATATCCCATACGAAAGAGATACAATGCACCCCGATCTATAAGTATGCCGCGCCAACAAGGTGCCCATTCCATTGACCGGCTAGGGCTATTTCCAAAAACGGTGACGTGGTAGCAGACATTCAAGACTTAGGCGGGGTTTCCACCGACCTCGCATTGCAGAATTGACGGAAATGTTTATTTTCCTCTCTGCCATAGTTAAAATTGATCAATGATCATACAGTAAAATCACAAACAAGCAAATTAAAATTAAAAAATGGCGTCATGGGATATGTTAAGTACAAAAATTTTAATAGATTTCTATAAAAAGAAAAATTCTAATTTCCGTCAATGTCATTTGCATTCTGCAATGCGAGGTCGGTGGAAACGCCACCTAAGTCTTGCATGTCTGCTACCACGTCACCGTTTTTGTAAATAGCCCTAGCCGGTCGATGGAATGGGCACCTTAGGTAAGAGCAGGTATAGGCTCGCGCTGTTGTGTAGCATCACTTTTAAATCGCAGTGAGGTGGAGGCCTTGTTGAATTATTCTATGGAAAACTCCAATATTCACATATTTTCTTGGTCATTTTGTACACAAACATGCAGGCTAAACTCTAAAGCATATGTCTTAAGTTTCGAAAAGAATAGCCTACTAGTGAAGGCTAATTCATAATAATTATGTGCGTCCTAAAAGATAAAGATGGCAAACCGCAAAATTAACTACAGGCGTTTGTTTGTTTGCCAACGCCTGCTTTAAGCAACTTTGTCAGCCTGGTGGCATCATATTTTTTCCACATTGGACCAAATAAATGAATAAATAATGTAACTAATATGTAACTTCTTATGCATACGGTACCGTACCATTGACAATCGCTCCATTCAACCAGTGCAGCCATTTGAAAAAAAAGTACTAATGTTACTATAAATTGCAATCTTTCCCTTAATTACAATACATTCTCTTACTTTTCCTTGCTGTAATTACTGCCTTACTAATAATATTACAAACATTCATCAAACAAAGGGTTAGTCGGACTTGCATTGCCTGCTGCGTTAATATTCAAGAGGCAGGGGCCTAACAGTCATCGAACAATTATGGCGGAGCCCATTGCCAGGCGAAGGGGGCGACGTTTCTGAAGTGGGTGCTGCTTCCATAATCAGGCTTAGTCCTGATAAGGACTGATGGTTTCTTGATGATTGACTCATTGCTCTTGTATTCTACTCTGAATAATTGAGTAAATCCTATCCCTTTGAGGATTCGTACTACCAACTCCGATTGAAATGCAAGCTCTCTAACCACTCGACCCTTGCCAATAATATTACACCATTGCCATTAACCTTTACCAATAGACGACAAACATGCATTTCAAATAGGAAGGAAGTCACAGAATGTAAGCTAATTGCATCAAATGGAAGCATACAGTATGTAATATATTTGTGATAAATAAGTTCCTAAGTACAAACACTACACACGTTCACAGTTTACATTCATTTCACACATTCTAGGAATACGACGTCTGCCCGTTTGTCCTCTGGTGCTCTTCAACGTCTGAAATAAATAAGAGACTGTAGAGAAAGAATGGTATGGGAAAATGGATTCGAAACGAACCCTTCCACCTTGCCAGACGAACGGATTTGGTAAAGTACTCAGCATGCCACCCCTGTTTCCACACCTATAAATATTAGGTGCATTCTTGTCCTACACTCGTCTTGCTTATTAGGTACTGACTAACACATCCCATCCGTCTATGATCCTACAACCCCTGCTAGGTGGAGACTCGAGTTGGATAGATACGAGGTACCTGTTCCCGCCCATTTATCTATATCTTCCTTTTTCTAATTTCTATGCCTGTAGAGGCCTTCTAGGAAGAAGGTGAATAGGTACTTTGTACCTCTATGTGTTGTTATATGATAACATACGATATTAACATAAAGGACATTTTTTATTCCGTTTAAAAATATTAATCGTATAAAAGCAATTGAATAAATATATCCAAAAAACCTCTTCTGTCGCCTCTTTAGGTAATACCTGTACGACAGCTCTCTGATCGCATGGTGTGAAGAGACTCGCACAAATAACACCTAGGTACACCATGCTAACGAAGGCCCTATCTACTATAACGTATATCCCATTTAAGTAGTCCTTAGAAATTTCATTCCCTCTTTATTGAATCTAGAGGTTAGGGTACTAAAAATTGAGCTCTTGTTTTCTATACTACTCCATTTTTCGATTTGGCCATTTAAGGTCATACATGCATACATACATGGCCATCTAATGGCAGGAAAACCGGTATTCACCCCCCCCCCCCCCACCTCACACCTTACCCCATCATCTCCACAATAATCTCACTTCCGTGGACACTACAACCCAATGATATAACTAGACGCAAACTACCCGCACCTCACCTTACCCCATATTCTCTGCAATAGTCTCACTGCCGTTGCCTCCACAACCCAATTTTTTAAATCTATAAACCTTGTCGCACAACTTTACATCATTAATCAAAAATTCACAGTATATACTCTAAAACACAAACCACAAAACTGTTTTATGGGAAGGCGTAACAACACTACCTCCAGACAGTCTCCGAACCCACTAGAAATTCTCCAGAATTCGGAGGATTCTCCTCTAAATATTTTATCACAAACCCATATGAATTAATGAAAGAATTTATTTATTGTCAAATCATAATGTATAAATGTAAAAAAGAAAAATCAGCATTAAGTGCCCTTAAGGGACTTGGGTTGCTGAATGAAATCTAACAACGCAAGTTTACAGTTGGAGTTTAACCTACGGCTTGGCGACAATTCTCCTCCTTTTGCGACCAGTATTATCAGCCGAAACGATTGAATATATCTTATGGGATTGCACCACACCACAAGGGTCGGACTTTTAGCTGATGTAGTACCCCGGTTTGCTATTGGCCTAGCCAAGTGACCGTTAATGTATATTACTATTATATTGGTACCCTATTAAGAAAATGCCAAATTATTCGCCTTAATTACCTTAAGGTGAAGATAAACAATATTCTACGTAGTACTGACAACAGCTCGTCTTTTGTCGCTCAATACAGCACTATCTTTGTTCTTCTTTTTTAGAGTAGCTGGGTCCGTCGTTGAGGTCCCGTGGCTGTTCTTGCTCCCCGCCAGACTTTCTTGTTCTTTTAGTTTTGTCCAAGTGGGCCCCAATGCTTTCGCAAAATGGTCATCCACTGAAAAACAATTCGATTTAAAAACAAAATTGGAGATGTCAGGAGAAAAGACAAATAAATCCATTTGGATTTTATTTATTGGGTACTATAAACACTGTATATATTATATTATATATTATTGTATAGCTCTATAGCTATAATTTCGTTTTTTTTACTATCCTTAAGGCTGAACATAAAATCTGATCTGTGTCATGACATGTACAGCCTAGACAGCTGTGGGAAAATGTGGCATAAAATTCGAGTTCCTTTGCTAGTATGGTTAGCTTGAGATCAAGGGCGAATGCCTGGATTGTACTATTAGCCTATTAATAAATTCTCTTACTACGTTGGGTTTTGGGCTAAATCTGCTAGACGAATAAACAAGCTAAAGCATGGGTTTGAATCGCTAGGAAGTCTAAATACACCTAAAAAGTCTGCATTCACCAGTGGGACAGGCCAGAAAGCCAAAGAAAATAACCAAATTAAATGGCTGCACATGACATACATAATTTAGCGTCACTACGAAATAACCGATACTGAACTAGTCTGGCCCTTTCGATTTTACAGTTGAGTAATTAAGAGGCATCAGAATTAAAAGCGAAATCGCCTAACATGGAAGCTCACCCGAAAGTCCTGTTGGATCTGAACTGGAGGTGGAGTCTGTACGGAGATCAGTTTTGACAGGAGAGAAAATACTAGAATATTCTTTCCCAAGGGACCTCCGAAAATGTTCGTCAATAGCAGGATCACAGACGTCCTCTGCAACATAATAATAATAATTGTTAAAGGCCCATTTTCAATCGTAGAATCTTACATTTAATTTCATTTTGTTAGATGGCTAAAGAGTGTACAGCCCGTAGGAACGTGGCAGCCCGAAATTTAATAATTTTTATTTTGTATTTAATTAACTAAGCATGTTATTAAAGATTTGGCTCATCAATGTTGTAGAAGACTACTTCATGCATAATATAATAAGGTATTTTTAGTTTTCGAAATTGTAGTTTTTTATAAAATCGATTATACGTGAAAAGTTATTGTTTATAAAATATTTGCATGTTTCTGAAAAAACTACAATTTCGAAAATTAAAAATACCTTATAATATACAGTATATAATATATGATGCATGAAGTAGTCTTCTACAACTTTGATGAGCCAAATCTTTAATAACATGCTCAGTTAATTAAATAAAAAATAAAAGGTATTAAATTTCGGGCTGTCAATTTCCTACGGGCTGTACACTCTTAAAGGCTTAAATATTTTGTAGCTTACAAATAGGTTTCTTGCCGAGCCTGGAGGCTTTTCTGGCCCAATGAGAAAATGCATTTCAACTTGTCAATTGTTCAAAATATTTTCTTTTTCTTTTTAATTAACTGGCCAAGCGGTCGCATAGAGCCTCAGATAAGCCACTGGTGTAGTTTCTTTCATTAGCTAGTCGAAGCTAAATGGCAACCAAGGCAGCATTGCAACAAATAGTAAGGTAAGTATATGCTATAGTTGAAAAGACAGATGTTTCCGTGCTTAATAATGCAGGTAGCAGGTAGGGTAGTTAATGGTGTTCTGAATTATTTTACCATAATTTATGCGGATATTAGTCAGGGGAAATAATGCTAGGCTAACACGCACCATTTAGTAATTTTGTTCAGAAAAGGGCAGGTGGTAATTACACGTTTCTCTTCGATACGAGGCTGCCTTTTTCGACTATCTAAATATTAGTTAGTCCCAGTACTCATACACATGCAATCTTATTTAGAAATCTTCATATTTCACAGTGTGAAATGGTGGTTATTACAGTTACTATAATATAATATAATACTCATTTCAGAAGTCATAAACGTCCCCAGTCTGCCAGTCCATTTCAAGTATTTTTTTCAATTATTGTTTTTTATGAACTGTATATACTATATAATACCTAGGTATAAACTGTATGCATGCATTGGCATCCCTTGGAAACACATAACCTAGCTTCACGTTAGCTGGCAGGAGTTGCATGCAGAAAAATGGCGGGAGTTGCCATGATCTGCAGTTTCAGTGACAGCCAATAGGAACAACCCATCAGAACGTGCAAACACTTGCTCACATTCGATGGGAAATAGTGAGAGTGTGTGAGACGGTTGATGAATAGTTACGACACGGGGACGAAATCGACAACTATTAATTCTAGGCTTATCAAATAATAAAAACGACCCGGCATTCTTGACGCAATATGTCGCCAAACGCATAGAAACAAAACGCCGGCTGTCTGGTAAAACCTCGTAACTAACATTTTTAACGAAAATGAGTTTATGCGCGAAACTTGTTCATAATTTGAAAAGCCATAGTTTCATAGTGGAATTACAAAAATATCTTCAGTCTTCTTAGAGAAAAAGCAAGAAAACAATTTCTTCTAAGTGAATTGGCGCGCGGTTTGCATTAGTTCTTCGCTCTCCTGTAATCTTGGTAAAATTTCAATTACGAGGTCTTACCAGATAGCCGAAAAAATGTTTACATTGTATAACACAACAGTTTAAAGTTCACAAAAATAATTCAGCAACATTGCCTAGTCTCATTTTTCTATTATCTCAGGATTTCGAGCTTTGGGCCATTGAATATGATAATGATATATAAGCGAATGCTCGCATACATTCGTATAAACTGTATATCATTAGTAACTGTTGATCGCGTAACACTTGCACTGTATGCCTCAGTCAACGTACCGTGATTCTTCTGCTATGGCGTATGGCGCAACTCAGCGCTAAGATTTTGGAGATTTCTTGATGGACAGGTCCGTTCTTCAGTGCTGTTAAGCCAAGGATGTTTTATACAAATTGGATGCGAAACTTTTCAGGATTCAGGCAGCCATTTGCACTAATATCTTTATTGCATGCTTGCAAAGCCTTTCCCGTTGTAGATAGATCTCATTATTAAAAATAATTGCTAAAGCTATAAAGGATCGTAATTTTAAGCAAGATTTACCCGTTTAATACTTAAAGTTATCATTTGAATTAAAAGGGAAAAATGCAATTAGATACATAAGAAGTAACGAAGAAAATTTGAATTTTGGAAACATTGCCTGCCGACTGGTAGGCTGTTGCGAGTCCATATGTTTAATTTATGTGACCATGTTTAAACCTACCCAAAGGTGGAGAAGGAAGAGGCGCTGGAGCCGCTTGTATCACACTGGGCCTAAGTGCATTGCATTTGTTGCGAATGCTCTGGTCATAGGAAGGGGGTGCTCTGTTGGAAAAGTCTATGGGGCCATCCCCCGAGGAGGTTCCTCTGCTATGCAAGTTCCCCCGTCTGTCTTTCCTCCATTTTGCACTTGGAAGTTCTTTACTTGAATATGTCCGGGCCTCATCTGTGCAGAAAAAGAAGAAGAATAAAACACAATCTATGACATGTAGAGTAGTGATATAGAGTCCGACTTTCACCAGAAAGGTTATTGGTTCGAGTCCCACACTTGCTACATTTTCTGGCCATGCTTCGGAGGGCATGTAAAGCAAGCGGTCTCGGCTTTCCTAGTAGAGTGTAAGAGAGGGCTCTATAGCCACTAGGTTAAAGAACAAAAAAAAGTCAACATTTATAATTAATTAATCCAAATGTGAGATTAATTAAAGGGAAAAGTGTCATACCATAGCTGTACTAAAATTATCTTTTTCCACGTAGGGTTAGGGATTAACTGACAATTCGGCACCATACCGGACTGTCATTATGCCTGAGGACTTCGGATTACCAGCCGTCTAACTTGTTCTTGCATCCCTTCTTTCCGGAACGGCATTTGCGTCCCTTTATACTACTATACTACAGCATGCTCTGAATGCACTTCAATTGTTCTTCTGTTTTTACAATTTAGGGATGAAAGAGAAATGGGATCATTAAAATTTATAGAGCGTAATCGATTTTAATAATATGCTCAATACACTACTTATGTATGTCTAGGTTATGGAGAGCTCGGGCCAACTTACTGTACGTAAAAATTCTGATAAATTGAGATTCGGTTGGCGTCACAAATATGCCAAATCGTCACTTTTCAATTACCTATTTAGTTTGATGTATTATATTTTTCCATTTGCACTGGTAAGCCTTCACACGAGAATAAAGTTAGTCTGCTGAGGTGGGGAGGCACATTTTGGTAATTCTTAGTCACATTATTTTTTAAACGAAAATACAGTGTTTGTATTAGGCTATTAAGTTAAGAGTGTACAGCCCGTAGGAAATTGGCAACCCGAAATTTATTACTTTTTATTTTTTATTTAATTAACTAAGCATGTTATTAAAGATTTGGCTCATCAAAGTTGTAGAAGACTACTTCATGCATCATATAATAAGGTATTTTTAGTTTTCGAAATTGTAGTTATTTTATAAAATCGCTTTTACGGGAAAAGTTATTGCTTATAAAATATCTGCATGTTTATGAAAAAACTACAATTTCGAAAATTAAAATTATCTTATAATATGATGCATGAAGTAGTCTTCTACAACTTTAATGAGCCAAATCTTTAATAACATGCTTAGTTAATTAAATAAAAAATAAAAAGGAATAAATTTCGGGTTGCCAATTTCCTACGGGCTATACACCTGTTCTAAAAAATAGGTACTCCAAATGAAGTGCTGAGATTAGATATTGGCCACCCTTGGATCACCCAAAAATCTGTAAGTTTATATTTTTTAATAATTTATTACGTGCTGTAAGTAACAAATATTTGGTACATCGCAATAGTTAGTTGAGGAATATTTCATACGCAGTGCTTTAAAGATTGTTTTAGTTACGGAGCTGTGATTTTTTTTTCGTGAAACTGATAGGGGAAAGAAATTTACCAAACTATCAAATTTATGGAAAAATATTAAT
The DNA here is from genome assembly GCA_963971405.1 of Psococerastis gibbosa. Taxonomy (NCBI): domain Eukaryota; kingdom Metazoa; phylum Arthropoda; class Insecta; order Psocodea; family Psocidae; genus Psococerastis; species Psococerastis gibbosa. The sequence goes on along the minus strand of OZ020489.1, from coordinate 19,553,082 downwards.
TGTATTATACCTAGGTATATGATATTATTATTAAAATAAAAAGAACACGGTAACGTACCTTACAATATGATGCATGAAATTTAGTCCTCTGCTAGTTGGATAGACCAAACCACAGAACCACATAATATACCTAGGTATATATGGACCAAACGTTTAAATAACTTAAGAGTAAAGAGGAGATGGTACCTACACAAAATATACCACCTCAATAAAAACCCCTTAAAACTCAATTGCATATTCTGGAGCGAACAGACCAATACATTGTAACAGTAGTAACAATGATAGGCCACGCAATGTATTGGAGCGTGAATTTTCCATAATTTCTTCAAAAATTAATTTTTTGCATAGAAACAATTTTTTTTTTGGGAAAGCAACCTGTTTGGTTTTGTTACTCTATTGAACACCTAAGACATACCTGAAGGTAGAAATCATCGATAGAAAGGTTCCGCAGAAAAATTATTTTTTAGTCATTTTTCATGAAAATTGAGTTATTTTTATTTTTTTACCCCCAGAAGCAAACTATCAAGGGGCAAGCGACCCTCCGCATTTTGTTAACATTAATAATGACTACAATATATGTGAATTAAAAAGAAATCGTTGGAGCCGTTTTTGAGAAACAATTTTTTTAGACGTTTTTTGAGAATAAAAATAAAACCCCCAAATTGAGTTACCCCAAAATAAAAAAATGGTCTCGAGGTATGATGAAAATCGGAAATCGATGAACAGACAGACAGACAGAGCGACAGACAGACATTTCGTAAAAACCACTCTTTTGGGTTCCTGGGACTTCAAAACGTGTTGAAATCTCAGAGTCGAAAAATTTGACCGTCACAAAGCTTTCCTTATACTACGTATAAATAGGAAAGCAAAGATATGAAATAATGAGATTTTGGGGTGCTTCAAGGGTAGCCAACATCTGCAGTCAGTTTCGTCTTAATGCACATTATAAATGCCCAACTAGACTAGATTGTAATGGGATCATAGGATTCGTGGCGTAATTTTTTTTGGACTTTTTATAGTTGTTATCATTACAAAGGCTTTCGCGGCCGGAGTTTTTTTTTTTGAAAAGATAAATCACATACAAACAATTTAATGAATGTATCCGATTGACCTTTTCAGTCGCCTCTGTAGGTTATTACCCGTGATGAGTATGACACGTCTCCGATTGCATGGCGTGTAAAGACTCGCACAAGTGCAAGCACGTTACCACCTGGCCATCGAAGTCGATAAAGTTAGGTGATGAAACAGTGCGCCGATTACTTTTAAAGTTGGAAATTCCCAGTATCGTATACCTAGAGTAGGCCTAGTAGTAATAATAATAATAATAATTCTTTATTTCCAACAAATACAATAATTAGACAAAAATCCAATTAGGGCTCCCATGCCTTCATAGAGGCGTGCGGGATACACCCTACAGAGTACACGTAGTAGACGTATCAATATGTATAATATACCTGTAGGCCTATGTGGTGATTTGATTTTTTTTTTTTTTAATCGAAAATAAACCAGTTTTTAGTAAAATATTTGCTCATTCACGATTTTAATCATTGTAAATAAGAGGTCTGCGTTATAATGCTACGAACTTGCCAAATTGCCAATAGTATAGATTACGCACTTTTTAGAACTCTACCTTTAGTGAGCCAAGGTTGCCAAAGTTTCCGCCCAACCTGCGGAGGGTGCACTCTTTCCAAAATCATGGTAAGCAGCACAAAAATAGCCCGGTTGCACTCACATACGCACTCGCAATCCCCTCAATGGCACAACATTTTCCGTGAATGAATGGACCTGTAGATGTGTGTTCTCGTCTCACTCTCAACATCAGTAATGGACCTACTAGCTATTTGTCTATTTAGCGTTAGAAGAGAGCGTGAAAAATCAAATTTAACAAATATCCCGGTCAATTTAAGATGCTTGTTATTTTCATCAGTATCTAAAGGTACTAATCATAAGTAAATGAGGGTCTAATAGGGAATTTCAGAAAGACGTAAAGGATTTAATTCTGCTAAAATCCTTCATTCATCTCTAGTGCTCCAGGCATGGTAATTACTATCAGGCAATAGAAACATTCTTGTACAGCCCAGTTGCTTCTTTAAAACGTCCCTGCGGCTCTTCCCTGGCGCCACCTAATAAAAACAACACTTTTTATGGGTTATGAACATTATAGACTACTGTTACTACTGCTTACATCAGCACAGCCCAGCAATATGATAACAAATTTGTAAGAACCTCGTCATATTTTAAATCACAGAATATAAAGGCGCAGTCGGCCTCGTTTAATAAAAATAATGCCTCACGGGGCCGTGCTCACCTCTCTAGAAGTGCATCGGTGAGGACTACTGGTCGCCACAACCATGTTCCAATGCACGGGGGGGGGGGGGGGCGCATTTCACTATTTCGGCATTTCCAAGCGCGGAAGGGCCCTAAGTGTGGATTGTAAGAATCCAATGAATATTTCATAAACCATTTTCCTGAATTAATAATATCAGTGAGAAACACCCAGGCCTGGTTTGTATACAAAATATTCGGAAATCTCCACCTTAACTTAACCTGGGATTAACAATGTAAACGAGGTAATTTTAGAATCAGAATGTGCTATTCAAAATTGTTTTGTTTATATTTTTAACCTCCAGCCGGTCTACCATTGCGATTATTTTTAATCCTAACTTGGGATTAAAATTGTAAAGAAAAATATTTTATCATGGAAAGTGCTATTCAATATTATTTTGTTTACATTTTTAACCCCCAAAAAAAAGCTAATACCAACCGGCATAGTAGACCCGCAGATTAAGTTAATATTGTATTAAAAGGCAAAGTAGCGCAGGTGAGAAATTGAAGGCAATATTTCTTGCGAAAACTTGTATTATTTTTCATCTGACAACTTTCATATCTTTGCGGATGTGAAGCAAGAAATTAAGTTTGTTCCCAAAATATTTTGAAATCGGTTTCTTAAATTTATACGTTTTCAAGATTGTTAAATGAAACTAAATGGCGACTAACATTGTGGCACAGTAGTTGCAGCCGTTTCGTAGCAACATACTCACCAAAATAGGAAAACACTAACCATAGGATATGTTAAAACAGTACGATACTGTTAATTATTACACCAAAGATTTGTATTACTGATATAGAGTAGGCTACCTGAACTTCAGATACTAATTCAATGACTTCAAATATTAATACACCTGAAATATAGTAGGCCTAATCTTATACTGTATGTATTTCAGGAAAAATCAATCAAACGTAGTATGGAGAGGCCATAGCCGGTTTGATTGATTTTAGATCAAATGGGGAGATCTTTTGATGTATGGCAAGATGATGAATTTGTTATTTTTATAACTAACAATACAAAGCGCAACACACATGTGTGGACTGACGTGTGGACGTTGTAATCCATATGTCTTGGGACATGGGTACTTGGTTCTGGGACAAACTGCAATATCGGGAGCACTCTGGAACGGGTTGCCCAAAGACCGTCTAAAACAGTTTGACATTGCTTGTATTGACGTTGGAAACCGGTTTCGGAAATCTGCATAGGGATAGATGGAGTAGTCGAGGCATTCTGTAATTTTGTGAGGAACTGTACGTGGTACCTGAAAATTGTGGCATATACGAGGAATTGGATCTTAGACCGCGTAATAAGGGACCATTCGGTATTCTCCATCAAATTACAAGACTCCAAAGGCAGAGTAAACAAGTACCAACTGATTTAAAGGGCAAACACACTTTAGTTGTTCCCATAATCCCACATCTTGAGTGCATTGGTGTTTGAATGACAATAGAGAATCCTCGAGCGAAGGCGGATCTTCAGGCCAACCATTCAATCACCAACGGTACGCTTACTACCGTAAGGCCAAGATAAAGTGGTATGCGATTAATATGAACAGGAGACATCTGCGCAGGATTCCTCTCTGGGCATTGCAACTTGAAAGGACATCTGAGTAACATAGGTGTCAGAGAGTCTAGAGCATGCAGATTCAGCAATGAACCCCGAGCACATCCTCCTTCACTGCGATGCAATCGCACGAAGAAGAACAGCATACTTGGGAAGCTTGCAGTTACACGTAAAAGACCTACCGCTTCTAAAGCCCCTCAAGAGCCTGCCTCTCCTGAGGGAGACAGGCCTCGAGGAAGTGATGTAGATACTTTGTTGTAGGGGGCTTAAGTGCACATACTGTAGGTAACACCTATACCACAATTATTAAAAAAAAGTGGTATGCGAGAAAACCATCGCATCGGGCAGTCTACCTTTGCACGCCTTACATGCACGCTCCGCCACTGGGGAAAAGCCATATAAGTGTAAGTAGTATAACAATATTATATGAAATATCTATCGTGGAGCTGTCAAATTGGAGAAGGAGTTTCTCAAGTAGTCTGAATACAATTTTATATCACTAACTATTACACATAGAGATACGATATTCATCAATTTGTTTCCATGTGTATGGCTGGAAAAAAAGAAACAAGTTTCGAATACGTCAACGTAGAAGATTAAACCGCGCCGTAGCTTAGCCTACTCGAAGTTGGTATATTGGACGATTGAAGAATCATATGCATTCCTTTGTACAATACTCCAGTCCAGACCCGTCCAGGGTCTACAAGACTACAAGTCGTTTTCCCGCTGAGCAGCTCCACTCGATAAGTTAACCCATCGAGAGACTCGTATCTGTACTTGGTTAAGTCATTCTTTCGTCTCATTGCGTCAATGGTAAGCTTGTGTATTAACGTTTGTAGCCGGTGCAGGCCGACATCGAGAACGTATACCAGTTTGCCAATGACCAAAAATTCATACAGAAACAATACAAATAATGTCCACGGGGTCGTTGGCATTAGACAAGGGACCTATGGGCCACTATAACCATGCCTAGGTTAATAAAAGTCTTTCGAAATAAAAATACTAAAAACAACCCCTCGAGACTTTTTGCTTTACAACTTTATTTTGTATATACACGGCGTATCGTACGGTTTTGTTTACCCTCGAAATGAGCTTCCCCCTCCTCTAAATGCTATACATATAGAATTTGATTTCATTAACTAACTCAAATAAAACAAAAAAATATGTAAACCAAATTTACTAATCTCAGGTTTATTTTAAAGCTGATCAAAACAGAAGTACTGAATAGTTGCAACATTTAGAACGAAATCGGTTCCGTAAGAACGGGTGAATAGGGACGCGTAGGTAAATCGGGCCTAACTTCGTTGTTAGACTTGAGGGCAAAATACCGATTATTATAGAAACGAAACTTAAAAAGGAAGAAGAAATCGAAAAAAACTCGCTTCTATGAATACTGTACCTATTTTGGTCCCTCATACGTCCGTTGTCCCGGTTCTATTTAAGTTGGACTCGAGAGCCCAAACGGTTTATGTAGAGGTCTGCAACTGCACAACTAGCCTCACAATAAATTCATAATAATGATACAGTTGAATTCTGCACACTGTGATTGATGCCAAGAATTGTGTTACCGACACCTTTATTATTCACAGCAATGCCACAATGTGATATCACATCCGTCTTTTACAATGACTTTCATTCAAATATTGATCCAACTTTCTATAAACGAGGATGAACACGCTCAAAATAAACAGAGTAACTTCGAATATAACTACTACAAAATAATACATTTTCAGAGGTATCGTACTTTAAAGTTAAACTAAGTTAAATAATTGAACAAAAAGCCATAGGGTCGCTCCATCTTCGATCCTTCATAACACAATTTTCCCCATCCCTATTGGGCACCTCTAATTATCTACTGGAGGACAGCCATAAAGACTCGTTTTCGTCAGCACCTTGCGTTTATTGTCGGAAATTTAAAAAAATATATAAAAATGTAATGACTTAATTGTAAAAGTGGGCCGAAAGGCCTAAAATTCGCCCATATGGAATATAAAGACAATTTTCTTTCTTCTTTCTTTCTTAAAAAAGACGCGCCGACAATAGGGAACACAAAGAAAAAATAAAGAAATTTTAAGTTATTACAGATGGTTAGGCATAATAGTGCTGAGTCCTTGCAAAGTAATATGTGAGCAATATTTACGCACTATTAGTCCAATATTTATCGAACTCGTCAACTAGCAAACAGATTTAGTCAATCTACTCATAAATAAGCTTAAAAAAATTGGTCAATCATTTAAAAGAAAATCTAGGATAATCGCGTTAGGCAGATTTCTTTAGAAATATAACCTATTGCGATCTTAGCAGCATTTTCAATACTAAATACGGCTTAAAGTTATTTATCCCATGCCTCCCTGAACCCAAAAGCACCCGCAGTAAAATAGTTTAAATACATTGTGGGCACTCACATATCCATAGTTAGTCGAAAAAGTAGAAATCAAAATAAAATAAAAAACTTTACAGTAAACTACCTAGGTATGTGTATATTTATTTTCATTCTTCACCACCATGAGCATGTACATATGAACGACCGATGCCAGGACAAGTTGGTTTCACTCAACAATATCTGTATTGCTACTCACAGCTACATTTAATCTTCGGAGTCTGCATGACACTGTGGCTCGATGGCCACTAGTGCCACGTCTGGTTGGGAGCTAGCTTTGCTTCTGCTCCTTTTGTAACAAAATATAATACACGTTTTCAATTTAAATTTATAATTCTAATTTAAACTGACGTGTATTCTATTTTGTTACAAAAATTAGCAGAAATGAAACGAAACCATCGTCACTGACAAGATTAAGTTACTCGTCACTTCTTCGTGGTATTTCATTTTAATGAACAAACAATAAATCGTTATTAAAACTTATTAAATGGAGTTAGTAAGACCTAAATAGACATTAAACAATTAACTCAACTTTGTCAAAGAAACCCACTATTGTTAGTAAAAATTCCCACGGGCTTTCGGCAAGAACTGCCAATCTGAGAGGAGACCCAATAACACAGTTACATCGTATTTAAGACTTGTTCTACCAGATCCCGAACATTTACATTTTCTCTACGGCAAGTCTCCAATCGTTGATGAGCTGTAACTGAGTTAGTGGATTCCCTCTGCTGGAGGCAGTTCTCAACGAAAGAACCCAGAGGTATTTATTTACTAATATTGTGGGTTTCTTTGGCAACATTTCTTTTAGTTTCTTTAAAAAAAAAGATTATTCGCATACAAACAATTTAATGAATGTATCCGAATAACCTATTCAGTCGCCTCTGTATGTAATACCTGTGTTGAGTTACGACAGGTCAACGATCGCATGATGTGTAGAGAATCGTACAAGTACGACCAAAACTACCACTATGCCATCGAAGACCTAAATACCTATAGTTGACTTTTTGATTTTGGAATAACACACTTATTTATGGTTTGTTCATAAAAAAAAATACTTTATAATTATTGTTAATGAAGAAATCGGAGACCCCCACTACGCATTTTTTAATTGATGAGATATTTAATACTGTACACTTGTAAGGCCTCTTCAATTATTTCATAACTTTAGTTTTACTTACCATAAGACGGTGGACTGACCATAGTGGCTGCTCGCGACAGAACCTCAAGAGGAGTTTCCTCATTGTCCATCACTGAAAAAGGAATAGGAACAGATTAGACACCATAGTGTTTACAGAGACCACTCTAGCTAGTTCTTTGACAAAATAGAAATTAAGCCTTCTATATGAAATTATTTCAACTACTGTAAGCCTAATAATACGGCAAGAAGAATAAGTCGCCTGGGCTGCCTGGCATTGGAAAGTAACGTGACCAGCGATGAGCGCTTGGCTAGACATGCGAAGCACGGTTGAGGCAACAGCGCATAACAAAATGTATTACCGTAAAATCTATTCAAAATGGTAGACAGAGGCTTGTTGGAATATCCATATTACAAACGTTCTAAAGGTCTATAGTAGGTTTGCTTCAAGCCTATAATAGCTTATAGTAAGTTTATATTTTAGTGGAATGCATCACAAACAAAATGCGTTTATAGAACCAAATATTTGGAATATTCAACTTTGTAGGCATATATAACGCATAGGCTAAAGAAAGAGAGAAAAATTCGCCGCAAGTTTGAAGTTGATAACATAACTACCCATAAATAGGACACCGAATTCCTCGCGCAGGACTGAGTAGGCCTTCTGTCCACCCGCAGTATTGATTTCTGTAAATGGGAGAAACTCCCCAGGAACGATTTTGGCAGATAAAACTGTCTTACCTAATGGAATTTTTAGAGTATTCCAAATACTGCTTAAAACACTACTTCTCCCATTAAATTAATTAAAAATTAGGGAAATGCACTAGGTTTAAGTGAAACGAACTGGCAAAACTGATATAGGAATGTGTGGAATGTTTTTGACAACTCTACCGGAAAAATCGCTCACCATCGTTGTTTACAATCCGAGGTCATGTAGAAAAACTAGAAAGTCAAGTGTTGAACTAAGCCTGTATTTTTTTTTAATTTATTCCTGACTTCTCTACATTTTGAGAGTTTAGTGATTTAATTAATATTAAATATATTTGTATCTCTTATAAAAAGCGAAATTGGGTTTAAATTGCTTAAACATTTAATATCGACCTTTTAAAAGGGAAAGTAGGTAATATAAAAAATTTATTCAGTAAGATATAAAGAAAGATTGTATAATAATATTATTTTTATTTTAATTAAGGATTTCCTCTGCATTTTTCTGCGTTTTATTAACATATTTATAAAATCTGGCCTGATGCCTTTTCAAAACGTCAATCTTGTTATGTCTATGGCTTTGTATTAAAAAGGGGTTAAAACAGTGGCGCATACTTGCGAGAGATTTGATAATTGATAGTGGTATTTTAAAAGGATTGCTCAGGTGCCCATTCCATTGACCGGCTAGGGCTATTTCCAACAACGGTGACGTGGTAGCAGACATTCAAGACTTAGGTGGCGTTTCCACCGACCTCGCATTGCAGAATTGACGGAAATGTTTATTTTCCTCTATGCCATAGTTAAAATTGATCAATGATCATACAGTAAAATCACAAACAAACAAACTAAAATTAAAAAATGGCTTCATGGGATATGTTAATTACAAACATTTTAATAGATTTCTATAAAAAGAAAAATTCTAATTTCCGTCAATGTCATTTGCATTCTGCAATGCGAGATCGATGGAAACGCCACCTAAGTCTTGAATGTCTGCTACCACGTCACCGTTGTTGGAAATAGCCCTAGCCGGTCAATGGAATGGGCGCCTTAGGCACGTAACTACGTAAGACTAGAGTTCTATAATATAATTATAATAGATGTGGCATCGAGCGCGGCTAAAATATTTTTTTGAATCCTGGGCCCATCTGACGTCTCTTATGAAAAACCGTACACGGGATTCAAAAAAATATTTTTATATTAAGCATTAAGGCCTGTATATTTTTACCTATATTTATATAGGCCCTATATAAATATTTTATAGATCTCTCACCTCTCCAATGGATGCACTAGGTCTGTTACTTCTGTGCTCTACTGTGAACTGTTCAAGTAAGGCCTTCGTCGGGTATAGCTAGTTAGCCGATTATGCTTGACTGATTTAAAAATAGTTTGGGCTATGCCATAAAAGCATAAGTTTTCATTCTTTCTTAAAAAGTAGGCCCCTAGAACTATTGTTACATAAGTATCTTACTCGGTAAGTCTAAAAATTGGCACAACATTATCAACGAGACATTGTAAACTATTTATAACGGGCATTTTACTGAAGAATCTAGTCAAATGAATAAAATTTCATAAATGTGAAATAAATACATAGCCTATGCATTGTAATCTGCTTATGTTCATTTCATAGCGTGATACCGACGTATTAGAGTTAAGAGCAGGCTATGATAAATTTGAATTTTTGAACGGCTAGCTTAATGACTTTAATAGTCCTTCTGTAGTTTGAGGGACACATTTTAAACACACAATCCACAAAATTAATTAAAAATAATTGGAATAGAAGCCCCAGAAATTTTAAAAAATATATATTTTTGGAGAGAAGTAAATGTCCTATCTTTTCTATGCGGAACTGTCAGAACCAACCGTACATATATATTATGGTTTTATTTTATAAAATTTCTTTCGTTAATAATTTTAATCAAACTAAAAATGTTTCGTGAATTTAGATTGATGTGGTAGCAAAAACCATTTTTGACATTAATTTGCTGTCTTAACTTGGAAGAGGAAAATAATTAACCTATTGGACACTTCACTGCATTTACCTCGAACGATTCCAAATATTGAATTTTCCCCCTTTCTCTACGCTTCTGTCAGTCTAGACAGACGTCGCCTAGCGTCTCGTACAAACCAGCATGGCCGAAAAACACTTGTCTTCTAAGTTTATATAAATTTTATGATTGTGTTCAGATTTTGAGTCAATGTCGTAAATTAATATATTACTGTGTTACTGAAAATAGTAAATGTTGTTTTAAGACAGTTTGTGAATGTAATTGTGTAAAATTTAATTTTTTACGCACTACGGAAACGTAAAGTTTCCCAGTTAATGTCAGCTTTGCAGTTGCATTATTGGCAGATATTCCCTACAATATACTGTAAGTTGGTGCACTTTATTATTTTGCTTGCATGATTGTCTTAGAAATGGTGTTTTCATAAAACAATTATACAGACTACTGAAGATACAGTTCATGGAGGCAGTGCTATGGGATTTGGCTTAGGCCTGCATATTATAAAATAGTTAATCTCTGAATCAGATTAGGTTTCTTTGTATGATATACTATAGCCTTATCCCTTATGCTTACCTTTACATTCTAGTTGTTGAGTTCTCGTTGATGTTGTTGTCGTTGAACTTGTTTCTGTGGGTAGTCTTCGTTTTATTGCATCTTTATAGAGTCGTTGTAAGCCTATTGGACAGACAATAATAGACAATATATTTATTTTAAATTTAACATGAAGCTAGGCCTACAATGTAGGTTCTCTACTATTTTTGAGAAATGGGATTACTTATGCTAAATTAATGACGCAATACAGTTGTGGCGAAAATAATAAGAACGCGGAGCTGTTCACTATTTTCTCCGAAACTATTTCAGATAATGGTACCAAACTTGGACATGAACACCAAACACCACTGCTTCGTTCGCTGATGGGTGCGTTTAGGCATTTTTCAGTTCTCGAGAACTTGCAAACGGGGTCACCTTCGACTTAGGCGAAATACTGCGTCTTCCGCTTTCTGTCTCGCGTTTCAATCGTGGGGTCATGATTCAAAGTTTAAAAATCATTGATACGTCCCTTCTTTCCGAAGACGTAATATTACGCGTCTCTCCTCCGCCGAGCAATGCTATGACCGCACCATTCGTCAGAAGTGTACTGTTTTAATAACTTATTAACAGCAGAATGGGGAAAATGTATCGTATCAAAGCCCTAATACACAAAATCAATCTCGCGTTCTTATCATTTTTGACACCTGATCTCAACTATCTTCAAGTTTTAATGAAGTTAGCATTGCCTATAACTGACGGTAACCTCTGGGTAGTGGTGTTCATGTCTATGTTTGGTGCTTTTATCTGAAATAGTTCAGGAGAAAATTATTTGTGCCATAAGGCGCCCATTCCACATACGTACAACGTCAATGAAAATTATGAAATTGAAGGACATTTCAATTTCTCATTGATGGGGGCCATTCCACATGTTTTTCAAAAATTGACAATTTTCAATTGAAGCGTATGCGCCAAATTTTTGAAATTTGTTTCTTGAAATTGTATTTGTTTTCTTCGTCGCCTTATTATTTAATCCTTATTATAATTTGTATACAGAAATGCTTTCTTTTTAGAGAAATCAATTAAAATAGTTGTACTAGTCATATCACATGGACTATTTTAATTGATTTCTCTAAAAAGAAAGCATTTCTGTATACAAATTATAATAAGGATTAAATAATAAGGCGATTTTTTAATTTTAGATTGTTTGTTTCGTTGTTTGTGATTTTACTATATTATCAATTGATCATTGATCAATTTTAACAATGGCATAGAGTAAAATTGAAATGCCCTTCAATTTCATAATTTTCATTGACGTTGTACGTATGTGGAATGGGCACCTAACTGTATATAACCAAATAATTGAGCTAAAGGTGTAGCTAAAGTGAACCTTTACCTTTTAATTAGTCAGTTTGGGACTGTGTCTTGTTTTCATATTTTGTTCGTAAAGTGCATGGCCACAAAAGGGGTGTGTTGTTCACTACCTAGCCTACAGTTCTATATAGGAAAGATGTGACATTCGAGCGCGCTAAAAATATTCGTATCATGGGGCCACCTGTTACGTTTTATCAATCAATGGCTGGTCATAGGAGACGTGACATCAGGTGGCCCCAGGAATAAAAAAATATTTTTGGCGCTCTCAATTGTCCCATCTCCCCTACATGCAGTAGGACTCTAGCCTAGACCTGGGTTACGATATACTACTCAGTCGGTTAATCTAATTTACTGTCATTAAATTGCCACCTGAAAATCTGAGGCAGTTCGGCATGAGCACGACTTCCCATTTCAGTCTCAAATGCCCCAATTGCCATGATGATCGCCATTCTTCTCTAGAAGAAGCGTTTGAAGAGGGTAAATGCATATCGTGAAATGTGAATACAGTTGCCGCCAGGTGCCGTCTAACGTTTTTTTAATTGCACACTTATATAGCTTTTCCCCTCCCATTGTCTCAAAACAAGATTCGAACCCATGATCCCTCGGTCAGTTGCTAGCAAAAGCTCTATGTTTTAACCACGGAGAGACCAGGGTCTGCATTGATTGCACTTGTGTTTTCAGAAATACACATGTGTTTGCCATTGAGCCATTAGCCTTGCATACGAATGGCAATCGCATTCATATTACTTATCGTTGAATACCCACACCGTGACTTGCACAGAGTAAACGCGCAAACAAATAGAAATGGCGATAATTGAGTTAGTATGGTAGCAGTTTTTGACTAGGAGAAATGTTCATAATTTATAAATAATAAACAAACAATATGGGTAATGGCAGCATTTTTTTTTATTCTTTAAAGGTGTGAAATGGCGATAAAAGACTAAATGACTGGTCCGGCGCTATGGACTATTTGCTTGCCTTCATAACGGTGATAACAGTGATTGGAAAAGGTATGTAATACAACTAGGTAATCCCAACTATAATAAAATAGAATAGATCGCGATAAACCCCAATGAATGTAAATTTACTTACGGGGATTAAAGCTGGATACCTAAGAATTAAACAGAAATTGTTTGTCAACATAGCTAAATTGCTCTTCATTCGTCCATATGCTAGTCGTAGGCGGAGCTCTGGGCTCTAGTGAGTTACCAATATTACAAAACAAAAATGTCTGATATTTTATGCCCGTATTAAAAAGTGGTTTCGATAATTCCCCGGGCATTAAGTTATTCCATTCATCTCGTGCTAAGCCTGCTCGATGCGTGGTACCAACACAAAAGGTTATATCAACCGAAACGAGAGAATCAAGAAAAATCTGGACATCGGGCGGGATTCGAACCCTCGATCTATGCCTTGCTGGGGCATCGTGTAACCACTACACCGAATTATCCCTGGGGTTTATGCCAAACATCGTAAACCTAACTTTTTACTGATTACGATAAATTTAAACTCTCAAGGTAAGAATAAATTGTCAACGCAAATGTGAGCTGTTCATTATTATGTATGCTAAACATAGGCGAACAACTTATTTTGGACCTCATTGACTGCTCGGCGTGAACTGCACTAACGGCTAGAATAAGTTAAGAATATTTTGGAAACAAAGCAGGTCTGGGTAGTTTGGACTAATTTTTTTTAATTTCTCTTTTCACAGCCGCACAGATAGGAAAATAGTATTTTGAGAAATTGGCAATAAATTCAAACTTTCTAAAAAATAATTTTTTATTGGATGATTTTCATTTGTGGATGTGAAACGTGGATTTAATTAATTAGCCGAAAAATACCATTTGTTTTATTTAAAAAAAAATGAAAAATACTGTTTTACTCATAAAATATTTGTAATGTATATGTTGAATTTTATCTACATAATCTATAAAATCTATGTCTATATAATCCGGCTCGATGGGCCATATATAGTAGGATTACTACTTATATACCTATACGGGAATTTTTTGCGTAAGAACTGAGGAATGTCGCTTACCGTAAGTTAGTCCGGCGAACGCCTGGGAGACCGGGACTCGTGGTGTCATGAAGAGGCCACTTCAGTAGGCTACAGAAAACCCACGAAAGCACCGACGCAACAAATAACTTAAGTAAAGAATTTAACTTAAAAAGAGTATAGTAATATTTATGTGACGCTGAACTGAGAGATTAAGTGAGATTGCTGGCAGGCAGGTCAATGCCGCAGCAAGTCAAGTTATGACTAGTCTTGTACATAAGTAGCTTTAAATTTACTAAGGGCCTTACCGACGAACGAAGCTTATAGTGAGATAAGCTCCCCTTAAACTTGGTGGCTAGATAAGATCATAACATAATTATTAGTTCTGTTGACAGTGAGCAGAATTTTACCATCTTTTTTGACTGTATTTCAGATGTCTTTTGTGAGGAGCCTCGGTTATGTGTATATACTTCGAGCAGTACAGGGCCCCTTCGTGTGCATGACGCGTCTGAAGATGGGGAGGAAGGAGAATCTGGCATTGGACAAGTGGACGGGGATACGCAGACTTGTGTGAGGTCCACAGACCACTGTTATGCTTTCTGGAAGGAGGACACCAGCCCTAACCAAACTGGCGGTGTCATTTACATTGCTCAAGGTAAATACCCTAGTGTGGAGGTCCTAAGGAGAATGGATACTGTAGCTGAGTTGCTTTTTAACATGTTTAAATTTAATAAACTCTATTTTCTTTCTATTCTCAGGAGAATTAATGGTAAACCATTCTTTCATGAAATAACAAGGTACTAAGATTTGTGTGGGGCACTGCATTGTTATATATACGACAATATATAATTAACTAATCCAACTAAAGTTGAACTAATTTAATTTACTGTCTTTCTTGTGTGAAAATAGTTTATTAGTGGAATAGTGTACACAATGTATGTGGTATATATAGTATAATATATTGTATGAGAAACACTAATATCGTGCAGGGGTGTAAAAAATATAAAGGAAATGAAAGGACGAATGATGGGTGAAAGTCGAATGGGGAACACTTTGACAGGAAGGGTTGTTCGTGTACATGAAAAATAGGGCAAAAGGCGTTTGTAGCAGGCAGCCCCAGATTCGGGGGTTTGAAACGAAACAGGTGGTCACCGGAACCCTGCTAGCGATGTTTTCTAATGGTTTCAGTCACGGAAGGGCGCCCCTTCTATTTATAATCGGGGTAACCTTGTTTCAGGGTGCTGGGAATCTAGTGGGAAGCAGGATTGTGAAGCGAATAAGTGTATCAGCAATCGGAAACCACCGAAAAATCTTAACAACACGAACTACTGCTGTTGCACTGGTAACTTTTGCAACTCCAACGCTAGCTACATCTACACTGAGGATTCTGAAACTGCACAAGGTATTATATTAATTGAACTCCACAATCTGTACACCTTCAAATAGGAGCCATTTTTCTCATCATTTATATCAATGTTTTGAAGTTCGGATGCATTTTTTCAGTGACCTAATCTAATTTTAGTTTGTTCTGCATAACACGGTTCATTGTTTTTCTAAGATAAAGTTTATTCTTTTAGTGGCTTTGTTAGGTACGTGGCTATGTTAGGTTATGCCTCCCAAAGCAGACCCAAGGATCCTGCAGTTTCAAATTTTCGGGAGGGAGCACGAGTTGAGTAAGCGGGGATCCCACCAACGTCAATAGTGATAGTAATGGTGATATTGACGTGGTAGCAGACATTTTTAGACTGTCTTTAATGTCTGCTACCACGTCAATCACGTCAATATCACCATTACTGTCACTATTGTCGTTGGTGGAAACCTCGCCGTAGGAATTCGAACCTACGTAGACTCTGCCTCTGGCACAGTCTCATGTCCCAGAATTGCTTTGGCCATGTCGATGTTCGCCGCTTATCAAGCAAATTCTTACATTGGTGTGAATGACATTGTAATTGACAATGTTCCTATAAAAAAACAATGCGGCAAAATGCCCTCTGATTGGGGGTCAAACAAAAAATAACGCCCATTATTAACTAATGGAGAGAGGCATATCGTATCGCTCTTTATTTTGTTTCATTCTTTTTGTGACCAATGAACAATCGGTTTTGTTGATAATTTGAATTATAATGAAGTAGACTTTAAAATTAATGGCTGTTATTGGACTATTAACCCATCATTTGGGTGTAGATTATCAATTGAAGTTTATGCAAACTGAAAAATTGTTTGTGGCGGGAAAAAACGCTCTACCCGAGCCAACCAATCAACAATAAAAGTTAGGATTTTCCTTAAGTTAGACATGTGTGCTATGATTGGGAATTGACCCCCAATCACGACAGGTAATTCTATAGGAAAGTTGTCCATTATAAAATGTGGTCGTACGCTATTTTGCTTAGAGCAATTAATTGGTGTGCCGTGGAACATCACAACAGCCCGTGAGAGGACAAGAAGGGATTATTATTATTATTATTATTATTATTATTGTTGAAACGGCTGAGGTAGGCTAAAACCATTTGAATAGTCTTAAGTTCACTTCCCAAGTCTGTGAGTTTAGTTTTATTCACGAACACAACCAAGTTCTGCAAGCCTTGACTTGCAGGGGATCCGTCAGAGTTCTGATGGTCCTCTGCTCATGCCTAAGCAAGTGGAGGCCGTACTTATCGATTTGGCCCGGAAGAAGGGATAGATTAGAAATAAAGTTATGGAAGAACCATTGGTGGAGAGAATAGTGAGGAGGCTGCAATGTTTCGCGTACGTAGAGCGAATGCATAGCAGCAGGTGCGCAAAGAAATGGCTGGATGAAGAAATAGAGGGAACACGAAAAAAGCAACGAAAATTTAACTAATTAGCTCTCACGCCATTTTGTTTTAATTTTTTTTCCTCTTAAGAAGAACGTTACCTTAACTTTTCACTACAGTAACATATCTTTAATTTTAAGTACCCATTCATTTGTTTTTGAAAAGACTTAACACTCGTATTGTTATGTTATCCAGGTGGTTTGGAGGATCGTGTTGAAATGGTACCCCTGGAGCGATTAAATCTGGCTTTGGTGACGGTGTTGGTGGCCATAGCCATGGTGATGGCGGCAGCCATCTTGGTGATCCTGCGTGTGTACCATTCTCTGCAAGAACGCCACGCCAAGCTCAGCCAAGAGTCTGTACATCTCATGGAGCATGGTAGTCATAGGTCCAACACATTCAACGCGGATGATGTGAAATTGGAATGCCTTATTGGTGTGTATATTAAAAAATACCGCGGACCATAAAAGAACCAATGCTCTCAAAATATGGTCTCCTTGTAAAGATTGTGTAGTAAATTACATTTTGGAAATAATTTCACCGCTTTGAAAGTATGTGTGAGGAATAATTAACAGCACAGCTATCAGTGCATAGCGGCGCCGTGAGTTTTCTAGCGATAATGGGCACGGCTCTAAGCGGTCCGACCATAAACTGCCGGAGATTGAGCTATACTTTATATATAGTTTAACCGTGCATATTAGCATCAGTGACTGCGGAAAGTGATTACGCTTTTCAGTCTTCCGTTTCTGTCACTTAAAATAAAATAGTTAGCCTAAGCCCCAATAGAGGTCTCACTTATAGAAAAGTTTTCCGGTTTATTGGCTTTGTCGATTCTACATGCAATTAAGGAAACTTTCAAATTCACACCAATATCCAAAGATTTATAGATTATTTATAAAATTATAAAAAAAAAACTTTGATTTTCAGATTGGCCAAAACACGCGCCATTTCTAGAAAAGGACGTTATGCGTGCATAATTTCTAAGATGGCCACCATAACCCCTGTAGCTCCTATCCTTAGCTTAGCAACTAATCCGTTAAGGCAGCCATCTTGGAATTTATGTAAGCGTTACGTCATTTTTAGAAATGGCGCGTTCTTTTAGAAAAACAGGTGTCTCTTATATTTTTACACATAAATAAAATATATATCTTTGAATGTTAATGTAAAATTGAAGTTTCCTATTTTAGCAGAATCCATTTCAGCATTAAAATGTTTTTTATTCAATACTCTATTAAAAGATAATTTTTTTAAGTAAGATTTAATATAATGAGCATTTAAATAAAATAAAATGTAGTAGCCTATTGCTCCGCGAGGAAGTGCAGGTTGTCTTTGTAAACTTGATTTTCAGTAGCCAGTGTGGCATTATTGCAGGGCAAGGAAGATATGGTACTGTGTGGAAAGGATGCGTCGGTGATATGGAAGTGGCTGTGAAAATCGTCCCTGCCCAGCACCGCATTTATTTCTATAACGAGCGGGACATCTACACTCTGCCTTTCATGAACCACCCCTCCCTACTCTCCTACTATGGTAACTACATTATTATTATTATAAAAGGGGGAATGGATAATAATTAATTAGGCCACAGCCAAAATTTAAAAGTTGCAGCATTTATTAATTTGATGACACCACACCCGACAAGCGGGAGCTTTGGGGTAGACGTGCTATTGTATTTTCTTTTTGTATAATTTGTTTTGTTTAATATAGCTGGAGTAACCAGTTAGGGGGGGGGGGGGCGATTACATGCTTTTTATGGGATGTCCAACTCTGAAAAGAAAGAACAATGTTGTCTGTTGTAGGTATTTGGCTTTTATTGATTTAGTTATCATTTAAACCGCATTGCATCCGAAACGATTCCTTGGAACCATTTTCAATGACAATCAATTTTCAACTAAAACTTTTCCCATGACTTCTTCTTTCCTTCTTTTCCTTGTCCAGTATTCCCTGGACAAGGAGCATATATTACAAAAATACAATGCATAATAATACCCATCCCGCATCCCCAAGCTAGCGCTTATTTGGAGCAAAAACTCATACAGTGCTGCTAAACAAGGCGTAATCACTTATTTTTGTTATTTATGTTAATAATAATATTATAATTCTAGCTAACCTAGTGTCAAGAGTAAATTATGTAGTTTCATTAGCTAGCAATTAATTCAAATAAAAACTAATTATAATGTATTCATAACTATGTAGACTGTATATACATATATAGACCGTATTGGGGAAAAAATTAACTTGAAAATAATAAAGAGCTGTATTAGAAGAAGAAAAGCAAATTGTCTCCTGGCTCCACAACCAGCCAGCTATCGTGGCGTTGCCAGTCTAGGGGCTCGACTAAGGTTCAAAATGCATTACTGGAGGTTATGAACTGTTATGCAATACTTTGTTCCATCCCGTGGCTGGAGACCGTTATCAATATGGCTGCTAGTGTAGCCTGCACAAGCTAAGTACAGAGTTTTTGACCGGGTCCCGATATCCGTTCCGCTATGCTGCAATGTGTAAGACTTCGATATTTTTTGCGTTGGTACTTATCTCTGATAGTTGGCTTATGGTTAACGGGTGCCTCGTAAGGATATTATGGCTCCCGCCGCTCCAGTTAATATATTTCTATGCTTTGTTCAGGCTGTGAAGAACGTTCCGGGCCTGATGGTGGCCAAGAGTTGATGCTGATGCTGTCCCTTGCTCCCCTCGGCAGCTTACAGCACTATCTCCGAGAGAATGTTATTGATTGGCCGACATTCTGCAAGATGGCGCTATCCGTCTCTACTGGACTGGCTCATCTTCACACGGACATAAGGAAAGGAGGTAAAGTCTGACTTCGTGCTTCATATTACATTTAACACTGGTTTTACACTGGGTGGTTTTTTTTGCGCGTGTAAATTTGATGACTACGTCTCTGAGGAATTATTGTACACAGTTTAATAATTGAAGCTAATACTGCAGAAAATTGGGGGCTGTCCCTGTGCAATTAAAAAAAAAAAAATCAATTTTCAAAAATATTGGACAATGGTGCCTGCAATGAGATAATGTAGAATTCTATGTGGGAGAGATGGGACATTCGCTTACCAAAAAAATACATATTTTTAATTTCAAGTGCGATTTATTGTTTTGAAGGTTAATCGCATACAAACAATTTAATGAATGCATCCGAAGGACCTCATTAAGCAACCTAAATGGTAATCTAGTTGTAAAGGTTAATGGCAATGGTGTATTACTATTTAACAAAGGGTTAGTTGGACTTGCATTGCCTGCTATGTTAGTAGTCATTAGAAGCATGGGCCTCATAGTCATCGTTCGATTTGGGTGGAGCCCATTGTCAAGGGAAGGGGGTGACGTTTTGGGAGTGAGTGCCACTCCGGTGGTTCGAGAGCTTGCATTTAAATCGGGAGAACGGATTTACTCAATAATTCAGAGTAGAATACAAGAGCGATGAGTCAATCGACCAAAAACCATCAATCCTTATCAGGACTAAGCCATCAGTTCATCTCAGGACTTAGCCTGATGATGGGAGTAGCACCCACTCTCGAAACGTCGCCCCCTTCCCCTGACAGTGGGATCCGCCCTAATCGTTCCATGACTATGAAGCCCATACCTTTAATGACACAATAATACACAGAAGGTAATGTATGTCCAACTAACCCTTTGTTAAATAGTATTACACCATTGTCATTAAATTGTTTGCACGCGATTAACCTAATTAGTTCTTGTGTCGAATAACGACACGTGTCTGATCGCAAGGTGTGTAGACTGGCACACGTACAAGCACGCTACCACCTTGCCACCAAAGCCGACTTAATCGACCACGTCTCCTATGACCAGCCATTGAAAAGGCTGAGTCGTAAAAATTGTGCATGCTACCTTGCTCTTTTATTATGTTTTCAAGTTTATTGCATTTATTTTAGACAAATTGAAGCCTTGCCTTAGTCATCGGGATCTCAATTCTAACAATATTCTGGTGAAGGAAGATCTGTCATGTGTAATTTGTGACTTGGGCTTTGCTACCAGGATCAGTGGTTCAAAGTACTTTTTTAATGGTGAAGAGCAGCATGCAGAGACAAAAAGCATCACAGACGTAAGTATGACTTTGATTCAGTTTTAACTCATATTTTTTGATTAACAACTACAATAAAAATAAAAGATATGACACGACAACCCAATGCAGTCGAGGTCTGAGGGGATCCTCTGCTCTCTTTCGGATGTTATGGGGAGTAACAGGGCCAGCCGCCGCTTTTCTCCCCTATTGTTGGAAGTAAGGGTCCTATTAGTGTTGGGTGGAATTTTTTTCCTTTTATGTTATGTCTCGACCATCCGTTCCATAGTCTAGTTCTCTACCGAGTGGACCATTCCTGACCGTGCAAGCTAATCAGTAATCCAGAGTAATGACGAAACCAAATACGGTCAAAAATAACCGGAGTAATGCTAGTTGCTTACGTTATCTTAGATATACAGTACTTTTATTTTCTAACCTTTCAAATCCTCGAAATTTTAGGTTGGCACATTGCGGTACATGTCACCAGAAGTTCTCGAGGGTGCTGTAAATCTGCGTGACTGCGAGACCTCTCTCAAACAGATCGATGTCTACGCGCTTGGTTTGGTGTTGTGGGAACTTGCATCGCGATGTCCCGACTTCTACCCTTGTGGTTTTGAGTGCACATCCTACAAATTGCCATTCGAAGCAGAGATAGGTAGGTTTTTTTTGGTTTCTTACCGTTTAATCAACTGGGTAACACCAATTATAAATCGTTTTTCTTGGTGGTCCGATAGGCAATACTCTGAGTTATGCATTAAAAGCACCAGTCATCCTGTCTCATTCATTTTTTTTATTATAGAGTTCGTGATGCAAAATACAAGATAGAAGTATAAAGTGACTTGGGTTATTGTTTCAGGTCACCCTTCTTTGGAGCATATGCAAGTTCTAGTCTGCCGTCACAAAGCACGACCATTATTCCCTGATCTGTGGCGTGACACGAGCGCCGTTCGGGCTGTGAAAGAGACGATCGAGGACTGCTGGGACCATGATGCGGAGGCCAGGCTGACTGCGCTCTGCGTTGAGGAAAGGTTCCATGAACTATCTGGTTTCACAGAGAGACAAAAAGGTATGTGGTGTCAATACTTGATGGGAAAACGAGTATTCGACGAAGTATGTAAATATACGTTTATTATTATTTAGGGAGATTCATCTACCTATTTAGATGGCGACCAATGTTCGACTTTCGGAAAATTTCTGCACAACTTTCCATTTCATGACGCCATGAGCCTAAAACCACCCTCCGTTCAAAATGTTATACATACATACTGTATATATGTATACGTATGTATATCGATTATAGGAAACACTAACTTCCGAAAATATCTGATTTTGATGAAACTTGGCACAAAAATTGATCGTACAAATGTCTTGTTCGAGTTCGTTAACCAGCTAAAACTGCTAGATCCACTGTTAGTTACAAGATGGCGGCCGATTGAAACCTTATATAATTCATATCTCAGTTAATATTGGTCGCAGAGAAATGAATTAAAATTTGACTGAAAGCCCGTATTATTATCTACGATAATGGTTATGAACACTGTACATATACTTAGCGTAGGTAGCGTAGAGGAAAAGCAGGGTCTGCAGAATCTCCCTACTCCTGATCGGCCAGAGCCGAAAGGGATTTTATTATTATTGTTATATACACACCAGCGGAGAGTGCATGTGACCATCAGTACTTGTAAAAACCTAGACCAAGGGTGTCTCCCAGAAAAACCGCAAACCTTTGTTTAATCCTCTTAACCCTT
This sequence comes from Psococerastis gibbosa, assembly GCA_963971405.1. Lineage (NCBI taxonomy): Eukaryota > Metazoa > Arthropoda > Insecta > Psocodea > Psocidae > Psococerastis > Psococerastis gibbosa. The sequence goes on along the minus strand of OZ020489.1, from coordinate 19,530,499 downwards.
TTTACCCCTAAGCGATAAATTGACAAAAGTGTGTCTTCAGCTCTATTCGTATGTCTTTATTTCGGCGGCGATGTTACAGGGTGAGTCCACATGACTTTCGCAGCATTCGCATCTCCGCTGAATTTGTAACTAATTGGAAAACCATTGTGCACTTAAATCATAATCTATATAATTATGTACAGTATATAGTAGTAAAACAAAGTCGATTTTTCTGTTAGAACTCAAGAACGGCTGGACCAATTTTATTTATCACTGACTTGTTGGATTCATCCCATCCGAAGCCGAAAATGTAGGAGTTGTGGGACTCTAACCAACAACTTTCAGGTGAAAGTCAAACTATGTACCACTACTCTACATTCTTATGCTTCTTGGATACGTACTGTCTCCTGGTTCATCAAAATTTTCCTAATGAGGCTGCAGGCACACCCCAAGGCACAAGCTTGGTGGACCATATTTATTTAATCTAATTGGTTGTGGTAGCAAGGGCACGTGTTCTGAAAAAAATTACTTGGTAACATTTCAAGTTAAGCAAAAAACACACACAACCGGTTTCGGCTCACGCGATTTTCTTACACTTGACGATGGCGTGAGCCGAAACCGGTTGGGTGTGTTTTTTATGTTTTAACGTAAAACTTTACCAAGTAATTTTTTCACAATGAGTGACAACAAGTTTTACTATGTTACTAAGGAAACTACAATGTATGTAGAAAAGGAAGTAATTTTTATTTATTTTTTACATTTGTTTCAGGTATTGTGTATACAACAGGAATCAGCCCACCAGGGCGTGGCAGCTGTGTCATTCAGAGAGAGGCGCACAATGTGTTGGGCTTTGAGATCGATAAGGAGACAGGAGGGGACAGCTGTCAGTCCGAGTCTACCATGGACACGACTCTAACGATTACTCCTACCAATCCACCGATTAACTGTAAGTCTAAAGTATTAGGAGACTGTTAAAATCAAAAATTGTTTTGCTGAATGAATGCATTCAGAAAGTAACTTCGTGTAGTTCGGACTAAAAATATTTCGCTTAATCACGCGTGCGCCTACAAGCTTATGTGGCGCTCATGCACTTATTCTATGTGGTTTACTGGGTTTTGTTTTTCCACGAATAATGCACATTTCGCCTATAGCTAAATATAGTCGAAAATATTCAAACAATAAAAAAAACTGGTCACCCTGGAAAAAATTGATAATGTATATATCCGGTCTATGTTCTATCTTTATCTTTGTTTTTTTTTTATTGTAGGTAAAAATTCCAATCAGCTGTTTGGTTATTGTCCTTCAGTGCAGCCATACCAGGGTCGAAATCCGTGCTTGGAGCGCAATCTTATGCCACATAAAGATGGAGATTCCAGCTACGCAGATCTTATTGATAAGTCGCACAAACATGTCGCCCAAAACAGTCCACCTCTTCCTCCCCCTAGTCACAACACTGGTTAGTAACACTCCATTTATTTGAAATTTGCACAATCTGATCATCAGGGGCGCCCGCACAAAATTTTCCTGGATTAAAGGATTATTATATTCCTTTACTCTCTTTTACTTTTTCGTGTCCGAGGTAGAGACTACTAGTTTCTCGGCTCAGTATTCTGCCAACCTGACGCCATAGTCCCAAAGGTAGTGGAAATTTATGGTCTTTCTCGGTAGTGAAAGGATTAGCCGCTAGATGTTTCCACTTAGCGTTGCCCGGGGTACGCCCGATCGGTTTTTTTGTCCGCCTGTATAAGAAGCGATCTTCGGAAGGCTCCTTTCTTCTACCCCATTATATTACTGAAATATAAAAAGGCTACTGTAGTTTAGCCCGAAGATATTTGTTTTGTGAGTTTTCCTAGTAAGAAAATTTTTCTGTATTTTACGCTCTTTTTTGCGCGTTTTGCGGCAAGTTAAAAGTTCATAACTATCTGTCACTAAAAGCCAATCAAAAAAAAGCTGATAGGTGGATCGATGGTCGTTAATAATCAATGTATTACATTAACTTTATTTACCGATATCAAAAGAATAATAATAAGAAAGCCACAGAGTTAAATAGATCTATTTAATTAAGGAACTGTATTTTTATTTAATTTTTCCCTTGTGGGTGCCCTTGCTGATCATTTAACTATATATTTGTTAATCCATCATTTACGGAAAAAGTGTGTAGTAGCTTTCCACACATTGCATGGTTCACTCGCTACCTTAGAATTTATATTATTATAGGTGAATATTTGAACGTGCAACAGCAGCACCAATATCAGGCTTCTTTGGTTCCACCACGGCCTACGCTTCCGATTCCTTTTGTGCAGAATGTCAGTAGTGAGCCGACTCAGCCAAAACTGTCGAACCTGAAGGTAGGGGTGCCAAGACGGTCTGCCTGGCACAGGCTTCGGCAAGTGTTCTCTAGCCGCCGCCTTTCCGAAGAGCTCATCTCAAATGAATCCGCCATGACGGTTTCGACGCCTGTCGAGGACAAATTGCATACCAAGGTAAATGACCGCCAGCTTACCCATATTTGCAATTGCAAACAATTGAACAATAGGGCTATTAAACCTTTCTCTTTGTCCATGGAACGCCCTATGACAACGACCACACGTTCTTGTCATCATTGATGTTGCTGATGGTGATTTAAATAAATAAATAAGGACTTTTTTTGTTCTATTACTAAGCCAACCTAACGGAGTTAGGGGTCACTTAGGGCAATAAAGCCCTCCCTTACACTCAACTAGGAAGGCCCGGGATCGCCAGCTTTACATGCCCTCCTAAGCATGGCCAGAAAATGTAGGTAATGTGGCCCTCGAACCATAATCCTTTCGGGTGAAAGTCAGAGTCCGTACCACTAATCTACATGTCCAAAGACTAATTTTTCCGAACTCAAAGCCTATTTTAACTGTTTGTTGTGCTGAAAATAATTACCCTCAATACAATACAATATATATTTCAATACAATACAAGTAAAGTATAAAATAAAATCGTCAGAATATCGTCAAAATCAGGTATGATAATGTCTGAATCTTGACAACTGGGTCTAAAGTTAATGCACGTTTGTATCCGATCCATAGCCTGCTGTCATAATGCACGTTATTACTGTCCAATGAGAGCGCTAGTTATAGGTCTTTTAGTTAACTGTTAGGCAGGATTCCCCTGAAGTGGTAAAAACTTGTAACTTCGACTTAGAGGGCAATCCCCATGGTGATCGTAACCTGTTAGCTGAGAGCAGCTATATTTTTGTAATAACATTATGGTTATATTGGTATTCCGTAGAAAAAAAAATACAATGCATAAAATAGGCCTCTGCTAATTTAACATTATTATATTTTATTATAGTATTAAATGAACTACAAAATATAAACCAACCTATTTTCGGGTGATCCAGGGGTAGGCAATGACAACGACCAGCTTCCTCTAAACTATATACACAAATTCTCCGAATTTCTATGACAGATCAGCACTGTGCACTTTAAATGCTCCTACCTTTTTTTTATTAAATGTTTTATTATTCTTATTTTTTAAATATTGATACTTGTATAATACGGCCAGTATGTTTCATATTTTAAGCAGTTCTCAAAGTATTATTTATTATTGTAAATTGAGATGTGAAATCAGCTGATCCTGAACTTAACTTCTGTCTTCATAGGTAGCTCTCAGCAATGGAAAGACAGAGACCAAAATTACTTCAACACCAGCAGACCTTGGAACACAGAACAATCATCGCCCAAATACTCTGCCACTGTCCTCTTCGCTTTCCAGAGAAAACTCTACTGGCAAATCTTCAAGAGATGTAAAAGCTAAAAGTTACATTGAGACAAGCGGGAACTCGGAGCGTGCACGTCTTGTGAGCGATGGACCTGGCAGCATTAACTCGCGTCTCAAAGACCCCAACACCCGTGTTAAAACTCCAGGAGACGTGCCTCTCGAGGTTCGCCGAGTCCGCGGCCAGAAGAATGTTGCCAGATTTTCTCTGTATGACGATAGAATCATGTCTGGATATTATGACTGTGAAAAGTTAATTTCACATTCGTCGAACTCGGGTGCCGAGCATGAAGCACATCGCTCATCTCTTGATGATACTCATTTTAGTCAGAATATTTAATATGAACATGTTTTTTTTTAATGCACTTTCTTCAGCTTTTGTAGTTTAAAAGGGAGGGATAGACAGCGATGGGGCCCCTTATATACTAGAAATGCAAATGTAGATGGACTCGTATAAGGGACATGTTACCTAGTAGTCTTAATTGTTACGAAGTTGTAAATAACAGGTCAGTTGAATTTTGTGAAATTCAGGAACGCATTTTATAGTTTGAGATTGTAGATAACGTTAAGTAAGTTTCAATTTTGTACGTATTGTTATAATTTTAACACTTAGTACCGTTGTCAGCTTCTAAACGTTAATGGAATGCTCGTCACTGTCCTAGCTACATTGGCTTTGTGATAATTGAAATGATTTTAAATTAGCCAATACAATAAATACGCCCTGTATCTTAAATGAAATTACTTTCAAGAGGAACAAACAGATAAAAATTAAATTCCATACAGAAGTGCAGAGTGACATCAGTTTTTTGTTGCGGTTTTAATTAAGTTAAAATGTTTGCTAATTTACCCGTCTTATGTCATTTTAATGAGATGTTTAACTCTCTCAAATTTAAGAATTGTATTATTTATGTTGAAACAATCGGTGTTGTTGATCACATCACAATAAATATACAAAAAGTGTTATTTCATCAAATCGATCAAAGCGAACATCCCCAATTGTGCCATATGCATGTGGACTAATTTGGGTGATTTCTGGGACGCCTATACTACTCAGTCGCATATCCATCGTAAAAAGATTTATTTTACATCACATTTCTCAGTGCCATAATTATTTGTCCTGGGTATTTTAACGATACCTAATATCGAAAAGGTAAAAAGGATTATAAAGCACCGTTTTATACTCTTTAGCAAGGGAACGTTTTATTTATAGTGCGACCTTTTATTTCTTTCTACTAAACAAAATACTGTACATACAGTCAAGGCCCAGGTTTTTGTTTGGGAGGGGGTCCAAAATTGTTTTTACATATTTTATTAATGAAAGTCCATTCTATCCGGTGTAAAGCCCTTTTATTTCGGAGGGGGTCCGGACCCCTTGGACCACCCCCCTGTGCACGGCCTTGCATACAGTAAATTTAGTATCCTAGAAACCATTGACATTGGTACCTTAGGCGGGTATTCCACCGGCGATTTTACTTCAAATTTGATTTTGTCATTGACGTTTGTTTTGTTTTAAGGAGACTATTATGTAGATACTTAACTTATCTATTATAAATTAAGTTATAATATGGTAGAGACTTATTAATGATGTCTGCTACCATATTATAACTTAATTTATAATAGATAAGTTAAGTATCTACATAATAGTCTCCTTAAAACAAAACAAACGTCCATGACAAAATCCAATCTGAAGTAAAATTGCCCCGTGGAATGCCCGCCTTAGCTCCGTTGCACAAAGACACAAATATTTTTGGGGGAAGCGAATGTCCCAACTCTCTTATATAGAACTCTAATTTATTCGTTCATTATCAAATTCAGTATGTCACACGCTCATGTTGGGTTTATTGTATTGGCACCATTGACGGTATCAACCAATAAAGGGGTTTTAGTTGGGTTGATGAAATTAGGACTGCTGGTTATTTATTTGCAATATGGCAATATACACCTCAAAATGTGACAATATTTACATTTTATTCATGTTACTGTGAAAGTTATTAAAAATAATAAGAAAATAAAAAAACAATTTGGTCTCCAGTTTCAGACTGCAATCTTTTTTTATTTTTCACGGTTTCAGCAAATTATGAAGGATTAAGTGGCGCAATAGCTAAATATTTGTTCGGGGTATGATGCATGAACTAGTTATCTACAACTTCAATGGATTAAATTTATCATAAATTTAAATAAATAATAAATAAATCTTGACTTTTTGTTGTTCTATTACCAAGCCAACCTAGTGGAGTTAGGGATATAAAGCCCTCTCCTACACTCAACTAGAATGACTCGGCATGACATGCCCTCCGAAGCATGGCCAGAAAATGTGGCCAGTGTGGGACTCGAACCAACAACCTTTCGGGTGAAAGTCGGAGTCTGTACCACTACTCTACAGGTCCTGACATTTTCATAGCATAAGGTGACTTGAATGAAAAATAAATAGTCGTATTTTGGTGTGTATAGCATGTCATCTAAGAGCAAATCGGAGTACCCCCTCTAACCTTTTTTTGTTCAAAGTCGATTTTCACAGGAAATATCTTTCCTAGAGCCGTCAAAAATATCCATTAAATAAACAGAAATGCTCATTTACATTGCTATGGCCTTGCGTCGTCCATTTACACTAACTGGCCATAGTGCATGAACTCCTTACTCGGAACTACCACAACTTTACTTTCCTTTACTTTAACCGCGCCTTGTCCCACCCACGGGGACGGCGGCACGGATATTTAATACCAGGTGGTGCGGTCATGTCCATCTTCTGGTGACTACTACAAGAATCTTTTTTTCCTAATCAAATTCAATAATCATAATAAAAATGCTTACAAATATTTCTTCTGTTGGTCTCGATATTTTTGTCAGCTCTAAGATTGTTAATTCATGAGATTTCATGATTTTTACACTAATAAGCCCCTCCTATTGTCTGTTAACATTCGATAATTTTTGTTGCATTACTGACCAGTTTTTCTCGAAATACTTGTAGCATCATTTTATACACGATTACCCTAGATCATTTAAGTGCTGTGCATTGTCAGCTTTTTGTATCTGTCTGTCTCAACAAGCGCCCCCACCTAACTTTGTACACATTTGTATTATTCTTCGTACTCATTATTGGGCTTGCTTTTTTTTAAATTTTGCATACTTGCCACACGAAAAGAGTTAATTGATATGATAAGAACTGCCAGACGAACGATTTTGAACGTTGGACATGGTTTTTGCAACATTTTCGTTGCCAGTCGCCTACATTTCGATTTGTCAAATAGCGTTTTTTACTGCGCAAATAAACAAAATATACACTGTATTTTTTTTTTTTTTTTAAATAATGACCCTGAAGTGGAATTGATCCTACAACCGGTCACTCTATCACTTATCCAGTCTTTTTACATCACATTATTTTTAGTTCCTTGGGCCCAGTTAACTATAGTATTTTTATGTTTTAACTGATTTCAAGTGTCTCTTGTCGTTTCTCTGCTCTGGTATGCATTTGAACGCATTACTTACGGAGATGGGCAAGATTGTGCAAATTCACGCACCATATTTAAATTGAACCCTAAGCAAGTGACAAATATCATTGGAGTTTTACTATATTTCCCCTGCATTTTGCAGGAGGTTCCATCATAGTGAGATTCTCCAAAGTGACTTCGTGGTACTTCATCATACTTAAAATTGTAGAAAGAATAAGACGCAACTGATCCAGTATAAAATATAAACAGTTAATTATATTACTGTTAATATATTTTATTGTGTTTTATTATTTTTTTGTGTTGCGTCTTATTCTTCCTACAATTTTAAGAGGTACCATCTGTTGGTTCCTCTTCGGCAGCAATGTTTTTCCAAGACTTGGAAGTATTTCATTCTCTGTTTTGTTGTTTCTTCGTCCTTAAATGCACATACTGTACCTAACTTTTACTAATTTTAATAGACAATGTAAATTCTATTGCCACTTAAATTTCATTTTAATAGTCATAAATTACGATAGCGCAATTCTTTATCGCTGTATAATTTTCGTCATATTCCCGTGAACAACAATTCTTATTGTAGGTAAATTACTCGGGGGCTTTGTTACAAGATTGGTGTGCGACGTCTTTTTACATTTTATAGGCTTATTTAATCGATATATAAATAATGTTGTACCTGCGGGCCTACTATGCCATTTAGTATTAGCTTATTCTTCGTGTCATAAATGAACCGAAATTAGAAGATATAGAAAAACCTGGATTTGGCGGGATTCGAACCCACGATCTATACCTAACTGGAACGTAGTCCAGTTTTTTCTATATGCCAACGGCCTTACCATGTTGATTCCATTAGAGCAGAGCATGTTTCAAACTGCGGCAACTTGGTAGTGTGCACAGCGTTGGCAGGGGAACCTGGTGGGACATGATAACGCGCTTAGGCAGTATAAGTCGAGTCCTGGTCACCTCCGATTTAATCGTGTGACTTTACCATGTTCCCCAAGTGGTTCGGAATCCACTATAATCAGGAGGTCCACCCTGTTAGTCAACTCCCCTTTCCCCGAGGTGAAAGAGTCTGCCCTTAGGGTGCCTCAAGTTAACAAACAGACTCACTCCCCCCGCCAGGCTGACAGGGTTGCTTAAAGCAGAAATGCTGAAAGCAGGCGTTAGAAACAAACAACAACAAACAACAGTTTTTTCTATATCCTATAATTTCCATTGTAATGAGGAGGTTACTTCTTGAACCAAAGTTAATTTAATGCCAGTGTTATACTATATACCACATAATAGTGCAATAAAATAGTTAACAATTAAGACAAAACAATTTTGAGTAGCACTTTCCATTCAAAAATTACATTTTTAACCCCAAGTTAAGATTAAGAATAATCGCCATAGTAGGCCCGCAGGCACTGAAACGAGTTTGTTCGATTTTATTAATGTATGCTTATGGATGTATTTAAATAATCAAAGTGTCTGATCCAAAAGTACAATTTTTATTCGTAATATCTGATACCTATGTTAATTTTCTTTCTCTTTCTGAAGTAACAAAATAAAATTCGGTGTCATTAGTTGCGTGGCCGTTGCCTACTGATAAGGCGCATATTCCACCGACCTGCTAGTGCTAAATACAAATACGGTGACGTGGTAGCAGACATTCAAGACTTAGGCGGGGTTTCCACCGACCTCGCATTGCAGAATGCAAATGACATTGACGGAAATGTTTGTTTTCCACAAACAAACTAAAATTAAAAAATGGCGTCATGGGATATGTTAAGTACAAATATTTTAATAGATTTCTATAAAAAGAAAAATTCTAATTTCCGTCAATGTCATTTGCATTCTGCAATGTGAGGTCGGTGGAAACCCCGCCTAAGTCTTGAATGTCTGCTACCACGTCACCGTATTTGTATTTAGCACTAGCAGGTCGGTGGAATATGCGCCTAAGTTATAATTTTTCATTGTTCCACAATATTTTGCACTTCATTTTTGTAATACTTTGGCACAGTTAATTAGACGAATAAGACACCACTTTGTCAAGTAGGTACTATAGGCTATATTACTAAAATTTATTGTATATTTGTATAATAAAAAGGTGACTCGCGTACAAACAATTTAATGAATGTATCCGATTAACGTCTTCAATCGTCTTACTGGGTAACCTAATTGGTACTTGCGTTGCGTTACGACGCGTCTCCAATCGCAAGGTAAGTAAAGTTGAGACTCGCACAAGTACAAGCACGCTACCACCTTGCCACTGACGTCGCTTTGAAAAACAAGTTTAATAATTTTTAACTATACTTGACATAGCTATGTTTTATTTATTTAATTAATTATGTAGTTTGTCAATAAATTTATTGCTTAGTTTTAAGGATGGATCCGCTGTATTGCATACGGAAGGGATTTTTATTTGGTGTACATTGGAAAGACTTAGCCGTTTATAAACAACCAAATTATTAGTCCCTAATAAACACATGTTACCTTACTTTTAGAAGTCACTCCTGATAGGACTATCGGCATCATACCTCAGCCTGAAATGAACCAGGTTCGGTCATGCTTCAAGTTTTTTTTCATTTAAAACTCCCCAAATTGTATATTATATTGAAAGAGGGTACCGGTATATTAGTAGTATGATTGGACACAGTCCCAGGCCACGGTGTGGGCCCATAGGACTCCAGTGGACCTCCTGATTATAGTGGATTCCGAACCACTTGGGAAACGCAGTGAAGTCACAGTTCGGAGGTGACCAGGACAAGTCCTACCATGTTTCCCTACCGGCACTGTGCACACGACCAATTTATCTGCAGCTTTGAACCTGCTCTGGTCCGCTGGATTCAACTTGGTATGGCGGCCGGCTTCGTACCGGTATATTACTCAGTTCAGAAAAAAAAATTACTTGCGGCTGAAATGTTTTCATCTCAAAATTACGCCTAAAACGCGTTGATCTGGCAAACAGTTGGAGATATTACAAATCTATGAGTAACAATAACGCACAATATTTTTTCACTGCATCTGGCAGTCCGCTGAAGGAACCGTGCAAATGTTAATAAATCAATCGGATGCATGACTCAATAATATGACTTCTTCCCGTCATATTTTTTTTTTTTATATCCGACCGTTTTAGAGATAATTGCGTTTCAGGTGGCAAACCTGAAAAATACAAGTGTAGGGATGCTAACGAATTTTCAATGAAAAAATCATATTAATCCTTTTTATTCTTCTGTTGTCTTTCCTGACGACAAACCTGTAGTTCACTTCCCTTCGAGCTTAAAGTCGCAGCCAGGTATCATAGTGCCATCACCCATTTTCGTTTTTTTTTAAGGTTATGGATCTTTTGAAATCTGGGTGCGAATTAGACCTAGTCAGTTTAGAAAAGCTGAGTCCAACTGTTCACGTGATTCGCCATTTGTTTTTGAATTCCATATGAAAGATAGAAGACTTTCTTATGGACACTTTTTTATTCGACTATTGTAGACATATACTTAATAGTTAATACTATAGCCTATGATTACTAAATTAATAAAAAATTCCGTACCACCACTGATCGTTTTTTTTTCTTATTCCTAGCCTTGTATATTGAAGCTTCAAAGGTTATAAAACCGGTCCGAGTTTACTCGAACATGCTTTCCAATTTATCAACATTAGTAGATAGAGAATATGAGTAATTTCATGATAAACAATTTTCCAGTGGTTAAATTTCCTATATATGGGGGGGGGGGGGTTGTCCACCTGACGTCACTAGAAGTGAGGTAAATTCTAGATAGGTCAGACCAACACATTAATTACAACACAGCAATAATGGCAGGACACGCAATGCATTTGAGCGCGAATTTTCTATCATTTTTTCAACAAATAATTTTTTGTGCAAAACCAAATATTTGTTTTTGGGAAAGCAACATATCCGGTTTCGTTACTCAATTTAACACCTAAAGCATGCCTGAAGGTAGAAATCAGCGACAGAAAGGTTTCGCAGAAAAATTATTTTTTAGTCATTTTTCATTAAAATTTTGTTATTTTTATTTTTTTACCCCCAGAAGCAAACTATCAAGGGGCAAGCGACCCCCGCATTTAGTCAACATTAATAACGACTATAATATATGAGAATTTAAAAGAAATCGTTGGAGCCGTTTTTGAGAAATAATTTTTTTAGACGTTTTTTTGGAGTTTTTTGAGAATAAAACCCCCCCAAATTGAGTTAGCCCCAAATAAAAAAATGTTCCCGAGGTATGATTTTTGTGAAGCAACATGCCGAATTTTATCAAAATCGACCGAGTTGTTAGCCCGGAAATCGATGCACAGACAGACATTTCGTAAAAACCACTTTTTTGGTTTCCTGGGACCTGAAAACGTGTAAATCCGTTGAAATCTCGGAATCGAAAATTTCGACCATCACAAAGCTTTCCTTATAGGCTACTACTACGCATAAATTGGAAAGCGAAAATGTACGAGCAGTAGAAAACTATTTATGGTATGACTAATATTAATATTGGAATCAGGATATGTAGAGTTGCTGTGGTACGAATTCTGACTTCACCCGCGTGGGCTGATGGTTAAAGTCCCACACTTGCTCCATTTGCCATGCTTGGGTGGCATGTAAAACCTCAAGCCTTCCTTCTTCTTTAAATGCCTTTATCTTCTATCAAAGATCATCATGGCAATTAGGGCCTTGTAGACTGCTGCTCTGAAAAGGGAAGTCGTGCGCTCTTGCCAAACCACTGCCTCACGTTTTTCAACCATGACGTTCTTCTGCCGACTTTGTGCAAAAGAACGAAAAATGCGGGGGTCCATATGCTCTTATAGGTAGTTAATAATCGCTGACAAGCAATTTAATATTGAATACATGCATCAGATCGAATAACCTCTTCAGTCGGGGTGACGGTAGTACCTGTGTTGAGTTACCGCAGATCTCCCATAGCAACGTGATGGTGTGTAGTGACTTGTTCAAGTACACAAGCTAGCTACAACTATGCCCAGGAAGGCCTTTGATAAAACACCGGAGGCGGTCCTGATTTTAGGCAAGGTGAAAAATATAAAAGCTGGAAAATAATAAACATGTGTAATACGCACTAGATCGGTGACAAACAGCAGACATATTTAAAAAGGGGTGCTGAAAAGCTCTCAACGTATTGACATAAAATGGAAAGCTCCCCCAAGTGGGTGCTGACTTTCACTATATGAGGGAGGGGGAGGGTTACTCCGGAGCGGAGTCACTTTCACTAGCCCCTCCTCTTCACCAACCCGAAATCCGCCATTGCTCTTGCAAATTTTCATCTGTCATCGTTTCCTCAAGTCTTCATTACTTACTAATGTCTTCGATGGCATGGTGCTAGCGTTCATGTTCTTGTGCGAGTCTCTACGCACCATTGATGCCATCGGAGATTTGTCGTAACTCATCATACATGTATTATTGCTTTCGAATTTACACGTAGTTTATGGAATGCCTTATGCTGATCAGAATTTCAAGCAGTAGAATTACGGATACCTATATAGGCCTAGTATATATAATAATGATAATAATGCGTGTAATCAAAAAAACATTACAAATGTTTCTAAAACCCGCTGCCAAAAAGGCGCGTTGGGATCACCGCACAATTTACTGTACCGTAGTATAGTATATTATTTACTAGTTCATCACAATTACATTAGTTTTTAATCTGTACCTGTGAGTAGACTCAAAATAGTTCTTAATGATAGACGAGGTAATATTTTCATGGTATCCGGCCCTGATAATTTCATTGTACCTACATAGTACATTTTGTTGTACATTTTGAACATGAGCATATCTCGAGACTATTTTTTTCTATTTGGGGCTAACCCAATAATTACGGGAGGCTGTAGATGCCTAAAGCTCCGAAAAAGGCTAAAAAATTATTTCTCAATACGGTACGGTATACGTAGATAATTAGCACCCCAAAATGTATTGTTTTTATTGACTTTTTAATTAATTAACAATGCAAGTTATTAAAGATTTGGTGTAATCTATAGAACTTTTGGAAAAAACTTAAACAGAAAAATAAAAATAGGCCTACCCGATTGCAAGTTGCACGAAGTAACTGCTATACCCACAGTTAGGGTTACCAGATGTCAGGGATTCACCCTGACAGTCAGGAATTCTGACTGCCGTCAGGATCGAATGTCAGGAATTGCCGGGTGAATGTCAGGAAACGAGAAACATGTACATGAAAAAAAATGGATTTTGTAACGTTAAAAATGTGAAATAAAGTTTTTTTTACTGTAATGGAAAACTTTTTCGCTCTTTAATTATAATCCAAAACTTGGCGGGAACTTACCGTATATATTATAATTACCGTATATATATAATAATATAGGCTACATTGCAATTGTATTTTTTTAATTCCATAGCATACCAGTTTTTAACGCGTGAAATGCACAAGTAAATTAACACTAGGCCTAGATGTAATGTGACACTTCAGAAGGAAATTTACACTACATAGAATTTTTACCTTTACGATATTGCCATAGCAGCATCACTCACGTAGGTTAATAAGCGCGGTAACAATATCTGCTCAAACTTAAATGAACGCTAGTTTCATTAGTTTTTTGTTTCATATTTTGAAAGTGTTACTCATAACCTACTTAGCTAAAAAAAATCAAAAGGGCGATTGAGCAACCTTCTGTGGTGAAATTTAAATATGTCTAGCCTAAGTGCTACAATATTGTAAACTAGCTACTGTATTGCATATTTATATTTTAACATATAAAAAATCTGCCTCTATCGCATTTTCATCTCCTGCACAATCCGAGTTTCCGATTTTGGTCCATGAAGGTCGAAGGACGATGTGATTAAGTACCCAAGCCAGCACTGATTTCGAAATGGTGCTAGATTTAAGATCCATCTAAGACAACATTTGAAATCAGGAGTGGCTAAATGGTGTGGTAGGTCGACTTGGAGCCATGCGTGTCAACAGCGATGTTACCCCGATCCTTTAGATGATACCTATACCTAGGTATATTACAATCTTATGGCTCCAGGAAATAATAATAAATATTGCTAAGGTTGCATATGCAGATAAAAGAAATGTTTCTCTGCAATTTGAAAGTCATACTATATCGCTGTCACTAACACCGATCGGCATCAGTTTTAGAACTACAGGTATGGAATGCGTGGGAAGTGATCTTTTAGAATTATCCATTCCTTCCATATAACGGTGGGCAATATAGCCTACTATATATTAATATATGTACATATAATGTACTCATACTAGGCCTACACGCTGTATTAAAATTTAGAGAAACATTAATTTTATCCCATGCAGTTTATAATAATAAGTCAGTTTGTATCATTAATATTAACATTGGAGTAGGCCTACATTAATTTTGTGATAGCACTTACAGCATATTGTTTACCTATTACAAATATTACAATTAATCACTATATAGCCTATACTGCTATACTGGGTAGATATCCAAATTAATAAATAACTTATAATAAAATCACATTTCAACGTATTGTGCTACAGGTACGCTTTCATCAGCAGTGCCGCCATTTCTGATTTTCTAGGGGGGGGGGGGGCAAAGGGAGCAACTGCGGTGCAGTTAAATTAACATTAGTTGGCATAGCAGTCGAGTGCATCGTATTTTAGCGATGCCCCTCTTGGGGGGTGGCACCCCCCCCCCCCCCCCCAACACACCCAAATGGCGCCGCTGCTATCTAGGTCTATAAATAAGATACTGTACTTGTAAGCTATTATTCTCGCTTCTGGATTTCTTTATAACAGCAGTAAATAACCGGTGCACTTCTCCTCACTATGAGTTTTTTTTAAATTATTTTAACTTTAAAAAAATGAAACTTGTAGGCTAAGACCTATACTATACATATACCGTGCTGGGTGAAATAAAATGAAAATAATCATACCTCAATATTTTAGTTCTTCACTGCTGAAGAGCTCTTTAACTTGTGATGGTTTTTCCAGAGAAACTGGTGGTTTTATCAAGAAGGTTCCAATCGCTGGCGTTAGAAACAAAGGGTGCTTTGGTGCGCGTCTTCTAGCGTGGTTGCTGGTGACAAGTTTCAACCACATGACTTCCCCTGGTATATAGCCGCAATAAATACTTTATAATGTCAATAGGAAGGAATGAAGAATTATAACTGCTGTATAAGAGCATATATTAAACTTTTTCTTAACGAATGATTAAGAGGGAGAAAAGCCCTATAAGTAAAATCAAACATCTCATGAACTAATCAGAACTATGAATCAAGGAAAGAAAATAAAGAAAAAATTGTCTTTTGTCCATATGGGAGAATTTTGGGGCATTTGGCCCGCACTCTTACAATGAATGAGTTTTCAAAATTACGATATAAGAATAGAACAGAATAGAATATCTCTGTATTGAGTCATAACATGAAACAATAGGCGTTCTAAAACCCAAGACACAATAACAATAAATAACTAAATGAAACACTTAAAAATAGCCTAAAGCAATATAGCCTACCAGTTGTTGGTACCTATTGGTTGGTACAGACAAACAGAAGACATTTTTCTTATCATTTTGGTACATGATGTGTATCTCTTTATTCCTCTGATTACCCATAATCATTGAAATTGTTGGTAAAAAAATAATAATAGTGTGATAGTCCCAGTGGCGTAGCCAGAATGTTTATTTGGGGGGGGGTCCAGTTTTTATAAAAAATAAGTTAGCCCGCTTACGATAGGTTTTCGATTGGGGTGGTGTTTCATTTGGCCCCCCCCCTCCCCCCGGGATTGTTTTTTACAAGATAATCCTGAAATAGTTTGTCGGCAAAATATTTTGATTTTGTAGACGATAAATTTATTAATTAAAAAAAACTGGAAAAAGGGAGACCGGGGTCTCCCCGGCGAATTCTTTTAGATAAATATCTCAAAACTTGGTTATTTTGCTAAATTTTGGGGGGGGGGGTCCGGACCCCCCCCCCTTGGCTACGCCACTGGGTAGTCCCGAGGTAGGAGTTAAAGAACTGTAGCCAATGGGTGATGTTAAAGAAGGCCCCATGTCATATATCGAAATGTAGAGGAACATTTCGGCTAAATTAAGGGATAATTCTGACCGCTCTACGATCGATATTTCATGTGAAAATCCAAATGAAAATGTGTAGTGGGGGTACTACTATTTGGTCTTAATCGCATACAAACAATTCAATTAAGAGGATATGCTACGTAGAAAATGAGCACCCCAAAATTTGTTGTTTTTATGGACTTTTTATTTTTTATTTAATTAACGAAGCAAGTCATTAAAGATGGAAGTTGTAGAAGACTACTTTGTGCATCATATAATCGGGTATTTTTACTTTTCGGTTTTGTAGTTCTTCCAAAAATCCCAGAATACGCATAATTTTAGTCCGTTCTGGTATTTATGAAAGAACTAAGGTACCAAAAATTTAATATTTCCTATTACATGATGCGTGAAGCAGTCTTCTACAACTTCCATGAGCCAAATTTTTAATGACTTGCTTTGTTAATTAAATAAAAAATAAAAAGTCAACAAAAACAACAAAATTTGGGGTGCTCATTTTCTACGTAGCATGTCCTCTTAATGTAGGTTACGATACATCCGAATAACCTATTCAGTCTCCTTTTTCGGTAATACCTGAGTTGAGTTTCGATAGTTCTCCAAACGCAAGGTGGTGTGCAGAGGCGCCAATTTGAGTTGCCTTCCCCGGAGCCTAGCTCATGCAAGAGTATGCGAATTTGGCCAATATACGTATAATTAATTTCGTACGGTAAATAGGCAGTGGAGGATTAACCAATAGGCAACTGAGGCAAATGCCTATATATCTATGTCCCTAATCGACTTCGATGGCCAGGTGGTAACGTGCTTGCACTTGTGCGAGTTTTTACACCCCACGTGATCGGAGACGTGTCGTAACTCAACACGGGTACTAGCCTACAGAGACGACTGAAGAGGTCAATCGGAGACATTCATTAAATTGTTTGTATGCGATTAATTTTTTTATTTTTTATTTTTTAAATCTATATAAGATTTTTTTGTGTGCATATATGCAGGATTTAGGAGAGCTGTCTGTTGAATCAGACGTTTTTACAACGCTGGCAACATATTACGATTTAATTATTACACAGTTTGCTGACGTCTTAAGCAAAAAAAAAAAAAACATTTTAGTTAGAGAAAAGTATGTTATTTTGATTATTTAAAACATTAAAAAAAAAAAAATAAATTGCCTAGTGGTTTTATTAGTGAATTAGGGGGGCCCCTATATAATATAAAATAAATATCCTACTGTAGGTTATGACAGGTAGGCTACCACTTTTGTGACACGTTCGCAAATTGTGAAGTAAAAGTTTAGTAAAAAAATTGTTTTGGCTCATACAATATATACAGTATTGTATATTCTTAGATGGATGGCGTAGTATCATACTTTTCTCTTCGCCATTTCAAGCTTCGTCACTTGGCCTCTCGTTGTGTAGGTATCCAAAAACCCACCTATTCCACACTTATTTTATCCAGAAACTTCCCCAATAATCTCTTCTCCATACTTTTTTTTTGTAAAAAAGATTAATCGCATACAAACAATTTAATGAATGTATCCGATTGACCTATTCAGTCGCCTCTATAGGCTATTACCCGTGATGAGTACGACACGTCTCCGATTGCATGGCCGTGTAAAGACTCGCACAAGCGCAAGCACGTTACCACCTGGCCATCGAAGTCGATTACGCTTACGATTACTTAAATTACGCTTTCCACGTATCCCCACGATACTCAATGAATACTGTACTGTATATTGGGTAGGTAGACTGCATCATACTGACTACATCATAATGTACAGTAGGCTACCTACTACTTACTTTGCAAACCCTTTCGTAATATTACAGCGGAATGAAGGTCTAAGGGTTTAACTAAACTATTATTCAAATAAATCCTTTGTTACTTGTTAACCGCTATTGTGTTTTTTTTTCATTGTTTTGACTGAGTTCGAGTATGGGGCAAATTATGTAAAAAGGAGGGTGAACTGTTGTACATTCTGCATTACCTATGGCAGTGTCATGTACATTGTTGGATTTCTGTGGGCAGGGTCGGAGTCAACCGCCTAGGGGTCAACCGTAATTAGGGGCGCAGTCACCAAGTCTTGTAAGGACTAAATAGGTACATCAATGTTTTGCTTCGTTTTCAGGAACCATGCATAGGTCCTAACGCAAGCAGTTGGTATAATTCTATACTTCTGGGCAATACGTTTACCCACAGAGAAAATCGGAGTAGGCTACACCCGGCCACTACACATTTTTGTGCGAAGTCAATTTTCACAGGAAATATCTTACAAATATATCCGTTAATTCTGCAGAAATGTGTGAACCTCACTAAGGCGGGGTTTCCATTTGAGTATTTGAATATATTGTATATTGACTTGGTAGCAGACATTTTCAGACTGTCTTTAATGTCTGCTACCACGTCAATATCACGCACACGCTCAAATACGAGGTCAATGGAAACCCCGCCTTACACCACCATTAACTACTCCCTCGGGACTACAGCACCATATTTTTTTCCCACCACAAATCGAATTCGATGATTGGGGCCAATCAGTGTTTGAAAGAGGTGTAATACATCTCATGTAGCCTATAAAAATGCTCAGAAAAATTTCTTTTATTTGTCCTGATATGTTTGACAACCCTATACTATTAATATTTCATTAGATATTTTATTTTTAAACGTATAAGCTGGCTTTTCATTCTCCAAATCGTCTCTTAGGCCTAATACGTACTATTGTAGTAACCTTTTGAATTTTGCACGAGTTAGGTATGTGTTGTAGATTTTTCTACGAACCAATTTTATGCAAAATTTCATCTCAATTACGATAATCTTTTTACCTGTGATCTTTCCAGTTCCTATCTGGCCGGTCGACCCCCCCCCCCCCCGTTTGCAGTTACTGTATGTAGGTATATGAATAAGCTTTGCGGGGCTTTAGCCTATCATTTTCCAACTAGCTTATCGTACAATTCTACTAAATTGTCTCACTGGATCACCCCGTCCTTGAATAGGAACTTTAAAGGAGGTGTGGCTGCGGTACTGGAGCACAATGTAGGTTGAATGGAGGGAAGTGACATGGAATATGAGCAGGTAGGGTTAGGTGGCCAGCGTATCGGGTTGCTGCAGTCCTAACAGTAACCTAATACCTGCCATGCTCGGGCTCGCCACATTGTCCCGCATTTCTTCTGTCTTCCAGCCAAGGGCTTGTTGGGTGGCTAGCCTTCATCTAAGACAGGCCCGCGGATACCCAGTGGAAATGGGGTCGCCCTTGTTACATGAGAATATCTGCAATTTTACCAGCGCAAGTCGCAACGACTCAAAATTAGTCTCTTACTTTGATGACATAAAGAGATTAACTATAAATCAAATGTCATGACAGTATGACTCATCCACTTTTTTTAAAGACTTAAGCCGGCCGCCATACCAAGTTGAATCCAGCGAACCAGTGCAGGTTCAAAGCTGCAGATAACTTGGTCGTGTGCACAGTGCCGGTTGGGAAACATGGTAGGACTCTTCCAGGTCACCTCCGAACTAATCGTGTGACTTCACTGTGTTTCCCAAGTGGTTCGGAATCCACTATAATCAGGAGGTCCACTGGAGTCCTATGGGCCTCCACCGTGGCCTGGAACTGTGTCCAACCATACTACTACTACTACTACTACTAATGACATAAAGAGATAAACTAAAAATCAAATGTCATGACAGTATGACGCATCCACTTTTTTTTTTTTTAAATAAAAATGTCTTGATTTTAGTCACCTGAGAAGTGCCCTCTTTTTAGCCTATACCTATCCCATATTTTTATTTTCCCCAGTAATGATCTGCTTACGTATTGCCTACATTTAATTTAAGAATCCTGTTTCCCTACTTTCTGTGGCAGCTCAGGGAATATAACTGTGGCATGTACAGTATTATATACTAAAAAATAGGCTTATTTTATAATATGATCAAAAAAATTGCTTTAAAGATTCATATTTTGATTATTCAGTTAAGTTCGCTTGGGTATGGTAGCCTAAGTATAAAAAAATTTAAGGAATGAATGAACAAATTTGAAGATTGAATGAAACAATTTAATTAATGTATTTTAGTAGTGTAGGCTTTATACGAGTAATCGTAATTATTATTTTTTAAGCTGTTTTATACATACAGTAGGTACCCCTTTATTGTACTTTTGCATGGCATCTATATGCATAGCAGTTTTGAAAAAGTCTGGGGGGGGGGGGGGGCAAAAGATACCAAGGAAATTGTACTGTTTTTTATTTACCTCCTGAGGAAATTTTGTTTTAGCATTTTTAACTATGCAACACCTTTAGAGCAAGGCGCGGATCTAGAATGAGACCAAGGAGGGGGCTAAAATTAAGCACGAATAAAAAAGATGAATTGCAAAAAATTGCCAATATAATTGGCCCTCAAACCATTTTCATAAAGGTGTATAAAATGGCGAAAGCCGTTCTCATGGACGTACGCAGCTTTTAAATTAATGACTTTAGTGTCCTTTGCGCATTAGCCAGTGGGTTTGGAAAATTTGAAAGGGGGCCCGGGGGTCTCCCCGGGTAAAAGTTTATGAAAATTAGGGCTGAAATATTGGGGTTTTACGCATTTTCAGAGCAATGAGGCTTCTATTTTACAGAGAATTAATATAATCGTGCACAAAGGGGGCCCGGGGGTCTCCCCCGGTAGACAATTTTTGAAAAATATCGCTCAAATAGTGGGGGTTTACGCATTTTGAGAGCATATCTTCCTCCAATGTTTTAAGTCACGCAGAAATTAAACCTTTTCAATGGTTTCAATGGGCGAAGCCCCCCAGGAAAGCGTCTGGGGGGCAAAAATTTCCGTGCCCCCCTCCCCCTGAAGTGGGCGCCCCTGCTAGGCCTGCACGAAATGTAAATGTTTCCAGCAGTTTCTAAATGGGGATAAATGTAGGCTCTGTGGCGTAGCCAGAATTTTTTTTGGGGTCCAGTTTTCATGCAACATCAATATACGAGTATCTCGTACCTATACAACAGTTTGCTCACTTACGAATACCTACCACAGACGGACAACACGAATTCCCATATAAATTTAATTGAATGTTACCTTGTCCCAGGAATGGATGAAAAGTGATTGAAAAGTAATATTTAAATAACATTTATCACTAATAAAAATGTTACAAAATGAGCTTTCTACTTCTGGCCATTTCATGAAATATTTTGTCGCTAGTGACAGCAATAGGGCAATGTGCTGATATTAGAGCAACACCATCCCATTGAGTTTCTTAAATATGACTTAATCCGTTCCGAAAATGATCTGAAAATTTGTCTAATCTGGCTACGCCACTGTTTGTATTAATTTTATTTAAGATTGTTACCAACGGAGCTTTATGCAAGGTCTCCCGGTACCTACTCATTATATTAATGCGACAAAGAGTTTTTATGTCAATTTCATCTTTATAGGTCAACATGAGGATGCTATACATCCAGTTTAATTAATTGTAAGAGTTCCCCACTTTATGCAATTTAATGAGATGACAATCTAGGACGCAGAAATACACCTTGTAACCCATTTGCAACTCAAATTGAATTATATCAATCCGAAAATATACAATATTTACCTTTAACGACAGAAATTGAATGAACATTACGCTGCATAAAAACTTAATTGTTTCAGCCCCAGAAATGTAGCCTATCTATCTAAGGCGGCTATTCCACTTTCCAATTTTTATTCAATCTTGATAATGTCATTGACGGAAAATCACCCATGTTGCATTTATATTTTTACACCCGATTCCACTTGTCTTCAGTAATTGACCATTTTTGTTTTGAATTTTTTTTCAAATTTTGTAAGTTTGCCCGCCGTCTTTCAATTTCAATTATTTTTTCAATTATTAAAAAAAAAAATTGACAAGTGGAATGGCCGGCTAAGGTATGCATGCATAGATTTTAGTTAACCGTTGAATGTTTATTTTTATAAGTGTGATCGTCGAATTGAGAGCAGCCTCAAAAAAATTTTGAAACACTAACCATCAGTGTTTTCAAAAACTCCCTCGACAGATTTGACGCGAAATTTAATATCTAAGTAGGCTATTGTATATTTTTAAATGAATTAATTTTATAAGAATTTCATAACGCTTCATATAGCCTAAATTAAATCTATTTCAAGAATTTGTCGCAAAGTTAAGGTATGGTTTTGTACCTTTATATAATAGTGTCTTTACAAGGAAATACCTACTGCATTATAGAATAGATTTTTTGCTTTTTAGTTTGCTTCCAAAAAAGGAGAGCTATAAATAATGAAGATTTTAAACTAAAAATGGAACGGCTGATAGATTTCAGTTGGTTGATCTTTGCACATACAGTAGGTACTTTAGGCTACCTATACAACATTTTGCAATTCAAGCACGCGGCGACTTTTAGGTGCCCATTCCACATACGTACAACGTCAACGAAAAATTGAAAAATGACGTCAAAATGACGTAAATTGACGTGGTAGCAGAATTTTTAGTATGTCTTTAATGTCTGCTAAAACGTCATTTTTCAATTTTTCGTTGACGTTGTACGTATATGGAATACCCCCCTTAGCGTAGGGGTTATGGTCCCTTACCTTTAAGACTACCACCACCATCCTTTTTGCAGATTACTGATTTTTAGCGTGCAGAGGAGTAATTATATATTCTATCTTTTAACTTTTCCTGTAGCTACCTTTTTGCAGAGTAGGTACCTAGATTAGCTTTGGCACTCATGAACAAAGTTCATTCTAAGATACTATCAGCTATATATATATCTTGTACCTAATTCACCTGCCATCTGTTATACGGTATACAAATATACAAAAATGTGTACCTGTCACCATTGATTATTTATTATTTTTTTTAATTTATACATTTTTTTTACAAATCATGTGTCTATTTTCCTATTTTCGTGAATGATTATCGTTAAAAGTCCACTCTGAAATAGCCCAGTTGGTAGAGGACCTGACTATGAATAAGAAGATCAAGGTTCGAAACTCAACAAAAAAAAATTTTAGGCCGCCCTACAGATATCTTACCTTAATTGATGGAGAAACGCGGCTGCCGGACATGTTGCTAACCACAACATCCCAAATAGTGCAGTGGTTAAGAGAGAGGATTCTTTACCAATGCTCAGGCCAAGAACCTCAATGGGTTATACAGCATATATTATGCCGCAGGGCCAAAGCGTTTTATTAATGGCCGTTAACTAAGTGATTTAGGTAAGTACTCTACCTAAATGAAATTGATTACAAAAATTTTGGACAGTTTCATGCGTTTCTCTATTTTGTAAGCATAAATTAAAAAGTATAGAGCATAGTGAAAAATTACTTAGTAAAGTTATACTCTAAAATCTGACTGCATTGTAACGTAAAACTCTACTAAATTAATTTTACTATTTGGCAATTTTACTTTGTACTTTCCTGTCAATTACTTGTTGATTACTTGTATTGTATTATTTAACAGAAATATATTTATTTAAGTAATTTTTCACAATGAGTGACAGCAAGTTTTACAAAGTTACTAAGGAGATTATTATGTATCGTATAGTATAGAGCAAAATTAGAAAGTACGTTAAGTAGGCTATAGTCTAGCTTAGACTAGGCTAGACTACTGTCCATTTAATTAAAAAATGACTCACCTTTCAAGAAAAATTATTCCAAAACTTTGGCTTCCGTTACGTGATACGTCCCGGCATCAAGAAAACCCCGCACCGACAAATGAAGCGGATCGCTCCCTCCCCTATTAGTGAAAACAAAGCCAGAGTGCGTGGTGGTGGGGATGAAGTTGCACAAGAAGACGGGCTTCCCATGGAAAAACCTTGTATACACCTGGCTTTTCATGTGTGGCTTCGCTACTCATTCAAGAACGAGTCTTTTACCCTAAAAAATTCTCAAAAATCTTTTGTGCAGTTTAAATAGAGAGGCCTTCTTTAATGGTTGTTTTAAGAGATGACTACAGCCCACTGAACCATGCCGGATTCTTATATTACTACATTATTAACTTGTAGACCTAATTAAATAATGTCTATTAAAAAAACCGTACATTATATGCCAATGCCTGTCCTCCTAGAACTTAAGGCTGGTTGCCAAGACATCATACTTATATCTACTGTATATACAGTTGTGGCAATTTACTTAAGAGGCAATCTGAGGGGGAAACCCCGTATAAGTGTAAAAATCAAATAACTCATGAAATATTATAATTGTAGAATACGGTACCCTAATGCGAAATATCAGGACAAACTGAGAAAATTTTCCTGAGATTACGATACAAATGTTATGTCCTATGTGACCGGCCGCCATACCAAGTTGAATCCAGCGGACCAGAGCAGGTTCAAAGCTGCAGATAACTTGGTCGTGTGCACAGTGCCGGTAGGGAAACATGGTAGGACTTGTCCTGGTCACCTCCGAACTAATCGTGTGACGTCACTGTGTTTCCCAAGTGGTTCGGAATCCACTATAATCAGGAGGTCCACTTTTCTATGGGCTGGCGTAGGGCAGTCAAGTCGGGGTCGCTCTATGGGCCTAAATATGAGGCCTAAGTCGTTATTAACCCGACGAACACTACTACTACTACTACTACTACTACTACTACTACTACTACTATGTCCTATGTGCTTCTTTCAAATACAGTCACAGAAGTCACAGATTGGCTAAAATAAAATTATTGCATTTTTATTGTACAAAAAACGATTGGTATGGTAGTCTAGTGGAAGAAGTTCATGAACTGTGGCCAATTCAAGGGCTTAGGGGCCAATGGGTGCAAGTGACAAAAAAACATTCGAGATAATTGAGGTTAAAGTTTGTATTACGGAAATGAAAATGTATAGGTATCTATAACATATAGGTATTACATGGTTCCTCCGAATATGATGTTCATATAAATTGCAGTGAGTTTGAACACTGAAGCCCTCACTACTTTTGTTGGCTCATTTCTTGGTTAGCTTATGAAATTTAGGGACTTTTTCAACGCTTTTAGCTGGTTCATCTCTATCCTCTGTGTGTGACTTTGGGACTTGCAGTTTACGAAATCAGCCCAAAATTGGCAATAATTAGACCAGATTAGGTTTCTATTAGAGCCTACTATTGGTACCATTTCATTTTCGATTATATTATATTCTTATAGCTGTCATTTCTTTGACTCAACTGTAAAACTTTTATTATGGTGTTCTAGGGAAACTCCCTAGATTTACAGCCATGTGTAATAAACTGACCATTTCTGTCGAAATTCGGGTGGATTTATTTGAACATTACGGTATGTCAGTTCCGTTAGAGCGTTCCATTGGTTTGTGTGTTCGGTTTATGTGGCATTTTCAATCACAAGTCGGAACGCGATGAAGATATTTAACTCTTTTAAATAGTAGTAATGGGCCACTGATAAAATTTTCCCGTATTTTGTTTCTTTTCACCAAGTTTATTAAAAAAATTTGGAACAATATTTTTTCACATAGGTAGGTACCGTAGTAGCCTTGAAAAATCGACTTATATTTTCCATTAATTTCGTCATTTACCCCATTACCACCAACCGCGAGTGCTAGATTATGGTTCCCGGGTGATTTAAGTAAATTGATTTTATTAGAAAGGCTTGCGAGACACTTTATAACTTGCTCGACCCGAAAAACCCGCCTTAAGCTGAATATGCACGACTTATTGGTGATGTGGCTCCACATCTGACTAGGTACCCCCCAGGTGAATTTGCTTCATACAAAAATGCACTATATTAAACTTAATTTATATAGTAAAACGAAAAACTACCATTTTGACGTTCGACCACAATATTGCTAGAACATAGGCTACACCTACAAGTATTACGTATCTGACCTAATACGCGCCTGTTGGGCCATACCTGATTTTGGAATAGGGGAACGCGAGTTATATTAATATATTATTATTAAACGACATAGGTAATCATATAGAATATTCATATTAGGCCTTTATGAAAATATGAGGGGTAGTCGAGTAGAAGAAGAAATCAATCAAATGAAGTCAACACTTCCACATAAAATAATCCATCATTGGAGCAAATTCTCATACATTTCCTGTTAAGGCGCCCATTCCACCGACCGGCTAGGGCTATTTACAAAAACGGTGACGTGGTAGCAGACATTCAAGACTTAGGCGGGGTTTCCACCGACCTCGCATTGCAGAATTGACGGAAATGTTTATTTTCCTCTATGCCATAGTTAAAATTGATCAATGATCATACAGTTAAATCACAAACAAACAAACTAAAATTAAAAAATGGCGTCACGGGATATGTTAAGTACAAACATTTTAATAGATATCTATAAAATGAAAAATTCTAATTTCCGTCAATGTCATTTGCACTCTGCAATGCGAGGTCTGTGGAAACGCCACATAAGTCTTGAATTTCTGCTACCACGTCACCGTTTTTGTAAATAGCCCTAGCCGGTCGGTGGGATGGGCGCCTAACTTCAAATGGAACTTTACCTACACTTCATAGCTGAGACCTCAGACAACATATATAGGCTAGGACAAATGTACAGTACCAATTTTCAGTGGCGACTCGCCATTATAGAGGCAACTGATGAGGCAGTGCCTCACCTAATTTTCCAAATAATTCTACTAAAAAAGTGTACTTTGAATTAGGAAATGTATAGGCTAATCAAACTCCAGAAGAGACAATTAAAACTTAAAAAATACCGCGAAAAAGAGCCATGAGCTGAACTAAAGCTCCAAAAATTCACAACAACTAGCTATAACGATGTAGAGGCACCATTTCCGACTGCCAATCCATTGCTAAAAGACAGGCACGAATTCTAGCTGTAAAAAGCTTAAACAGCGTGAAGATACATGCTCAAAACATTCGCTGCACCCAGCTCAATGCCGATGAGACACGCGCTAGACCCTGCCTCTAAACGAGTTTAACACACACAGCTCTGCCAATTTTTATTTTTTATTTCATTTTATATATATATATCTATATATATATATAGATGTATACCGTATATATATATATATATATATATATATATGCATATTTCATATTTTGCATTTTTGCTGTGCCTCACCAATTTGTTATATCCCCACAAGCCGCCACTGCCAATTTTCCAACTAAGCAGTAAAGGGTCAGGCGGGTATTCCACATACGTCAATCGTCAATGAAAAATTGAAAAATGACGTAACAATGACGTAAATTGACGTGGTAGTGGAATTTTTCGCTAAAACGTCGTTTTTCAATTTTTCATTGACGATTGACGTATGTGGAATACCCACCTTATTATAAGTATTATAAGCTCTGGCCTCAATTCAACGAGCAATCAGCAATCCATCCATTGTTCCCTGTCGCGAGTCAGTAGGTGCCTCCATTCATAGGCGCCCATCCATTGATGCTGAAGATCCTCATCTTCCACGTCACCTAGCCACCTCATCCTCAGGCGGCCTCAATTTAAGCAGTAGCACCTAGCATAGGCGTATGCTTAAAGCCCCAAATGAGCAAAATAAAAAAAATTGCAGAGAAATGAAAATTAGGAAAAGAGAAAGCAAGCTGTTCCGGATTTATTCGGCGCAGCGAGGTAATGGTAAGAGCCCCCAAGAAACAGCCAATCAGAGTCAGGCTGAGACCGCAGGGGGGTAGATACCCCTCCTCATTACAGGGGCAGCCTGCCCTTTGTTTTACCACGCTCAGCCTCTCACCCGCGTCGCACCCCCTTTCAAAATGTCATCTGTCGCCTCTTACCAGCAGCGTTGACGAAAGCTCTTTCACTCGAGTCTCACCCCTATATCACTGCCGTGTCGAATGATTGATTTCAATGGGGGTGATCCCTTTTATGAGCTTTCATATTAATAAAGACTTCATTAATAGTTAAAATCGTGTTTACCAACAGAATCGTCGGGGCTCCAAGACTGTACGGACCGGTATTGAAAAATAAGAAAATAACTAGATTCTCATATTTTGGCATTTGGCTAAAACCAGAGGGAAAAACACTTCACTTAGGTTGGCGCGTCCAGCCCGGGTGGACTTTTGGCCGCTGCAGTGCCGGCCATGGCCCCCACAAAACCCAAAATTTACAGTAGATATAGATTAGAATACTAAAACAAGCCATTATGGCAAACACATCTTCCCATATTGAATAGTTAATGCTGTCACTGGATCGTTGAAAGTTGAGAATTTAATAAATCTAGTACAGTAACATGAATATGTCTTCCTCAGTAAATTGTATAAACTTTACTGCTGTCGTAAAACTCCACTATTGTGGGCCTATTTTTTCAAACAATTTCCTCCGGGGGAGACCCCTGTTTGTAGCTATACGAATATGCATTCCTTTGTAAGCTTTTCTGCTGTAAAACCATATAGTGTTTTCCACTTACATTTTCAAATTCTTCCCCGGGGGGTAATCCCCGGGCCCGCCTCTTCGGGCTAACTGATATATTATTTTTATGAATAAGCATTCCTTTGTAAGCTTTATCAAATCTATAATTTTCTGCTGTTAAAATGCTTAAAACCCCACTATTTGCACTTTTATTTTCAAATTTTCCCCCCGGGGAAAACCCCCCGGATTATAATCGCCACAGCCACCCCCGAAAAAAAAATCCTGGCTACGGCGGGCTTGTCTGGCATCCTGATTCCTCTGTCTCCACTTTATATAAAATTTATAGTGGAATATTCGTTTAAGGGTATATAACTTTTCTGCCCGAGAAAGCGTCCCCAACACAATTCCAGCCCCAGGGCCCCCACAAGGCCAAACCCGGCACTGGGCCGCTGCCACTACACCACGCCATCTCGGACGATCTTCCGCCGCGAGCTTCCAGTCTCGGGTGCCGGTGGCGTGCAATCTTCGAGCACTTGGTCTCTCCATCTTAGTCTTGGCCTACAGGGACGCCTAGGGTGGTTGAAGGTGAAGGTTGAAGGAAAAACAAATAAGTATAAAGTTTAAATTTCACAGGAAATATCAATAGTCGAGCTATCATCAGCGAATTAACATTATATTATTGAATGGAAGAAATTTTCGTATATTTTCATATAATGTAACATAAATTAGCACTAAACACAGAAGGGACGAACAACGTGGAAATAGATTTTTATAAACACAAAACCTGATGGTGGATGGTGGTCGATGGAAGGAGTTCCACACCTGCTGTGGTCAACTTTTAGGGATGGCCACATACTGTATATACACAGGTTAAATCTAAATACACAGAGGAATATTTTTTTCTATTTATACTAAGTCCTCAATGATAACTCCAACTCCATAACTCAGCCGCAAAACAGGATTGACGTAGCCATAAATTCTCCAATAAACAGGCTCACTCATTTACTAAATGATCATGACACCTAGATCCATTTATGCTAAGCTTGGAATTATTCAGAGGAACTTGTAACCAAATTTTATTGTAAGAATGGTAGTTAGGATATATTTATATATTACGTTGTTCTTTGGTAGTTAGGTAGGTTTTTTTATAAATCAACGCGCGCAGCAGCGCACGACCAAGTTCCATATACACCCCGATGAGCTGCCCAGCAAGTATGTCTCCATGGCGAGTTTACGGCATTTTAGCCACTTTCCAACCATCACTGTAGCTCACCCAGTTGTCCGATTGACCTCTAATTTTGCATTCATGCTTTAAATACAGCACAGAACCCCAATTTAAAAATTCAGCACTCTAGCATGATTGGTTGCTGAAATCCAAACACCCCAAAACCAGGCTTTTCGTGTGGACTCACTCACTGACTGACACACATTATAGCCCACTTCCAGATGTGCTGGAGATGTGAAACTGAGGAATTAGTCTCTTCTTACCATCAAACCCCCAGAATAAATAAATAAAAAAAAATTTATATGATAACTTAGCAATCACGTAATGAATTTTACGTACTTAGCTTACGGCCGAGCATATCTATATGGCACGCTCATCCCATCCACGTGTGCAGGACAACTGATATTTGGGATTGGGTTCATTCTTGCCATGTCCCATTTTTTCCACTTTATTCAGAAAATTGATTACGTTACTTAACGTAGTCACTTAACGAAAGCTAGCTTCTATATGTGCTTAATTCCTACGTAGGTATATCTATATAGTAGTTGTAAATTGTTCTTTCTTTCATATGGGCTTTCTATAACTTGTCTGTCTTCTAGTTACTCTGGTGCTAGCTGGACTCATCCCGAAAATTCTCGATTCTTCAATTTTAAAATTTCTTCTCGATCTTCCATCATGGCTGTTCCGGTCAGTTTCATTGCTGCAGATAGGTGCCTTGGAGTACAAGGGGACGGCAACTGCCTGTTTAGGGCACTGGCATTCTACATGTCAAGTTATTTGTTATTTGTACAAAAAGATATGATATCCAACCCAAAACACTCCGTGTAAAAAATACCAAGTTCCTTTGGCCCATTAAAGTTGTGATATCCAGATGGACCAAGTTCCTTTCTTCTGCCTATGTATGTTAATTGTGATATCAGGATGGGCCAAGTTCTTGTAATTTTTCTCTTTGAATATTTTTTCTAAATTTTTTTTTTTTTTTTTTCAGAACTTGGTGCTTCTTCATGCTTATGTACCTTGACACTGACACTTGCTGTAATTGGCCAATGATGACGCAAAAGATATGGCTAAATGGCAAATTTGCAACTGAGGCCACAGAGTCGTTACGTAGGTATACCTGTAATAAACGATAGGAAATACGAAGAGTTTTGCAAGGAAAGCACCCAAGTTCTGAAAAAAAAAAATTTTTTTTAGAGAAAATATTCAAAAAGAAAATTTACAAGAACTTGGCCCATCCTGATATCACAACATACATAGGCAGAAGAAAGGAACTTGGTCCATCTGGATATCACAACTTTAATGGGCCAAAGGAACTTGGTATTTTTTACACGGAGTGTTTTGGGTTGGATTTACATTATTTAATAGGAAGTTACAATAGGCTATAAACAGTAGGAATTTTTGTTGTTGTTTTTTCGCTTTACATTATGGAATATTTATACACATAAGGGCTACGGCTGTGTGATGTAATAAAAAAAATTTCTATTCTATTACCAATTCTTACGTATCAAAGGACTTCGATGGTATAATGATAGCTTGTGCGAGTCTCTACACATCATGCGATCGGTGACCTGTCGTAACTCAACACTGGTATTACCTACAGAGGCGACTGAAGAGGTTATTCGGATACATTCATTGAATTGTTTGTATGCGAATAATCAAAAAAATATTAACTATATCAACATCCCCCCCCCCTCTGCGTACGGCCCTATTTAAAATAATCTGTACACTAGTCCAATTCGATATGTAAAGAAACTGCCTCATGAACAAAAATGAATAAAAAACAACAATCCATTATATTTTCTCTGAGTCACCAAAAACTTGAGAACGTTTTTCGCTCTATTATTCTCAGTTGTCTGAATCGTGTTCAAGGGGTGCTCTTGACGAATCCCCCATGATTGCCCTGCACGTCTCTACACAATTGACGTTTTAAACAATTGCACAAAGGGCCAGCGAGCTTGCGAGGACTAAATGTCAAAGAATTGCCAGGAAGTTACGAACCCTTTCTCCAAGCACTGAGCCTTCTAATCTTTTATCTGAAAAAATAAAGCCTAATTTTGAAGATGGGCTCAAGGGGGTGTGGAGTGGCGGGTGGTGAGTTCTAGAGAAGGGCGGGGGGGGGGGGGCGCTCACTCAGCTCAGTGCTCGCTGAAGTTAGGGAATATGGCGCACAGACTTCCTCGTTACTGAGAGTTACGTAGCGGTTTAGATTATGCTAATGTAACTTGCATTTTGGGTAGCAGTAAGTTGAATAAGAAGGATCAAGAACAACAATAAAAACATAAAATTAAGAATCATTTTGCGTCAAACCTGCAACAAATTTAACTAAAATAGTTAAAACTAACACAGGCAACGCAGTTCTTAATAGTTAGGCTAAAGATTTCTGCAAAGCCATTGCCTTTTCTTTACAGAAAAAACGAGTGTATAGGCCTATATTTATTTTAAAAATAACAATGCTATCTTAATGGATTGGTAGCCTATACTGGCTTGCCCTGTCAATATTTTTTCAACGTCAGCGGCAAGATCTATATTCTACCCTTAATGACGGCCTAACCATAGTATTTTATAAACATCGGCAGTCTATATTTTAATCCTATTTCCTTGAATTTGAGCTTCCATATGCCGCTTTAGTCTAGGTGGCCCCCAGACGAACACCTTCTCGAAGTATTATCTGATTACAATATTTTATATTTAGTTTACGAATTTGTAAATAGTGGCATGTGTCCGGGGTTGTCTCTTACGAGTATAGTAGTGTTTATAGTACTTAGGTGCCCATTCCTTTAACCGGCTAGGGCTATTTCCAAAAACGGTGACATGGTAGCAGACATTCAAGACTTAGGTGGCGTTTCCACCGACCTCGCATTGCAGAATTGACGGAAATGTTTATTTTCCTCTATGCCATAGTTAAAATTGATCAATGATCATACAGTAAAATCACAAACAAACTAAAATTAAAAAATGGCGTCATGGGATATGTTAAGTACAAACATTTTAATAGATTTCTATAAAAAGAAAAATTCTAATTTCCGTCAATGTCATTTGCATTCTGAATGTCTGCTACCACGTCACTGTTTTTGGAAATAGCCCTAGCCGGTCAATGGAATGGGCGCCTTAATGACTCCGAAAAATAGCTCATAAGAGAGCAGTTAACAGGATTGGAGAACTACACCCTACGGTGTACACCTTCAGTAAAAATTATGGAGAAAAATATTGGAGAGTCACCTCGGCCATGATACTCAGCAATTACAAGTGTCTCTTGGAGGCTTCAACCTCTACCCATCCCTCTTGAGCCCGCCAACGGCAAATCAAGTGGGGAGATCATTAATGCAAGCTTGCCTGCCTGTCGCATGACGTGGGCTCATTTATCTCTAGATTTTCCAATTTTTTTTTTGCTTTAAATTATACGAACGTATACTTCGCAGTTGAGGAGGCTGATCATGGCGATTATAATACCGGGGTTATTATAATACCCTGGTGTTAAAAATGTAAACAAGATAATTTTATAAAGGAAAGTGCTACTCAAAATTTGCCTGCAGCAGCCCGATCATGGCGATTTGGTATTATTATAATACCGGGGTTTATTCAATTGTTTCAAACAAATGAGTACAAAATGCGAGGGAAAATTAAATTGATAAATTAATATTTTTTGAGAGCTTTCAATTTTTTCTCCCTTAGATGTAGACATATTAATTAAAATTCTTATTATAGTTCAAAATTCTACCTGTACATTTTAATGTTCATTAGTATTTCCTTCAATTATTAAACAATGCAACCATTCTCTTGTATTCTAATAATTTCTTAATTTGAATTAATTTCCCGAGCAGATTTTAACCCAGTCACGTGACACCTCACTACTGCGGCATTGAAAATTAAATCCCGGTATTATAATAATAATAAATCGCCATGATCGGACTGCAGTTTCACTTCGTGTAGAAATTGAAATTTCAACATATTTCGATTCGGCAGGTCCAATCAGGTGAGCAACTTCACAACAGTGACTCGGAATCTGTCCCATAGTCGGATTTTGGGGAAATGTTTACAAAACTTCAAAATGACGGTATTTTCAGAAAACAATCCTACTAACTTATTATCCAATTAAATACAACAGTTTTACTCTTAGCCATTTTAATTAGATTTCCATTATTTTCTTCTATACAATTTTATTACTGTGTCTTATTCCTTATATGCTAGATGAAAACAAATTTGACAACGTGCAATACGTTAATTGTAAATTCCCTAATTTCGGTACAGGAACGTATACAAAAGCTGCAACCAAAGCCCTAAAAATTGACCACAACTAAAAATAAATTCCTAATAGCTTATAATAACAGCAAGTAAAAAAATGTGCAAATCGGTTAATAGCAAAATTTTAATCTAATACTCAGTAAGCATGATAAATAATACATAAAATAAATGTAAATGAATATTGAAGGCAATTTTAAAGCAGTTGTATAAATTATTAGAAAATGATCGTATTAGGACCATGAAACCTGCTAGTAGGAAAGGACTAATGCACCCCAATTGAAAAAAAACATTCAAGTTTTGATCATGAAGTCTCTACCGAATATGTGTCGATATCAAGAAACGTTATGAGTTTTATTACCACCACATGGTGTAGTGCTCTAGCCTACATTTTTTTTCAAAAACATATTATTTTACTTCATAACGAGAAAATTTTCGTTTTAATGCTAGGCAAGTGTTTTCTCAAACATTTGGTAGACAATGCAAGTGTTTTTTGAATGAATAAACTATTGTTTGGATAATATTTTGCAAATAAACTTTTTTAAGTATTTCTAATATAAAAATATAGGCTATAATAATATAAAGTAATGGTTGTCTTATGCTTTCATGGTTCATTTTTATGTATAACAAATAAGGAGGTACCGATTTGCACTGTGCGTCTAACCTTCAAACTGCAGCTAATCAGAACTGCCTGGTTCGCGATCATGGTCAGCGGTTTCTTGCATGGGAACTCTCATAGGCATGGGCCTAAAAGCGGCGGAAGAAACATTGCAAGGTCCCGAAAACATTCTGGTCGGACCATCTTCTGCTTCATCATCGTCTGTTTCTTCTGAGTCATCGTCGCCACCATCTTCAAGTTCCAGCCTGGGATTGAAGGTCCGCCCGTCACGGGAGTTCGGAGAAATTAAGCGAAAATTGAACTCTAACGGGTATTCATCGGGACCTATGCTTTCCAGTCCCTGATCTAAATCATGCCTCGGAACGACGAATCTGCTAATCCTGTCATCACCGGAGTTAGAAGAATTTGACGAGAAAGCTAACTCTGGGGGATATTCTTCAGAGCCCAAGGGTCTTTGCATGTTCAATCGAGTATCAACTGGTCCTGTCTGGAAGTTTGGTGTGACTAAGACAGAGTCAGTCTGCTGAACATCACTACTATGCCTCTGCCGAATGTCTATCTCATCAGATGTTTGTTGCCATAATCTGTGGAGACCCATATGGACCTCTTCCAGTCTGCGTACAAGTGCCTGGGTGGCCTGAGCTGCCTGGGCGACGTTGATGTCACCGGTTTCAGTCTCTGATCCGGGACGCAAACCAGCAACTCCCAACTTATCTGTAGTTGCTCGATCTCTTTTGATTCGCCGCCTACGAACAGCATTAGTTTGTCTATATTGTACCATTGTGATGAAGTCGATAGTATAAATGGATCCAGCCAAGAGCAATTGACATGACTTTTCCCCCTTCTGATATGCTTCTTCAATTTCTGCACTGGCTCGTTGGTCGTACTGCCACCATCCTAGAAAAAAACAATTAGGATTATCCCTATGCTTCAGAGTTAAAAATTTGCAAACAATTTTATTGGAACACTAATAACAAAGCAGGTGTATAGACTCTTGGGGAAATAGCCACAAAGGCATGGCCGTAGCCATAACCGTATCCCCCCCCCCCCCCGAAATATTTTCAGCGTACACTAGATGGAATGGGGTTTAAAATATATTGAGGTTACCTCACCTCCGGTGACGTCAGATGCCCCCCCCCCCCCAAAGGGAAAGCGAATGAAGGTCTGACCCCCACCGATTGATTTGAATTCGTGCACATAGCATTCGGGCCTTTGCCATGCAGAAGGGTAAACCATTGTTTAAATTGTGACACCAGTATCTATTGGCTAATATACTTGATATCAAATTTCACTTCTTGTGCAGAACACTAGCTTGCAAACCAAGACTGGGTGCATAATTCTAATGAGCTTAGCAAAATACCATAGGCGGGTATTCCACATACGTACATCGTCAATGAAAATTATGAAATTGAAGGACATTTCAATTTTACTCTATAACATTGTTAAAATTGATCAATGATCAATTGATCATAGAGTAAAATCACAAACAAACAAACTAAAATTAAAAAATGGCGTCATGGGATATGACAAGTACAACCATTTTAATTGATTTCTTTAAAAAGAACGCATTTCTGTATAAAAATTATCTTGGAAGCTATAAAGATAGTCGAAAGAGAAAGCAAAAGCTAAAAAAAAATGGAGGAATTCCTGTCTTTGGATGTATTTTTTACACTAGCCAGTACGAGTACTAAGCCTGTAGAGAAGAAGAAACAGCTGAACACATTCTCTTTGAATGTGAAGCGCTGGGAAAAACTCGATACCAAACTCTTGGCCACCCTAGGTCTGAAGAGGAAACCATCCGATCTAATCCCATCACAAAAACACTAGAATTTATCAAAAAGACTGGTGTTAGTAGGCCCCACGAAGGTAAAAAAAAAAAAAAAAAAAAAAGCCTGTAGAGTATGAAAACGTAGGGTTGTCTATATGTTTTTGGACATATACAGTATAGGGTTGGCATGGTTTACACAGGTAGGCTACTAAAAATATAGTTATCTTCACCTACTTGTTTAATTGATAAATTAAACATAGAAATAAGCGGTTTTGTTGCAAACACGATGATGTAGGGTTGCCTTCATAACTCCTGGCCAGAATGAGGGTTGCCGAACTTAATAAATGAAATTTCAATGCGATTGTGAACGTACAACAAAGAGATCTGAGAATGTGTCTCGTGCCATAGACAAAGACACAGTTTTCTAGCTGGTCATGGTTCAATTACTGGAAAAAATAGAGCGTGTATGATAGTAGTTCAGGCAATAGGCAATAACAACGATAGAATGGCAAAATGCAAAACGAAGTCGGTGGAATAGCCGCCTTATCGCCAATCTATCGTTATCATTGTCTATTGCATGCACTACTATCATACGCACTCTCTTACTTCCGGGAATTGAATTGAATTTTATGATCCTTAGCCTACTAAATTGTTTATAAACCAGTTTTCATCCATTAAACAGATCGGTGAAGGTCGATCTTACTTCGGATCTCAACTATTATCAGGTTTTATAATACGGTTTAAATAATAAGGCGACGAAGAAAACAAATACAATTTCAAGAAACAAACGCAGACAAATTTAAAAAATTTGGCGCATACGTTTCAATAGAAAATTGTCAATTTTTGAAAAAACATGTGGAAAGGCCGCCATCAATGAAAAATTGAAATGTCCTTCAATTTCATAATTTTCATTGACGACGTACGTATGTGGAATACCCGCCTTAGCAACCAAAGTAGTGAGGTGAATCGCTAATGGAACGGACCAGATTGGCATACACACAGTTTCTCATAATGTTCAAGCAGGGTAATTATCAAACCTTTAAAGATATAATCAAAGGAACGTCAATGCAGAATGTGAGAAATTGGGCTTGTAAAAGAATAGTCGGCTAGTTCCTTTGTCTTAAAATCCGAAATATTGTGATCGCAAAATGGCTAAAATTTCTATATCTACTGGCCAGTTTTCAATTTGATTAACGCAGAGTTAGTCTAATTTGACTGGCCAAGAAAGCGATTGATAGATTTACGTTATTTGGATGATTCCCCATGGCTTTTAGCGTAGGCCTAGGCAACCCATCCATCCATTTTCCCTTAGATTTTTAAAACAATATAAGAACTTAGGTACCTGAGTATCCTTCGTAGTACCAATTGTATATATCTTCTGA
Source organism: Psococerastis gibbosa (assembly GCA_963971405.1). NCBI lineage: Eukaryota > Metazoa > Arthropoda > Insecta > Psocodea > Psocidae > Psococerastis > Psococerastis gibbosa. The sequence goes on along the minus strand of OZ020489.1, from coordinate 19,492,861 downwards.
ACCATCCAATTCTAATGGTGTAACTAGCCGTGGCTTAAACAAAAAATCTATAGGAATTGGCTCTCTACACATCGCACAGCGACCACTTTGAAATGCGATTCCCTTTATACAGAGAAAGCAGAATATATGGCCACATGGTAATTCAGCAGGGTGAACACAACTCTGTAGACAAATCGCACATTCTAACGACGAATTTGGATCAAATAAGCTACTATTTTCAGATTTTACACCACCTTCAGCCATATTTGTTTCATTACTTTGATACTTTCCTAGATAAATAACTCTTATTTTATTTTTATGTTTCACCAACATAACAATATTTATATTTATACCGTAATGTTGAATTTCTGGAAATCTGCTCAAAAAGTCAAAAATCGAAATGGCAGATTTGCACACAATTTGTTTATCGACTTCAGCATTCATGAAGTAATGTTATTGATTATTTTTAAATTGAATTATATGATCTGTGCCTAAATTAATTATGAAGACGGCATTAATGGTAGCCGAGAAGCCCAGTTTGGCTCTTTCGCTTGCTAATATCTTAAGCAATGGCAATCATTCTACAAAGAAAGGTAGGGTTACTAGTTTTGCAGAATGCAGTCCATAGACAAATAACTAATGCAGTCTTCGCCGCCGGTGAATTATTACTATTAGGCGTATTGCAGTAATAACTGTATACAACCTTTTATTTTATTATTGTTGATATCATCACAATGTGGGACAAAAATGCATATGAAGTGGAAGATAAACAACCCATTTGGAAGACGATTTCTATTTCAAGCAAGGAATATTTAATTTGATAAAGCTCAACTAGACCTTTACCTTTTTAACCGTGGCAGGTTCCTTCCACCAAAAATACTTTTTAGCAGTAAGAACGTCCCTATACCATTGCAAAAATTTGAAAATAATAGGGCTGTATGTTAGTATCTATGCTCTGGTGAAAATGAATTATTTTAGAAATGGGTTTCTTTTAATATAAATTAATGATGTATAACCAAATTTGGTGATTTAATTAGTAAACCTTTACTCAATTTACTTTTGAAGGCCTAATATGGTAAAGGTTAAGTGTAGCTACCCCGCTGTATCAAAAGGCAAATGAAAATGCTGTTAATATGGAAAGAAAACATCCCAACTATGTAGAATCAAATTTTGTGATTTTATGAGGGGTAGCTAAACTTAACCTGTATCCCTAATATATCTTACTAGTCTGTGCCAAAAAGTTGGGTACCAACTAATGTATGTAGTAATTATTAAAAAATATTGGCATTGAAAACGACACTCATAAAAATTATTGATTGCAGGTAATAATGGAAATTTACCTATCCATGAATGGTTAGGCCCCTTTCATGGAGAGCCGATTACTTTCAAAATGACATCTGTTTGTGGTCACGTAATGACTTTAGAATTTGTGGGGAAATATAACAGCTGGGATAGGGTAGATCCCGTTGAGTTACTTAGCTGTGGCACGGAGAAGAAAGAAGCTAATGCAAAATTGAGAATTCCTTACTTCCTGGCCCAAGAGGCTAAAGGATGCGACTATCTCATTCTTTGGCTAGATTGTGATAAAGAAGGGGAAAATATTTGCTTCGAAGTTATTGATGCGGTGCGACATTCTCTAAAAGCAGATATTCGCCGAGGAAATGTAAGTTATTTACTAAAAATAAGAGGATATAAATAAATTGCCGTTAAAATGTAACGACTGGCAAGCAATCTGTAGTAAAATAATATAAAACTTTAAATATTCATATATTGGCATGAAGTGTACGCCTCTGGTTGGTGAGACCTACTTAGGCGGGGTTCCCATTGACCTCGTATTTGAGCGTGAGCGTGATATTGACGTGGTAGCAGACATTAAAGATTTAAAGTCTAAAAATGTCTGCTACCAGGTCAATGTCACGCTCAATTGCGAGGTCAATGGAAACCCCGCCTTAGATCCTCTTGAGTTAAGCCAATACCGGTGGTCGCTAAGGGTATCAGCTCAGGCAGTAGAAGTTGGAACACTGTCCTAGCTAAACCCGAGGACTGCGACTTGCCGTAGGGGTTGGTGATTGAGGGAGGATGAGAGGCAACCACCCCCAGGACGTAGACTTGGCCTGATTAATCGAATACAGTCAATACATCAAAACGTGCATAGATTCTCGTGTGATTATTCTTCAGGGTAAGGGTAAGCGTCCTTTCACTGTATATTTAGGATTAATTGTTATATGATGTCTCAGACTCACCCTGACCTCTGAGTCTGGGGATCATACAATTATTTATGGCATTATGGCAGTGGAAAAAGCTACATTAAACTATTGCATGGTGAATTAACTATTTTCGAAACTTCACTGAGTAGCGCATATTTAAAAAAAAAATTAACATTTGAACGGGGCTGATTAACGCAAATTACACGTTAGTAACACGCTTACTTACTTTACTTTTTCGTGTCCTGGGTAGAGACAGTAGAGTACAGTATTCTGCCAACTTGACGCCATTTAGTCGGTGCTCACCCAAAGGTTGAGGAAGTCTTTGGCCTCTCTTGGTGAAAGGATTAGCCGCTAGATGTTTCCACTTTGCGTTGCCCTGGGTACGCCCGATCGGTTTGTTGTCCACGTTTTTAAAAATAAGCGATCTTTGTGGAGGCTGGTTTCCTGTACGCTGAGGCAGTGAGACTTAATATTCCGTATCGCCCATACCTAATCCATTGTAGCACATTCTGATTTTTGAAAGAAAATACAATAAGATGCGTTGATTACTGTTATAGGTGGTTTATCGCGCACGATTTTCGGCAATAACTGATAAAGACATAAAAGCCGCAATGAGTAACTTGGTGGCACCAAATGAAAATGAAGCTTTAAGTGTAGACGCCCGTCAGGAATTGGATCTTCGCATTGGATGTGCATTCACGCGATTCCAAACTAAGTTCTTCCAAGGGAAGTATGGCGATCTTGACGTTTCTCTGGTTTCCTACGGGCCATGTCAAACTCCAACACTTGGTTTTTGCGTTCAAAGGCATGATGAAATCCAAACGTTTAAGCCTGAGCCGTATTGGGTCTTGCAAGTAAGTTCATTACTTTGTGCCTGGCATTGTCATTGCTCTTGGTCACTTTTGAAACAACTTGTTTACTGACTTACCATGTAGGTTTGTTTATATGTACTCGTATATCGAAACATTCCGATCATGTTTCAGAAATAGTTTAATAATAACATATCGCTGCCATGTAAAAATTGTATGTACATAACTCGCATTTCTGTTATTTTAGGTCACTGTAAAAACTGAAAATGGAGAGGAAGTAAGCCTCAATTGGGAACGTGGACGATGCTTTGAGAAAGAAGTAGCCATGATGTTTTCAAGCAAAGTAAAAGAATTTCCGGAGACAGTGGTGGCTTCTGTTATTTCGAAAGAAAAAGTAAAGCAACGCCCTCAAGCTTTAAATACAGTTGAATTAATGAGAGTTGCTAGCTCAGGTGTGTAGCATTATCGATCTAAATCATCGATTGCTGTTAACTTCCATTCTTTTACAGGCTGCGTCTTTCTACAAGAAGCCCATTCATGGCGAATCGACGCATTTTTTGACGACGTACATATGGTTTATCCAGGCCTGTAAACACCCATCTGGTAAAAGTCTGATTATTAATATTATAAAAAAATTACTTTTTCAGGTCTCGGCATGGGACCACACCATGCTATGCAAATTGCTGAACGTCTTTACACTCAGGGTTATATAAGTTACCCCCGTACCGAAACAACTCATTATCCAGAAAACTTCGACCTCAAGTAAGTTCCAGTTTTAATGGATTTGGTGGACGTCGACGTTTGGGATTCTTGCTGCATACCAATGGCCAACAAATTGTTTGAAGAATGTGGGGGAAAACCCGTACTTGTCTGAAAAGTTTTGTTACCCCGAAAGCTCGCGTGAGCAATTCAAACATCATAATTCTTACTGTAAATTGACAATTGTTATGGTATTGTTTAAATTTCAGCGGGGTCCTTCGCCAACTGAGTCACACTGAAGACTGGGGTCAGATGGCAAGAGAGATCACAAGTAATGGAATAAATAGACCGAGAAAAGGAACAGATGTAGGTGACCATCCCCCCATCACCCCAATGAAAGGAGCTACGAGAAATGAGTTAGAATCGGACGCGTGGCGCGTTTACGATTACATTGTCAGACATTTTATTGCCACAGTACGTACCAAAGATACATACTAACTATGAAAAACAAAAAAATACCATTGGGTTTACGCGCTTTCTAATGTGTAGACGTTGTAATGGATATGTCATGTGTAGTTGGGTTTGTGGTTCGGCACTTCGGCAAACTGTTAGGCAACGGGTTACCCAAAGGCTTTCCAAAACAGTTTGCATTGGTTGAAAGTGTTTGTGTTGCTGAATATTGGGACTTTGCTATTGGTATTTTTAAGCTAAATGAAGCTTGCTAGGTAGCTGAGGCTGTTGAGCACGGAAATGGAAGGCATATGCTGAAACATGCATTGTAACGTTGCAACCCGCTTTTTCGAACTCTTTATTTGGGGGGGGGGGGGGGTAAAGGGAGTAATTGGGGCATTATATCGTATAATTGTGTGAGGCGCTGGTACCTGACAATTGTGGCCTAAAAATGGTGGGGCGCCCGTCATTATAATATAGGTCAATTTTTGAAGTCTAACTGGTTACAATAAAGGGAGGGGGGGGGGTGAATGAAGATTAATAGCACAATTTGCCGCGTTGGCGGCCTTGAGACCAGAGAAATTTAATACGTTCTGTAAGTTGTGGGCATTCTATTGAATTAAATTCAATGTATTTTTCGGTTTTTTAGGATGTGATTGCTATTCAGTTCGGCTAGAATTAAAATTATTAGTGTTTTTTATGGAGCTATTTATATGTAATATTGATTAGTGAGAAATACCTAAAAAAAAAAAACTCAAAGCATTTGAGATGTGCTATCGTCGCATGCTACGAATACCTTGGCAAGCCCATGTTACCAATGAGGAGGTTCTAGCCAGAATAAAAGAAAGCAAAACTGTGGTTGCATCAATATGTAGAAGAAGAGCTCACTGGATCGGATATTTGCTAAGGCGCGGTATTCCACCGACCTCTAAGTGCAAAATTCACATACGGTGACGTGGTAGCAGATATCATTAATAAAGGCGGGGTTTCCACGGACCTCTCATTGCAGAATGCAAATGACATTGACGGAAATTTTTGTTTTACTCTATGCCATAGTTAAAATTGATCAATGATCATAGAGTAAAATCACAAACAAACTAAAATTAAAAAATGGCTTCATGGGATATGTTAAGTACAAACATTTTAATAGATTTCTATAAAAAGAAAAATTCAAATTTCCGTCAATGTCATTTGGATTCTGCAATGAGAGGTCGGTGGAAACCCCGCTTCTATTAATGTTATCTGCTACCACGTCACCGTATGTGTATTTTGCACTTAGAGGTCGGTGGAAACCGCGCCTGAGACACGAGAACTTGAGGGCATGTTTAAAGAGCATTTTGGCCAATATAAGGGCTCTGGACCGAGAAATTAATTAATTAGCCCTCATTCCATGTTTTTTTTTTTTTTTAAGGATTCCCCATCATCCTTTTGCTTACTTTCGTCATTTTTAGAACACAATTGAAGCTTTGAAGATTGATCGGTGGAACGCTTCATAGCGTATGGTGCATATTCCACCGACGTCAATAGTGATTATTGACGTGTTTGACGTGGTAGCAGACATTAAAGACAGTGTAAAAATGTCTGCTACCAAGTCAATATCAGCATTATCTTGACTATTGATGTCGGTGGAATAACCGCCTTAGACCAGCCTATAAACAATTCTTTTGAAAAACTCTACTGAACGTAGTCCTCATGATGACTGAAAGATTTATTGGAATTCTCTATTATTTAAACTTTTCAGATCTCCGGCGATTGTAAATATCTGTCGACAACTGCTACATTTCATGTTGGCTATGAAACGTTCACATGTACAGGAAAAATTGTGTTGGAGCTTGGTTATACTGCAGTGATGCCTTGGCAGGCCCTAGGAAAAGAAGAAACTCCGCCGGATTTCACTGAAGGTCAAACGGTCACAATTCATGACGTAAGTTGGCTAATTTATACTACATACTACTACCTGTAATACGATGTGAAATTCCATCAAGTCCTATTTCTGGAGTGTGTCGTTTGTTTCTTCCAATCAGATTATAATATTTTATAGACTAACAATAGTATATAATTACAAGTTAATGTACTGTGCACTATTAAAGTCTATATATTTCAAGAGGTCTTCTTCAAAGAGCGATTTTTTCAGTGTTGGAACCATAGAACGAGATATTAATTAATTAGCTCCCACGCCATGTTGATTTTCAAAAAATTGGAGAGATTCACCTTAATTATTAATTTAATCGTGGCCAATGCTTCTGCGATACTTTGATACTATGTATACAAATAAATATTTATTCTATGTAAATTGCCGTCGTGCAAAATGTTCTCACCACATCAAATAGATGCATAATAACCATGTGTGGGAATAGCTTTCTTTGTTGCTTTGCAGTATTAATTAGCTGAATTGATTGAGTTCAAATTTTGTTTGTTTCCCCTTCCAGGTAAAACTTGTGGAATGTCAGACATCACCGCCAGGGTACTTAACGGAATCCGAGCTAATTACTCTAATGGAGAAACATGGGATTGGTACAGATGCATCGATACCAGTTCACATCAACAACATTTGTCTGAGAAACTACGTCACCGTTGAATCGGGCCGGCGTCTGGTTCCTACCACACTCGGAATTCTTCTTGTCCACGGATATCATAAGGTAAATAATATATAATAATAATAAAATTCTTTGTTTCCAAAAAAATACATTTATTCAACAAAATACAATTAGGGCTCACATGCCTTCATAGAGGCGTGCGGGATACACCCTTCAAACTCTAGTTCAACACTATTCTTCTATTACAATCATGATATAATATTAGTTACATTTCCATTAGTGTTTGATTTATGTATATATCAGTGTAGTTTTTTATGCTCGTAATTGGTCTTGCTAACTTATATAGGGACTGCACAAAAACCTGTCAAAATGTGTAGATACTTGCTGCTTTTGGCAAGTTTGTGGGACGGTTGTTGAGTGGCAACGCTACGGGGACGAATGAGACTCGGACTACAGCGAAGGAAAAAACTACCGATATATTACATAGGTCAGGAGAAATATCGGTCGAAAAAAGTCGGTGCGCCCTTGATGGAAACCTCGCCTTAAGCCTTAAGCGCACGACATATTGGAGTGGTTCCACATCCACACCTATACGTGAATTTGCTTCAACACAAAATGTAAACTGGGCCATTTTATTCCCATAAGCCTCCGGACTAATAGTGATTTGGACATTAGAGTTAGCCAGTCCTCTGCGACCAAACCCTCGTAACCACCCTGCTTTGGTTATTATAACAACATTACCTCACACTAATATGCAATGAAAACGGGCGAGTATATATCGTAAGTACGAGTAATCTCTTGGGCAGGCTTGCTTTAAACCGAAGGGGAATTATTAAAATAGTTCTCAATCGGGGAGATGGGACATTCGCTACCCCCCAAAAATATTTTTGTGAGTTTCTGGTGCTGTGACCAGTGATTCCAAAGTATTAAAAAGTGTGTGGCAGGTGACACGTAAAATGCAAAAGATATTTTTATGGATATTTTAACTGTCTCTTCTGTATCATGGATAACCAAAAACCGCGATAATCAGTAAATTGTATCGTCTAGAGTGCTTAATGGCTGTCCATGACATGGTCTTCTAATAAAGTTCGTTCCTTGCATACTAAGATTGTTCCGAGATGAGCAGCTTTTCTGGTGATATAATTATTATTTTTGCCCTAGATCGACCCTGAACTGGTACTGCCAACAATGCGTTCAGCCGTGGAAGAGCAGCTGAATTTAATTTCACAAGGACAAGCTCATCATAGTGCTGTCCTCGCGCATTCCCTTGAAATATTTAAAGCAAAATTTCTTTACTTCGTTAAAAATATCGAAGGGATGGATCAGCTGTTTGAAGTCACATTTTCTTCCCTTGCTACATCAGGAAAATCACACTCAAGGTGAGTAGTAAATGTTAATTTAAAGTTAAAAGTAATATTTTGTTATGTCTTACTGAGCTCCTGCAGTTATGTAAAGGTAAAAGGTATATTTACAATGCCGAGGACTATAAAATAATAATAATAATAATAATTTTCGACATACTGTACGTACCCGTAACGTGTAGGATCAACGATAATAAAATAGAATATATGGCGCCGAACCTTATCTACGTATTGACGATAGCGGTCAAACGTAGCGGGAAATGTCAAAGGAAGTGTTAACACGTTTAACATAAAAACATAAATACGTTAAACCTAAAAAAAAGCTGTATACTAAAAAGAAATGAACAATTCAGTAGGTGCAGTAAGTTCTGCGCGCTTGGATCGCAATCTAAATAGCTTAATTTTGTTTGTACTGTACAAATATTAGATTGTATTAGACTTATGGCGAGAACCACATGCTTACACGAGGAAACTACCGCGGAATCGTTGATTGACTGAGCTGCACTCCAGCAATGCAACGGGTTCTTAGCAGAGCTACGCCTTCTTGCAAGAACTCTCAGGGTATTATTAAAGCGCTAATTAAAAACAAAATATACCTACTATGCTCCAGAAGACTACAAAAGCTTCCACAGTCTTCCAAATTGTTGTAAACAAATCTGTGTCACCACATTTTTTTTTTTTTTTTTTCCTTCGTGGGGCCTACTCATTTGAGTTCCTATAAGCGTCGACCTAGAAGGTCTTTTGCTTCCACGTTTGCCGTCTACGCCCATCTTATAACACCAGTCTTTTTGATAAATTCTAGTGTTTTTGTGATGGGATTAGATCGGATGGTTTCCTCTTCAGACCTAGGGTGGCCAAGAGTTTGGTATCAAGTTTGTCCCAGCGCTTCACATTCAAAGAGAATGTGTTCAGCTGTTTCTTCTTCAACTTCACACAGTCTGCATCTACTGTCGTTTTTCACGCCAACCCTATGCATGTGTTTGTTGAAGTGGCCGTGGCCCGTAAGCGTGCCAACCACCCTTCTAGCTTGCTCTCTACTTAAAGAGAGAAGCTGATCGGTGAGCTTCTTACTAGGACCCGGAAAGTGTCACCACATACAAAAATATTTAATTAATCCGCAATTGATTATGTTGGGCAGATGTGGCAAGCGCCATAAGTGCATGAAACTCGCACTATAGCTTCCGCATTCTTCCAAATTTTCGAAAAATAAAAAATACGTTTTTTCAAATACAGAAATTTTTAATTAATTCGCAATTGCTTATGGGCAGATGTGGCAAGTGTCGGAGGTACATGAAACTCATTCAAACTAAGCCGTCCCGTCTGCACTGTACTCATTGTGATGAGACATACAACCTCCCGCAGAATGGCAATATCCGGTTGTACAAGGAACTCAAATGTCCACTCGACGACTTTGAACTTCTCTACTGGACTGCAGGAAACAGGGGCAGAAGCTATCCATTCTGCCCTTACTGTTACAACCATCCCCCATTCAGGTAATAAATTTTTTTTTTCATACTTAACATTTCGATCAAGAGATACATGCGATTTTAGGCAATTGGCAAAAAGTTGGTTCACCAGACATAGAAAAAATTAAATAGTTGAAATTCCCGCCAGTTTGAATCTTAAATAAGGGAGAGATTTCCAAATATTTTGTAAACAGCTTGCTGACCAAGTTAATTAATTCCTCGCTAAGATCTTATTAGAAAAAAATTGTTTAGAACTATCAAATTATAAATATTATATATTATACATATAAATATGAATAGTTACCGTAGCTTAAGTAGAATGCCACCAAACACGTGTTATATTAGATTTACTTTTAATTAGGGATATGAAGAAAGGCATGGGCTGCAATCAGTGCACCCATCCATCCTGCCCCAATGCTTTGACGTCCACAGGAATCAGCTCATGTGTCGAATGTGATGGTGGCATTTTGGTTCTGGATCCAGCTTCTAGTCCTAAGTGGAAACTGGGGTGCAATAAGTGCGATGTCATCATACATGCATTTGAAGAGGCGGCACGCGTTGTGGTCGATGAGTCCGTCTGCGACTGTGGCGCCCAGCACATCACCGTCGCCTATAAACCAGTAAGTTTAAAACACAATGTTATTACAGGTAATTAATTTATTATTTCAGCAGAAACCTAAACTTTGCCATTGTATTGCTTAACAAGGACAATAGTCCGCTTTTTCTTGTTTTTCCATGTTACATACAATTTGTTAATATTTACTTATATTTGGTTTGATGTGCCAGGCTCCCACGCTTCGGCTTGAGGGGGCACAGCCTGTAATTTTATGTCCATATATTTTTGTTGAGACATACATTGTTTTTCTATCTATCTACAAGTTAAGAGACGATTGTAGGAGGAAGAGCCTAATGGGTATATGAATCAAACATCTCATGAAGCATCAATCGTTGAGCTGTCACAAATATCCGGGCAAACAGAACAAATTTTTCTTATGCGGCAATTCCACCGGTGAATTTACTCATTAGTCAATAGTAAATGTGGTATTGACGTGGTAGTAGACATTAAAGACAGTCTAAAAATGTCTGCTACCACGTCAATACCACATTTACTATTGACTATTTACGTAGGTGGAATAAGCGCCAAAGACGAGCTTTAGCCCCTAACGGCTACTCTACCAGCTAACCTTAGGAAGCCGATCTGTGTTGAAAAGAGGTACATATCATGTATCAAATGCTAAGGCGGCAATTCCACCGGCGAATTTACTTCATTTGTGATTTGAGATTTTTTGTTTGTTTTGTTTTAAGGAGACAATTATGCATATACTTAACGTATCTATTATAAATCAAGTTATAATATGGTAGCAGACATCATTAATAAGTCTCTATCATATTATGAAGTAAATTGGCCGGTGGAATTGCCGCCTTAGCATTTGATACATGATATATACCTCTTTCCAACACAGATCGGCTTCCTAAGGTTAGCTGGTAGAGTAGCCGTTCGGGGCTAAAGCTCGTCTTAGGCGCTTATTCCACCTACGTCAATAGTCAATAGTAAATGTGGTATTGACGTGGTAGCAGACATTTTTAGACTGTCTTTAATGTCTACTACCACGTCAATACCTCATTTACTATTGACTATTGACGTAGGTGGAATAAGCGCCTAATATAAAGACGTTTTTCATTTCATTTTATATTCCTGAATTATTATTGAATTGGATTGTGTGCAAAAAAGGATTGGTGTGGTAGTCTGAGGAAGGAGTTAATGTATCGTGGCCAATTGGTGTTACATATCGAAATGTAGAGGGGCATTTATGATAATTTAACGGATATTTTTGACGGCTCTATGATCGGCAATTCCTGTAAAAATCAACTTAGGAAAAAAACCGTAATGTGGGTACTCCGATTTGCTACCAACCCGGGGACAAAAATGTAAAAAAAATATACTCGGTAGAATGAAAAGTGCTATTCTGAATTGTTTTGTTTACATTTTTATCCATGGGAATAAGTTGACTTGTTATTTCGTGCTACAGCTGCTGGTATTTAATTTGATACGCGTCTAGCCCATTTGAATATATTCTGTTGAGGAGTCCATGTTGGGCCCCCTCACTAAAATTAATTTTTGGCACTATTTACAGACTAGAATAATAAAGCTCATAAAGTTCCATTTCTCTTTCGGTGTGTTGTTGTGTACTTATATTTTTTATTAACATGCCTTTGTCCCTATAATATCGAATTGTCTTGAGAGTCTCGTATATTAAAGTCAGTCTTTGATTTGCTGTCGCAATGAAAAGTTGATACATACCGTACTGACTGGCTTTGTTTGTTCCCACACTGGCTACATTTTCTGGCCATGCTTCGGAGGGCATGTAAAGCAGGTGGTCCCGGGCTTTTCTAGTTGAGTATAAGAGAGAGCTTTACAGCCCTAACTCCGCTATGTTGGCTTAGTAATAGAAACAACAAAAAGTTTAATTTATAATTTTAATTATTATTTTATAAAATTTATTTATTTATTTATTTATACCATACTGACTGGCTTTGTTTGTGGAATATCCTCAGTCGAAATTATTTAAATGAAAATCATGGAGTTTGAAATGGCTAACAAATATTTTGTTTATAGGAAAAAAGCCGGTTCTCGGAAGAAGTAGCAGAAATGACTGGGTGCTTGTTTTGTTCGCCGGAGTTCACGCCCTTGGTGGAGAAGCACAGAGCCATCACACTGCGACCCCCGACGAACAGAGCCGCCCGCGGGCGCAAAGGCCGAGCACGGCCGCGGCCTTCCAAAGACAAAATGCAACAGCTGGCCGACTATTTTGTCTGAAGTATTGTCTTGCCATTGTTTATTTGTTAGTCGTCACATTTATTTAATTCTTTTTGAAGGATGGGTATTAGATGTTTATGGTAGACATTATTACTTACTACAATAGGAAGATGAACGTTAACTCCGAAAAAGGAGAAGAGGACAAATTGGTGAGAGTGACACCCGAGCCCGTATTTTCGCGTTTTTCTGCCTATTTTGGTTTTGGTTCTGTACAGATCATTAGTTCCCGCTTGCAAGAAACTAAACTATTGTCCCTGGTGTCTACTCTTTCCTTGGAAACCCACGAAACCGCCAAGCAAAGCAATAATTTCCTGGAAGACGTTTTTATGAACCTAGGCCTACTTATAGTGGTCCCTTGTCCAATGCCAACGGCCCCATGGATTTCGGACCTTACTTACATTGGTTCCTTAATCATTTTGGGCCCTTAGCAAACTGGTATACGTTTTAGATGTCAACCTACACCGGCTACAAGCGATAATGGACAAGCTTACCATTGTCGCAATGTAACAGGTGGAAGCATGACTTAACCAAGTACAGATACGAGTCAACCGCCAAGCATACTCTTGTTATATATTTTAAATGCTTCAGCGGGCCTACTAATGTGATTATTTTTAATCCCAATAATAAGTTGTTACTAAGCGGCATACTAGGCCCGCCGATTTCAGTAACAAATAAATTAAAAACATTCAAAACAAGCAAAATACTACGAATGTATGCACCGGCCCGACATGTCTGTTGCATTTTCCTATGTTCTAGAATAGCCCAAATGGTAGAGAACTAGACTACATAAGGTCGAGGTTCGAGGCTTGGCATAAAAGGAAACATTTGGCCACCTAACCCTAATAATACCTTTCCTTCAATGGTAGGAAAAACGCGGCTGGTGGGCCTGTTGCTACCCACATTATCCCAAATATATATGTTGAAAGAGGATCCTCTGCCAATCCCACCTAGACCCTCATTAAGTTGTCTATTCGGCGTTTTTTTCCTCTTGTGTTTTTCCTCGGATTTTAGACGCCGGCGTCAGAGGCTGAGAAATTTGTTACTGGGGAAAAAGGGCTTGGTGAGCAGTTGGTGCAGAGCCGCAGAGTTTACTTCAGAAAATTTCTCTGAGCTGGCGTTTCGAGGGGAAACCCAAACATCAGCGTCAATCCATCGGCGGAAGTTTGCTGAAGAAACTACACCAACCCATTTGCTCCCATGATACATTTCTCAGCGTCTGACGCCGACGTCAAACGTCCGTGTGTATCCAGCATTACATTGACTTCATACGCGTGTCTGCGTCCGCCGAGGTGGATATACTAGGAGTTCGCTGGTTCCCACTACCCACTCTCGTTGGCTTCCTTTGATGGAGACCCGACACTTTACTGATTTTGGCTCAGCGGCTCATGCCAACGGCCACGTCCACATTGTATTGGCTTTGCCAAATTTCCAGTACCAACAGCCAGTGACAGCATAGTGTGGACACCGCTTAAGAGCCTTGGCCACGACCTCATGAGGTCGCCATCAAACTGGTTTGCTCACCTGTCCCATGGCCTTCCTCTCCTTCATCCCTTCAAGACATGTAGCGTAGTGGTACGGACTCTGACTTTCACCCGAAAGGTTGTTGGTTCGAGTCCCACACTGGCTACATTTTCTGGCCATGCTTCGGAGGGCATGTAAAGCAGGCGGTCCCGGGCCTTCCTAGTTGAGTGTATGAAAGGGCTTTATAGCCCTAACTCCGCTAGGTTGGCTTAGTAATAGAAACAATGAAAAGTCCTTATTTATTTATCCCTCATCTCCCACTGCACCACTGTGCACCCGCCATCACCTCTTCCATTCTCTTGTGCCTGAACCATTTCAGTCCCGTTCTCGCAATTTTCTCAGCCATGATTGAATCGTCTGTTAATCTGACTTAGATTGCAAACTGTTAACTTACTGCAGTTTGACCGTTACGTGCCGTACTTAACGTGTCCGGGCCTGGGACACGTTTATCCAAAACATTGCGGCCTGGATTGACTTGTCATTGGCATTTGAAAGATCTGTCTGGGACACAGCTTCTTCTAGTCTCGGGCTAACCAGAAGGTTTAATTTTTAGTCTTGGTTGCATTTCTCAGCTATAGTCTCTAGTTTTGTTATTGATGCCCAAAATTTGCCCCATGGGAAATTAAACACAATTTTCTTAATTCTTTTTTTAATGAAAAAATGTTAGGCTCAAAATTGTGTAAAGCATCACATCTGCAATCTGTCTTGTCGGATCAGTTGATCTACATTTAAATTTGTATTGGGCCTAGACGTGTATTGTAGTATATCTAACTTGTATTTATTGTATTTCTTTACTTTTAGATAAGCCTAATGGCTTCTATTGAAAATTAAAATTTTGCTACGCCGAAGTAGGTGTAATCAAATATCACAATGTCGGCATGGACTGTTGTCTTATCAAGGAGTTAAAAATCTTGAGTCACTTTGAGTCTAGCTTTCAAAATATCAGTAGCCTATAACCGTTGTAATAAACAAAGGCCTAAATTTCATTGAATTCATGTTTCTTTTCATTTTTATTAGACCTCGATGCGTTTAATGGTTTAATTCTCCCTATGTGTAATGTACATGAAATGATTCAAATTTTGAAACAATAAATTGGAACAGCAACATCATGATAATAGACCTACTCACCCGTATAGAGAGCTCAGAGCTCGTACGTCATATTTTAAGGTATATTTTAAGGTAATTTTAAGTACAGCCGTTCTTCTATGAAAGTTACTGGGGAATAAAAATTCCTCCAGTACATTTCATGGAAAAAGTACCTACAACACCTGCAATTAAAAATACCCTATAACATGATGCAATCTTCTACTATACTTGAATAGACCACATTTTTTGATAACTTGCTTCTAGTCTTCTTCTTCTGAGGTCACAATCTCAGTGATTGGTTGACAGAAACTCCATCCATATCATTTTCCAGCTCTCTCGGTCTTGCCCCTTCCTCTTCAGCTCTTGGTACATTCGAGCTTCTGCGTCCCCCTTCAGTAGAACTATGAATTCCTTTTTCTGCTCTCCTCTTTTATTAATCTTAATAACCGAGATTAATGGTGTGTCCGGGTGGTCAGGTGGTCTTTCGAAATCATTATCCAGGGGTGAATGTCCTACCCCGAAATAATAATCATCTTCCTGGGTGCGTGTTTGGGTCATAGTAGTAGTCTTGGGTATTAGTTTATTACAATCTGAATACTGAATAGGTAGTGGCAATGATAGGAATTCCAGCATGCATTGGTTGATCCCCAGCCCATGATGATGATCTACAGGTCGTGCTGAGATAATGACTGCTACGTGAGGAAATAATGAACAATAGCCGGCAGTTGTTGACCCTCCGCTGCGCAGGTCATTACAGTGCCACAGTTCCATTTTCCATTGGGTTGCCCACATCGACATTGATCGCTGGTCCCTGAACAACGTAAGCTAAATTGTTTGAAAATGCCTGGTCCATGCTGCTCCACTGGAAGTGGTGAGTTTCATAGTTTGTGTTTGTAGGCATATGATTATTTTTTGAAGTAGGTAGCCTATGTTTTTATGTTTATAATTTGGCTAAACAATGGGTTCAATAATAGTATGAATACGGCATTTTTTGCAGTGTTATAGTGTGGCATTGTATTAGATTACTGCTGTAGATGTGTGTATCTCTTTTAATATTAAATAGCCTAGTTACTTTTTTTTCGGTCAATGTAGCATTGTATGCCTCCTGGTTGCGTAAACAGAAAAGTACAGGCAGGATATAAGTGGAATATGTTGGGCTAAATCCTTTTTTCGTCAATTGAGTTTTCAATTACTCTGAACTGGTATTTAACTTTTAGACCTCTACACTATCTAAGACTTTCAGGCATCGAACAATACCTAGTGAGTGAGTGAGAGTCGTGAATGTGTGAGTGAGTGAGTGAACTGGAATGACTGTTATTATTATTTATTTTTTACAGTCTATCATCATTCTATTTTAAGGCAGTTAATTATAAGAGAAAGGCCCTAATATTCGCTGCGAACATTGTGTTTTTTTTCTTCATTAAAGACGTTTTTATTATTATTTATAATTAGTATGTAATTTTCA
Organism: Psococerastis gibbosa; assembly: GCA_963971405.1. Taxonomy (NCBI): domain Eukaryota; kingdom Metazoa; phylum Arthropoda; class Insecta; order Psocodea; family Psocidae; genus Psococerastis; species Psococerastis gibbosa. Next base: position 19,476,463 of record OZ020489.1, on the reverse strand, counting down.
ATCTTCTGTCAATTTACCGTTTATAGCAGGTACCTACGGGTGCAGGTGCGCAGGGACTAGGGAGCGAGCCTGACGTAAAATAAACATCTAGGATAATCTTGTCATTCCGAGCTAAACATTCTGAAACTCATCTTAAGTAGAGACTACATTATATGTAATAAAACAAAATATGACAACTTTTCTTATATGTATTTATTTAATGGCAGACTAGCTCCCGCTCCTGCTGCTAGGGCCCTTAAACCAGTTGATAAGAAATTCATTACAAATTTCACATTAATTGATAGGCTACGATCAGGACATGTGCTCGTGATCCTATCAGTCCTCATGGTTTAGAAAATAATTATTTAGGCCCAGTGGACGTATCATACTGACCTGCTGCGGGCCTATACTAGAATATATGCCGTTTGGTAGGTAATAACTTAACTTGGGATTAAAAATTTAAACAAGACAATTTTAGAATTTACTCTATCGCCTATATGGTTAAGTTATAACCAAACGGCATTGAGTTTTTTTATGTTCATTTTTAGTAATGTAACGTACCTAACTCAGTAACTATATACAGTACTTGTATATAAGCTTATGCAAGTAGGTACCTATATTTGAATAATCCCAACAGTGTTTCGTTCGTTTCAATATTCCAACAGTAAACAACTTTAATAATCGGTCGCCCCTTGTAGCCCTTAGCAATGATTACCTCGCTGTGAGAAATGTGAGAACTGAGGCAGGGCCGTAACTAGAAGGGCAGGGGGGGGGGGCTGCAGCTGCAGTTTGTTAAAAAATTGAGACTTGGGTAAGGCTGCAGTTCCCCCCCCCCTCCCGAAATTAATTTCTGGTTACAGGCCTGAACTGAGGGTATAGGCTATATATCTACATTTACATGTGTGGTACAACATTATTTACTTCGCTTTTGATTATAGCCTATTGTTGGCATTGTTTGCAGAATGTCAGAAGAACAACTGTCAGTGCGGGGACAAATGCCAATGTCCGTCATCCTGTCCGTGTGCCGCGAACAAAAAGAATTGCGGAAGCTCGGCATGTGCTGGAAAAGATGCTAAAGACTGCAAATCCTGCAAATGAATTTAGTTTATGGGGAATTAAGAACTGGGTGTGGGATATTTTAATTTTAGTACCGGATACCAGGCACGTAGGTAAAGATTTTTTAGGGGTTTAGTGGGGTTTTAAGCCTGAGTTATCTAGTTCATTGTTGTATTTTTATACCTATGTGAATATGCATTCAATTTGGACAGGGGGGATTTGAACAAGTCTATACATTTTCCTATATTGTAGAAGCTGAACAGCGTGGTCGATCCCATTATGTCCTGGAATATTTGCCGATTATAATATAATTACAATATTATAAAATAATTATAATATTTGCATAGGCATAAAATTGCAGAAAATAATCGTTAACCATTATATTGTGGTGCATTATAAAAAATACAAATAAAGTACTTTATATTGATTCTTTCACTTTTCTATACCTACCTACCTACTTAACTACTGGACTAGTTGACAACGTAAACACTTCTAGATGGCATTTATTTGCTAGAATCTGTACGACACATTCTATATCTATAATTTAATTTAATTATATAATCTATAATTTAGCCTACATAGGCCTAGTATACCTATGAAGTATGTACATAATGTAGTATTGTACATAATAAGCTTCAATATGTTGTTGTTTCTAACGCCTGCTTGCAGCATTTCTGCTTTAAGCAACCCTGTCAGCCTGGCGGGGGGAGTGAGTCTGTTTGTTAACTCGAGGCACCCTAAGGGCAGACTCTATCACCTCGGGGAAAGGGGAGTTGACTAACAGGGTGGACCTCCTGATTATAGTGGATTCGGAACCACTTGGGGAATATGGTAAAGTCACACGATTAAATCGGAGGTGACCAGGACTCGACTTATACTGCCTAAGCGCGTTATCACGTCCCACCATGTTCCCCTGCCAACGCTGTGCACACTACCAAGTTGCCGCAGTTTGAAACATGCTCTGCGCTAATGGAATCAACATGGTAAGGCCGTTGCTTCAATATGTTTCATACATATGTCCGGTACAATGCGCCACGCGCGAGTTGTGGACGTTTTCTTTTTCATTGTAGCAAATGGGCATGGTTAAGTATTTGGAAAACCACAGAGTCAACTTCAGAAGATTTTTGAAGCTGACGCGTGTTTCTGGGTTTGTCGAGGGGGAAAAACCGTGCACCGGCGTGCGGTTGGCTTCACACCAGACTAAGAAATCTGAAGTTGACTCTATCGTTTTCCAACTTCGATTATACCCATTTGCTATCAATGAAGAGAAAAAAACGTCCGCAACTCACGTTATGTACGGGGCCTTACTAAGGGGTTTTCTCTAACATGTACCACCATATTATTTTTGACAGCTATGACTAACAGCACTTTAGTGACTCGCCTTACGTATAATAACAGTAAATAACATTCAGCCATCAGGATGTGATAGGTAGAGATAAAATGACGCTGGATATGCGTGAGTCAATGTTTAATTTAGATTATAGTTGCTAGATAGCGATGTGAGATCACAAGATAACCCATTGAGGCTAGTGAGTCTACAGTGAAAACTTTGCTGGCTTTTTTAGCCGCCTGTAATTAGTTGATTGGTATAAGTTCAATTTTGTGCTGACAAAGTGCTTGGAAAAGTACGATATTACTTAGTGAATATTCAGCACGTTAAGTAAGTATGTAGTTTATTTTCAGGTTACATACGGTACGCAGAAAATTAGTAGATACAGGTCATTGTTGGGGAAGGAAAATTTCGCCCCAAACTGAGTGCCCCCGCCTAAGCAGTGGTACATACAAATTGTGTTTTCTATTATACCATAATAATCGACAAATAAAATATGGTCAATACATTTTTTGAGTGTAGACTGCGATATGGGTATTCGATGTTTAGGCTGAAAATAAAATTGGAGGCTGAAAATGTCATCGATGAATAGTATATTAGAATTTATTATTTATTTTTATTCTGGATTTCTGGAGTACTCTGTTAATAGACCATTGAAATTAGATTCAGTACCAATGAATTATTTGCGAAGCCTGGGTTTACGTTATCTAGCCTATTAATTGAAATCAAATCGCACGCATTCACCTACGGGATACCTATGGGATATGCAACTTATTAAATGCGAACCTGATGCGTTTCCACACGCTGACCCTATGATAATTCGCCAGTGGCCTCTACATACAGTATACGTTGTGTGCATTCAATTTTAATAGAATTTAAGGCTACTCACCTAGGAAACAAATAAAAATGCACCCTGAAATTCTGTATGTGGATTGGATTGTAACACTCACGCACCGTGCACCATGCACCTGCACCATATATAGAGTTCACAATTCTATTATTTTGGGTTCACATTTTTAACAGCGATTATACCGTAATCTGGCGCAGCAATTTCTATCCATTCAGACCTTATTTTTTTCAGAACACTGCCGATCTTTTCACAATTGGATGTAACCGACCAGATGATTGGTTCTATAAATAGCCTAAATAAAATTAGTCATACCGGCTTCGGTGCGTGACAAAATCCATTAGCACATTGAACAAAATACCAACCCAAAATATATATTAGTACATGGCACAGGTGTGGGTGAGGTTGGGTCCTATTTTTGCAAGAAAACGTCGAGTGGTAGTCCAGTATTTGAACAAATATGTAAGAAAAACAGCCCAATTCAGGAATGTACCGTGGCCTCAATTTTTTTTTTGTTTTTTTTTGTTTTTGTTTTTGAGGGTGCTGAATCCGATTTTGTCATTTCCCACCAAGTTTCGAGGCGAAACATGGCAAACATGTAAAAAAAAGTGAAAAATCAAGCCTCTCCCCGGTTTTCTTAACAAAAGTAACTTATTAGCTTTTTTAAATGTGAGATGTGTTCCGATTAATAATTTAACAAATTCACTTACAGCGAGGTTACATCAAGGGTAGGTAAAAAAAATAGTTAATTTTATTATGACAATATTGTGTTTTTGTTAGCCCACTATGTCTTCAACATTAACTAGGTACCGTATTTACTTTCATTGGGGAGGGGGTTAAGTTGGGTGGCCCTGGGCGGTACGGAGCTTAAAAAAATACTTTATATTATAAATATTAAGTAAGTTTTTTTTTTTTTTTTTTTTTTTTTTTTTAAATCATAACGCAACGCCCTTTGGGGCTTACGCGTTGTATGTTTAAGTGTTAAGTGTTGCGATGCTGTAGTTTTTAATGGAATATTAAAATTAAGTAAGTATAATTATTATTATTTATAGATCTTTTTATGAACGCAGACCTAATTGTAGTGGCCCACTGAACCTTGCCCTGCCAACGACCCAACCGGATTTTCTTCGGAAATTGTTGGTAATGTTTCCGTATTAATTTTTGGAATTTGGCAAACTGGTTCACATCCTCGATGTCAACCCACATCAAATACAAGTGACAATGGACAAACTGATATACCTATATGTTTACTATGAAAATTATAATTGGCACTTCACTTAACCAAGAATCTAGCCGTATACTTTTCTTAAGATATTTTTAACAAATGTATTTTCTTAAGGGTAGCCTGCAATTATGGGGCTCCTGAGTCGAGGCATCATTATTCTGCTATGCCTTGTGACCCTAACTAGAACCGAAGATCTGGCAGTAGCTCAGACAACTGCTGACGTAAAGAAATCAGAACCTCTGAAAGTTTTTGACATAAATTCTGAAAAGGAGTCATTAGAATCTGAAGACTTATTGAATGTACCTGCACCTCGACTGCATGCTGCGTCTTCAAGAACATACGATTTCACAAACTATGGTACGTTTTTAAAATACTTAATAGGTACCGACCTAATTTAAAACCTCATAGTATCCGCATAACTACTTGCTGTAATGTGCCAACTAATAATACCTACAGTATGTTGATGTATTGTACCTATAAGCTGCTATGGTCGGTATCACTGAAAGGGAAAAATAGTATATTCCATGAAACTGTACAATGTGCATTGTATTAATTATTAAATCCGCATGCAGGCTACATGTTGAATTCTTACATGAATAAGAAAATAATCCTACTAGGAGGGCTAATATATTTAGTCAAAAATGGCTAAGGATGTGAAAAATACATATCTTCTTTGGTGGTACCGTACGTTTAGAAACTTTGCTTTAGTACCAGGTTATTAAACATTTATCAAGGAAAAAACAAGTTAAGGTAATTCAGATACAATATAAAAGTAAAACTTTTTAGGTACAAGTGTGCTGACACTATTATTAGGCCTACATATACAAGCATATTGGCAGATAATAGGTATGTGCGAAAGCTCACATCTATTGTATATTATACGAGGGTAGACTTGGATATACAGTATACAGGAATAGCATATAGGTATACTTTTAATTTTATTATTATTATATATACAGTATATTAATTATTATATTTTATTATAATTTTATATTACTTCCTACATTTGAAAAATTATAGGCAAATTCATAGAATAGGTGTAAATATTCGCTAAGAATATTTACGGTAAAATAATTGCGAATACACTAGGCTACTACCTACACTATTTTCTGTTTTCTGTAGGCTATTTTCTCACAGCCAAATGAATGATTGAGCCATACTCTTACATACTGTAGGGTAATTTGCGCAATATTTCAGTATTTTTAGGTCGGGTATACCTGCATCAGTTTTCGATACGAAATTTTCCTTAACAAGTCATTTTTATAAAAAAAAAAAAATACATATTTCGATGCTTGAAACAACATCTCCTGTAATCAATAAACTTTGATACGGCAACTGATAAGATAGCTTATACCTCTCCCTAGTTTATCATTAAGATATCAAAAGTTTCTCCGCATAGCCTACGCCTTACACTGCTGCAAACTCACGATATATCGCATTAATATTTGCAATACATACCGTACGCACAGTAACATACTGTAACTTCTGCACGCATATTCTAGGCTACAATTTATTATTGTACAGTCCAATATACCAATCTTACAGGATACGGTTTACTCAATACAATTTGAAAATCTCATTTTTATCCGAATTTGCATTGTAGCAATTGTAGTTACGGTATACAATAGCCTAGATTCGCTACATATTTATAACATACATTACGTTTTAATTAAGTAGGCCTAGCGACCCCTGTGTGTTTGAAAATATACACAACCTACCTAATGTTTAAAAAAGGGGTAGTTACGGTGAAACAAGTAATGCATTTGGTATATACTGTACTTAGTTTCCATAAGATTTCAGGCTGTCCCAAAAGCACTTCAGGTGAAATACCTCCTAGTTTATCTTACACTTTTTCATTTAGAGAGATGTATCATGGTTTTTCATAATTTCTAATTTCCCCGCTATGGTTTGGATAGGTCCATATTTTCATTTTAATTAATTATTTAAAGGTCCGTGAATATGCTATTTATTTGAGGTTCCTTTGTAGGTAAATCGACATGGGATTTGTAAAATGCGTTTTATTGACATTTTTCATCTCCTAAAATAATTTATGACGAAAAACAAGTAATTTTAACTAAGGTCTACGTAGTGGAGCCTACAATTTAAAAGATCTGCACAATCCTTTTCGTAGTACACAGAACAGGCACATGTTTTCAGATTCATTGCGTGAAAGATACGGACCGCAAGATCCTCCGTCAACCAGCCTAGTAAATCCGTACGTCATTTCTGAAGCACGATTGAGGGAAATAAGGGCCCAATTCATGTACTGGTTCTTCGACCAAGGCGGCCCCAACGATGAGGGAGACTTGCAAAGGGACATTCACCACTCCAACCCTCAAATCCATAAAAATTTCAACTTTCAGCTTCCTTTCTATGGATCTCGCTTCAATTATACCAGGGTATAAATAATTAGATTATTCGTGACTTCGTGGTATTTCATTATAATAAACAAAAAATAACAAAAACTTAGAGTTTTAGAAAAACCTGTTATAACAACCCGAAACAAACCCAAATACCAGGGTAACGTGAATTTGAACATTATAGGTTTTTGTTTGTTTCATAGCAAAAGGTTAAATCGCGTACAAACCATTTTTATGAATGTACCCGACTAACCTCTTCAACCGTCTCATAATGTCACCTAATAGGTATCGTACATGTGTCGAGTTACGGCATGTCTCCGACCGCAAGGTGTGTAGAGATTCGCACAAGTACAAGCACGCTATACCACCTTACCACCGCAGTGTAAATCCTGTACAAACCTATACCTTCCAATGTTTTTACTATTGATGAATATGTTTACAGTCACCTTGTTTACCATATGATAGGGTGAATTCTATTGAGCAATATGATAATTTCATAAAAGGGCTGAGCCGACTGTAACTGAAGATCTGCTAATCAAAATATCCGCAACTTAGCCTATGTTGATTTGCATTTGGAACACTCCATTTTCATGCTCTATTTATTCAAATAATAATAAATAAATATGTATATAGGCTATATTTCGTCTTATATTACCGTATATTTGTACAACCAATACGTACTTAGGTATACGAAAGTATAAAGTAAGTTCTTCAAATAAACAGTTTCAGGTAGTCATTGTCACCGACAGTGCTTTCTCTATATGAGATGGTCTTTAAGCAATTTTGAGGAGTTATTAGCATTTCTCCATTTCTCGCCGCTCTCAATTCATTTGGAAGGTTTCGGAGGTGAAGCCTTGGAAATAAGCGAATTGGTATAGGTAATAGGTATCCTGCATAAACAATTGATAATATTTCCCAGGTATCTTTGAACGGCTACCTTGAATTCAGCGACCCGCCACCCTCCTACACATACCCACTTTCATTCCCTGTGAAAGAATGGCCCAACGTCAGGGATCCGGCCTTCATTGGCATCTTTTTCAGTAAGTGCCGCATTGGTGTTGCCGCACCCGACGACGATGATCAGCGGTCGGCCGGCGTATATTTCAGGTACGCACAATTGCTACGCATGGTCAACTCTAGAGAACTATACATAGATTTAATAGTAGTTTAATAAGTTAGTTTAAGTATGTGTAATAATTTTTTTTCTTTTTTACTTAGTTTTAGAGTAGGGTAAATTGTTATAGGTCAAAGTTCGAGATCACATGAAATGAAAAATTTTCCGGTTGGCCTGGGTCCAACCAACCCTAATGGGTATCTTCCCTTCATCGGCAGGGGAATAGCGTGGTCAATCGGACATGTTGCTAACCACAACATCCCAAATAGAGTGGGTCCTCAATGATAGTTAGGCTACTAGGAGCCTGCCCGCAAGGAGCCCCCTCAGCGTTAAATCGTTATAACGTGTAAGGTATGGAGGAGAATAAGTGCATTTGAAATGTGGATATACCAATGTAGATATACCAACGAATATCTTGGAGGGATTGTATAATATCCCTAATATCCCTGAGGCGAATGCATACAGAAGCCGAGTTAATTGCTTCTGACGGTTAAGAAATAGAAATTAACATATGCCATGTGATGAGAAACCGAGAAACCAAAAATATCGCCTCCTGCATCCTAGGGAAGATAGAAGGACTGAAGATTCCCGGCTGAAGAACAATCTGAGGCAGTGGTTTGGCAAGAGCACAACTTTCTTTTTCAGAGCAGTAGGTAGTCAGTCAGCATGTCCAAATTACCATTATCGCTAGAAGAGGCGAAAGAGAAGAACGATGAATCATTTTTCAGTTGATACGTAGCTTATCTTCTCTTTACTTAAAGCGAACTTTCACCGAATGTAGGAATCTAACAGTGAACAAACCCCAAATTTCTTCTTTTAATGCCTCACATTTGTATTTTACATTAAATCTAATTTTTTAGTAACAAAACCTTTATAAATTTCTAGGTTGGAGAGGGATCTTCAGTCCCGAACAGACATGTTCGGTGTTGAAGTTCGCGAACGTCTCATGTGGGATATTCGGGAGGGTGTTGTAGGCTCTGACACATTTGTACCAAAACATGCAGCCATTATTACCTGGAAAAACATCACATTTTCGGGTGGCATCGACAATTCTCGTTACAAGGTATTATATAACATCGATGACATTGCTTGAGTAGGTACCGTACCTGCGGTACTCTTTATTTGAAAGGGGTTCCTACCTATCTACCTACCTATTGTTAATATAATTTAGTTATACAATATTTTTCTTCCTTCAGTAAAATTCTGAATGTATCCGAACAATCTCTTCGCCTCTGTAGATAACTTCCTTCTGAAGGAAAGACATGGGCAGCATATCTTTCTGAGACTCGAGCTGGTTTAGTGTAAGAACCCCTCTCAAGGCCTCATATGATATTCCCTCGTACTATATTTTAATTAAAAAGAAAAATAATCTTGCTTGTTGTTTGCAGACGAACACTTTCCAAATGGTACTCGCTACTGATGAAGTCTACACCTATGCAATTTTCAACTATAAGGAACTTCGATGGACTTCTCACACGGAAGCAGGTGGAGATACTACCAATGGGGAGGGAGGAGTACCAGCTTTTGTAAGTTTACTTATTCATATACAGAAGCTATTTGTACGACAATATATGAAGCAGGTTTACAAAGTCCACGAGTAGATATATGCATATAACATTATTTATAGGGAGGTAGGCATTTTTATTCTTGTAACCGTATCAGTTTAAAGGAACTAAAATGCCAACCTTGATGAAAGACATCTTTCGAGACAACAGAGTGTCCAAATGGATATTGGATTGAATATATGGATATAAAATTGGGTTTCTACTAAGGTATCATGGCTAGTTTTTAGACCTAGTTGTCCAGAGTGAATCATTATTAGGATGGAGGACAGTTGTCAGCACTACATCTAACCATTTATAAAAGGGATTGGTTAGGCTGGAAGCCATAATAACCTATAGTTATTATTATACGGGCTACTATTGAAACATAAGCCGGCCGCCATACCCAGTTGAATCTAGCAGACCAGAACAGGTTCAAAGATGCAGATAACTTGGTCGTGTGCACAGTGCCGGTAGGGAAACATGGTAGGGCTTGTCTTGGTCACCTCCGAACTAATCGTGTGACTTCACTGCCGTGGCCTGGGACTGTGTCCAACCATACTACTACTACTATTGAAACATTGTATTTAGCATAGTGTATCGTATTTTGGTCCTTTAGCTTCTTTTTACTGTAGTGTTCTTTAAGCCTGGCATAAATAGACATGACTACTTCCAGGTTGGCTTTAACGCTGGCAATGGTACCGGAAGCGTTGAATACAAACCATACTCACAAGCTTCTGTTATCCGAGATTTGAGTGGAAGAGGCTGGGCCAATGGATTTCCCGGAAGACACATTTTCCGTTTAGATGAAAAAATTATGCTTGGAACATGTAATAAGGTAAGCAACATACAATAATATATTCCTATAGATAACAAACCTTTAGTGTATATTTTCTGGAGGTAGAGAATGAAGCTGTGAGTATCTACCTACTGCTTCGGGATTTATTAAAAGGCGACGAAAGTGGTATTTTTTAAAGGTTATTCGCATACAAACAATTTAATGAATGTATCCGATTTGTACCTCTACGTACTTGTGTCGAATTAGAACACGTCTCCGATCGCAGGGGAAGTAGAGACTCACACAAGTAGTCTACAATTACTACGCCTTCCCACCTAAGAATAATAATGAAATATAATATAAAACACTTACGAATATAAGAGTAACTTAGAACTTGGTACTAATATCCTGCGGGCCTACTATGCCGTTTAACGTATTCTTTGGGTTAAAAATGTAAACAAAAATATTTTTAATGGCATTTCCACTGTAAAATAACTTCGTTTACATTATTAATCCCAGATTATGTTTAATCTTAATATGGGATTAAAAATTCAAACAAGAATTTTTCAATTAAATGTAAAGTGCTATTCAAGATTGTTTTGTTTACTTTCTTAACCCCAGGTTAATATTACATAATAGGGCCTCTGCTGGGCCTTTATAATTTGTTTATTTTTGCATTATACTGCATTCGTGCCTGTCTCTGATGACAATTGTTTTTAATATATTACAACAAAAAAACTTCAATAATTATTGTCGTCATCCAGCTGATTTGGTGATTTCATACATATATTCTTGGCTGCGCAGGTCTGTATATCCACTAAGCATATAAATACATATATCATTTTCTCTATTTTAGGACGTATCGGGAACTAACCTGCCTCTGGTATTCGCCCCCGAAAGTGGAAATATGTTAGGTGGAACTGTTGTTAACATAACGGGGCCCTGCTTTGAGCCAAACATGAGGATTCGATGTAAATTTGATACAGAAGAAGTCATTGGAACATACGTGGACAGAAACCGAGCGCTCTGCGTCCAACCGTACCTGAATGCCGAAGGTTACATTAGATTCGAAGTTTCTGTGGGCGATAACGCGTTCAATTGGAAAGGAAAATACTTTGTTGGTAATGCTGCTACAAGAATATAAATAGGCTATAATGAAATATTTGATTTTTATTATCTGAATATTTGGTTGCATTTCACCATGCAGTAGGTACATACATTTATAATAGACTTAGGCTCTTTCAATTCTTTAAACCCTTAGTCCTTACAGAATGTTTCTACTTTTCTGGGGAAGAAAGTCTGCCTTGCTCCAAGCACTGAGTGAGTTTGGTGCATACCTTCTCTTTTATTTCTACCTACAGTACGTAGTATGAGTCCCGAGTCAGTGCAATAAAATAATTTTATCTATTCCCTTTGCATTTGCACTTTCGCGCCATATTTTATTTTAATCCCTAGTGCACTTTCAGAGACACCCGCAACAGCGAAGGAGAACATTATGTTTCAAACGAATGATGTTCATTTGAGGGACCCCAATGAAATTCAAATTACATGGGTGAAAAGCAATTTGACTACCAATACTGCAGCTCAGCTCACAATCTCACTGTATGGCTACAAGGAAACCACTATCCGGCCTGAACTGTTGTTCATTGATATTCTGGAGGTATGACAATGCAGTCAGCATCTACATATTGTGGAATTCTAAAAACCATTTCTGACAACAATTGTTTACAAAATTCGCCGCTTAGACTATTTGAATTCGGTCAAGAAAGAGTTACTGTGGCATAATTTAAATTAGCCATATGACTCATGCTGAAACTCAAGTGATGTTAAGCGTCATGAACGTGGGCACCTGGTGCTATTGTATGTTATATTTCAGGCTAGAAATGTTTATCTGTATTTTCAGACTGGAGTGCCAAATTTGGGAACTTACACAATTATTCCGTCAGCTTACAAACTTCGCTCAAATTCATACGAACTGCAAGAGCTTCAATATGGGTTCTTAAAAATTAACTTAACAAATCCAGATACCTATTCCGGTCTGAAAATCTCACCGTAAGTATATACTAGGCTACAAGGCCATAGCCAAAATTGGGGAGCATATTGGGCTGAAGCCCCCCCCCCCCCGAAATGAAACGTTGAGAATTAAATAAATCTAGTTCGGTAACATGAATATGTCTTCCTCAGTAAATTATAAACTTAACTGCTGTTAAAATCGTAAAAATTTCGCACCTATTTTTTCAAAAAAATTCCCCCGGGGGAGACCCCTGGTCCCCCTGTTTGGAGCAATATGAATATGCATTCCTTTGCAAGCTTTCCTGCTGTAAACCCCCATTGCTTTGCACTTACATATTCAAAATTTTCCCCCGGGGGAGACCCCCGGTCCCCCTGTTTGGAGCAATATGAATATGCATTCCTCTGCAAGCTTTCCTGCTGTAAAACCCCACTGTTTTGCACTTATATTTTCAAATTTTTCCCCGGGGGGAGACCCCCAGGCCTCCCTCTTTGGGTTAGTTGCATTCTAATTTTTATGAATAAGCATTCTTTTGTAATAGGTTTTGTAAAATCGATACTTTACTGCTGATAAAATGCGTAAAACCCCACTATTTTTCTTTTATATTTTCAAATTTTTCCCCCGGGGCAACCCCCAGGCCCCCCTCTTCGGATTAAATGCAATATCATTTTTATGAATAAGCATTCTTTTGTAGGCTTTGTAAAATCCATACTTTACTGCTGTTAAAATGCGTAAAACCAAAACCCCACTATTTTACACTTATATATTCCAATTTTTCCCCCGGGGGGGACCCCCGGGTCCACCTCTTCGGGTTAAAGGCAATATTATTTCTATACTTCCTAAACCATCGTAATGGTATCATTGCATTTTAGTCCGCATATCCGCAAAATGATAAACCTGTGTTCGCACCGAAGCTAAGTCCTCCAATAAATTGCCATTTGATGTGCGTATACTATCATAAATACGAGTAACACCATAACCTCTAAAGAATACACTAGATACAATTGAATTCTCAAGAAATAAATTTACACCTATAGTACACACACAGTACCTATAGCCGACATGGTTTATGGCGGCTCCCCATGTCATTAAGAATATTATAGACATTCCTCATTTGAGTTGCATAGATTTAGACGCATGAAATTGCTGTTTTCGTCAGCAATACCAATATACAGTATCTTTTAGTTCTTCTCAATTGTTCAATGATTCCTGCATAGTTGCTTTGCAAGTTCTTCTGTATAGAATACGATTCATATTTGTCAAACCACTTTTTTTTTAAAAAAAAAATCGACTCGTACATCTTCTTAGCCACTTTTGCTGATTGGTCCCTCTACAAATACCTCCTATAAACCGTCAACTATATTTGTAACCCCCCCCCCCCCCAACCAAAGCTATGATATTATCAAGTTGTAACATGCGGTACTAGTCAGATAATGTCAATTTTCAACTTTTCAGTGTCCTTTGGAGTAAACCTATACCTTTGGGGTGGTATTTCAATGGTCAGTGGGAGAGAAGATTTGGCATTAAATGGCCCGAAGCTCTCTGTGACCAATGGCTGATTCACGATCGCTACTTGAAGAATTTCGCGGCGGAAATCCCGGTGTGCCCGTGCACCCTCGAACACGCGCTGACAGACAAAGGACGCTTCTTGCCTGACGCCGGATGTGACAAAGACATAAACTCCGATTGTTTTTATCATAAAGGAGCTGTTCATTGCGTCAAAAGTGGAGCTCCGAGGCGAGTAAAAATTAAATTAATAACAATATAAACAGGCGAAGAAATAAAAACTTTACTAAAATTCAGTGGGAGCTTAAGTTCTGAAATGAGACTATGTTTTCAGACTTTCGAACTGTTTTGATTTTTAACCTTTGGACAGTTATTGTTACATCATCCGGAGGATAATTCTTTTACTTACTTAGCACTGTGTAGTCAACTGCCACGATTTTATCAATGCAAAAGAATAAGAAAGCAAACTTTAACTCTTAAAAATCATTTCAGCCAGGAGGGTTCAGAACAACAATGTTGCTACGACAGAGAAAATAAGCTAATGATGTCATACGATCAGCAGTGGGGTTCTCGACCCAGGAGAGCCCACAATTTGGGGTTCCTTCCGTGGAATGAGGCTAACAAGGTGCCTACCTTGTCCCAGTGGTTCCACGACATCATTCCGTATTACAGCTGCTGTCTGTGGCAAGATGAGCAGGCGGTTGGCTGTGAGACTTTCAGATTTGAGAGAAGACCTTCTCAGGATTGTGTGGCATATCAAAGTCCATACGTTGGTGAGTATTTTGCGATATGATGGATGTATACTGTAAAGTAGGGATAAGGGAAAAGTCTGAAATACGAAAGTTTATATATAATTAATATTATATAAATGCTAAAAAGCGTTACTCGTAAGCTGCTCCACCTCATGTAGCATCGCACAGTGGAAACCTACTACTCTGGTGAAAGCATCAGCTATAATTAAAGGCCGTTGTCAAATTTGTGATTATGTAACCAACCCTCATGAAGCACGGTTCGCACATAATAAATCATGAATGGGGCGCGTAGTACGGTAGCGTACGCACCATTTACTACGAGCGGTCATTGAACTCCGCGGTTGCTGTCAATTCTCCTGCAACTGTGTGATTATGCAATCACGCACTAAAGCTTGTATTCCACTGCTCAATATTCCGTCATTTGTGATTTAAAAAAAGTTGATATTTTTGTTTTAAGGAGACTATTATGTAGATAAGTTAAGTATATACATAATAGTATCCTTAAAATTTAAATATCACCAATTTTTTAATCACCAATGACGGAATATTGACCAGTGGAATACACGCCCAAGTCCAAGTTGAGTGTTAATTTATTTTGACCAAACATTATTACATTGGCATGAAAAAGTTGTTACATAACTCTACTATGTTAATATTTAGCGGGGAGCTTTATTCACAAAAACCAGTGATTTGTTTTTGTTTCATCGGAAGTGGAGACACCTATGTCTTTTGACCATCTCTGCTACTCGGGTGCACTGCCGGATAGCATAGGTGGTTTGTCGCTTTTACTCATTAACTCTATTCCCAGCAACCTGCAGGACGTCGAAATGTGTCACATGTAGTCTAATTAGTGATTGGAGGATTGTCCGTGCCTAAAACAGACAAAAAGCCGGGGAAGTTAACAGTGGCAGGATCAGGAAGGATGTAACAAAAAACAGTGACGGATCTAAAGGGGGGGGGGGGTAATTCCTCTCCCCTGACCAACTAAATAATTGTGGAATGCTAATACAACCTTCGCGTCGGTATTCTCGATGGAAACCCCCACCCCCTCTCTGCGGGGTTTTAATTTACAGTTAATCGTCTCTTCTGCGGTAAGGAGGAACAATTTTCCTTGATCATCTGCTCTGGTTGCGCGTGCCCCTCAGTGACAAGAACTCTGGATGCGCCACTGCCAGAAAAACCAATATCTCTATTTTAAGGCCAAACCGGTGGGGGTCACGTGACTGGCCTGAAAATGACTTTGCAGGGGGTTCCTAATACACGTTTTAAACCGCAGGGGCATAGTAATAATCGATATGATGGACTAGTATACGCGTAGACATGCTTACGCTATCAAGCCAAGCTAAAATTACTATTACTATAGGTCTCAAATTTGTGCATGAAGCATTTAAAAACATACCTCTCAGAACATTTTTACGTGCTCCACAGGGAAGAAAAACCTCCAACTTTTGTAATTAAATGCATATGTCTTGAAGTATGAACACTTAATTTGACAGTAAAGCGCCAGCAATAGGTAAAACTGCAATTAAGTTATTTGAAATAATAAAAAGTGAAATACGGAACAGGTACGCGACGCGGGGCTTTGTTTATAAAATGGATATTACACCATCCCGTGGCTAGAGACCGTTATCAATATGGTCAATATGGCTGCTAGTGTAGCCTGCACAAGATAAGTACGCAATTCGGCGGGGAAACAGCCTGCACAAGCTAACTACTAAACTACAGAGTTTTTGACCGGGTCCAGGTATCCGCTTTGCTATGCTGCAGTGTGTCAGACAGATATTTTTTGCGTTGGTACTTATCTCTGATAGTTGGCTTATGGTTAACGGGTACCTCGTAAGGCATATAATGGCTCCCGCCGCTCCAGTTCTATTATATTTCTATGTATTCAACGCTCAACGTTCAAGGTCAAAAGTCTCCGGTTGGGCCTTAACTATATTGGTAGCGTTACTTACTTACTTAACGTGTCCAGGCGGAACACGTTTAATGGGTTGTCCAGTGGTAGCGGCCTGGATGGCCTTGTCGTTAGCTTCTGCTAGGTCAGCAGCTGTGCAAGGTCAAGGCAGCAGTCGGCACACGAGCATGGATCTCTCCGTATTTGCATGCCAAGTCGTTTTCAGCAATGAAGCCCCATCTGGCAGCGGTGGTTTTGCTTTCGACGCACACCATATATTTAGTACCTACTGTAGATTGTGAATTACTATCTCGTAGCCTACTGTAACTCTATGATTTCTGTATATTATTCAGCCACCGTTTTCGGGGATCCCCACGTCATCACCTTTGACAATGTGGAATACACTTTCAACGGCAAGGGAGAGTTCATATTGGTGCAAGCTAATCAGGGCAAGGAGATGCTTAACATTCAAGGACGTTTTGAACAGATGCCTGGAAATATCTACGGCGATGTCATGGCAACGCAACTTACGTCAATTGTGGGTAAGACAAAATTCTCAATTTCACACGATAATTTTTAAAAAGTAAAGTCTAGTAGCATTTGCTACAGAATTGTCTCTAATTTCGTTAAGCTATGCTGAAAAATTAAGACCTTTCTGGGTAAAGGAAATGTATTTTAGTAGCCTAATAAGCTTAAGCTTTCATATGCTGAGTTCTAAATGTAACGAAATTACATTCTGTTTACCAGCGCAAGACAACTCTTCAGCAATCGTTGAAGTGAGGCTGAGACCTAATCACGCGCAGTGGCGGTACCATTTAGATGTGCTTGTCGATAAAAGGAAGGTGTACTTTGACCGGCCGGCTCTCAGAATGCAGCATTTCCCGGGTAAATAATTTTTCATCTAGCCTATTGCCATGGAAATAAGCGAAGAATTTTCCAGCTGGTTTCATCAGATTTAACATTGGGTTCGACGTAATTGACTATATTGTATATGTTACCATTCCATTGGTGAAATTAAGGCCGTAGAAACGATTTGCAGTTGGGCCACAAACGAGCTTAGATATACTGTACACGACTGCCAGTAGTATAACGTTGCCTCTACTGGAGAGTACAATATAATCTCGCCAAGTTGCAACATCGACTAATGGCTGCTTTCATTTACGAGTACATATTAGATCAATTTAATGGGTTAGAAACCAATGTGTACAAGTGACATTTTCTTACTTTTTGAAAAAAGTGCGCCAGGTCATAACAATCTAACAACCTATAAAAACCTACCTATCTACCGACCTATGCTTCGGAGGGCATGTAAAGCAGGCGCTCCCGAGCTTTCCTAGTTGTGTGTAAGAGAGGGCTTTATAGCCCTAACTCCGCTAGAATGGCTTAGTAAAAGAAAAAAAGTCGATATTTATTTATTTATTTGTTTACCTATATATAATATTTTGAATGCATATTTTGTTCAGGTGTGACCATCTACACTCCAACTGTGACTATCGACCAATCACAAGTAGTAATAATGTTCCCCAGTGGAGCAGGAGTCGAAGTGGTCGAATCCAAAGGCTTCATGGCTGGCAGAGTGTACCTTCCCTGGACATTCATGGTAATTTGTTTGCATGCGATTAACCTTTTTATAAAAAAATAAAAAATAAAACACACTAAATGTAGCCTATATAGTCTAGGTAGGTACTCCACCTCAGCCCATCGCTTAGTTTAATCCTCAAAAGGGTCGCCCAATTATTTTCAGTAATAATGGGCCATTTTATGCATTTTTTATTCTTCTTCTTCTACTTTTGGCTCTACAGCCCTTGATGAACTTTGGCCTGCTCGACCAAACTCCCCCCGTAATCTCGGTTTGCGGTGCTCAAATGCAAAACATCATGGGATTTACCATTGAAAATTTGAGGAAACCTAGACTAAAGCAACTAGGCTAGGACTTCGTATACACTTACAAGTAGTTACTGTAGAAATTTGTACATTCTTTTTCAGAATAAAACTCGTGGTCTCTTTGGAAATTGGAGTTTCGACATTACTGATGAGTTTGTCTTGCCAACTGGAGAACTTGCCGGAGTTTCTAACAACTACAACAGCTTTGAGAATTTACACAAAAACTTTGCTCTCAAGTGTAAGTGCCTAGTTGAGGTCCGTAAAAACGTAGGCTACTTTCAGTAGTCAAACGTATCGCAATGACTGTTAGCAAAAGCGAAACAAGACTAATATCCAGTGTCATAGTGATTGTAATGAATAGGCTGTACTAAAGACTACAGTAAATAAATGTAACTCTTTGATTTATTACTGAGCCAAACTTCCATCTTCATACTTAACTAAGACGGTCTGCTTCACATGCCTTTCGACTGACTATACAGTTGATAACTACTTTTTGTTATTATTTTTAGGGTTGCTCGAAGAAGGCGACGAAGCAAACAAGGGGCAAGCCTTATTTTCCCGTGATAATGGGCGCCCCAGCAGTTTCTACACAAACAAAACGTTTATACCAGAATACAGAGGAGATCCTGAGCAATTTGTACCCCCTAATAGGTAGGTTCATGCATTTTAAGACACATTGAGTGGTCCACTGTCACCACCTAACGTACCTAGCCGGCCGCCATACCAAGTTGAATCCAGCGGACCAGAGCAGGTTGAAAGCTGCAGATAACTTGGTCGTGGGCACGGTGCCGGTAGGGAAACATGGTAGGACTTGTCCTGGTCACCTCCGAACTAATCGTGTGACTTCACTGTTTCCCAAGTGGTTCGGAATCCACTATAATCAGGAGGTCCACTGTCCAACCATACTACTACTACCTAACGTACCTATGTACGAGTAGGCCTATCTACTAGTACTAGGTAACATACCATTTAACATAATACTATATAACACTAGACCTATCGCATAAAAATCGTATCGCAGTGAGAACAATGTGTATCGTGCGATGTCAAAAATAAAATGTTGATTGATATACTGTATTGTAGTATTGTAGTATATTGTATTGTAGTACCGTATCATATCTATATTTGTAGGGCCGTCGCGTCGGCAGGGTGCGACCGGGGCGTCCAGAGGTTGGGGCCTCGCGTCCGTCACAATGATTTCAAATTCCATTTTGTGTCATTTAAACTTCATTTGTTGAATAACTTTAGCTAGAAATACTTTGAAACAACTACAATTTTAATTTCTTAATTAAAAAATATATATATCTTTATTAAAAAATATATTTATATTGTATATCTATAGGGGCGTACCTCCAACCCTCTTTTTACCTCTTTACAGCGAGGATTTTTTGTATATTTAACACTAGTCTACTACTCCTGCCTACGGGCGGAATCTCTCCAAATCGGGGTCTGTAATGACTGTCAACAGTCCTGTAGATCTCCTATTCATAATACTAGTAATACGCACAATTTATCAAACTATATATAACCTACACACTTTATCAAACGGTATAGTCCACGCAAAATGAGAAAAGTATGGACATGGAATGTTTTGATCCTGTGCAACACTGTAAAAATATTCCTTGCACCATTTTGTGGTACCTTGTTGCATTGGATGCAAGGCATAACAACAACTGTGCAAAGAATATTTTTAAAGTGTTGCACAGGATCAAAACATTCCATGTCCTTACTTTTCTCATTTTGCGTGGACTTTACAAGAATAATTACCTGTAGCTATAAAAAATGATAAAAAAGTGATGACAGCAATCCCCTGACGACATTTTCTTTTGTATCGTATACTCTTTCTGATTGGTAATTTATATTTTCAGGACGTTCATTATCCAAAAAGCGAAAGATCTTTGCGGACAAAGCTATCAGTGCAAATACGACTATGCAATGTCGCTCAATACTGACATGGCATTGCAAACGCTCAAATTCCGCGAGGAGTATGTGGCTATTAGGAAACAAAATGAGAAAACAAGTGAGTTAAATTTTATATTTTAATCAGCAATGGGCCGAGCATCAAATTGAAAAATAATTTATCTAGGAATAAATTGTATGAATTATCCTAAATAATTACCCCAATGAATGTAATTATGATTTATTTTCCAATAAAATTTGATATTGCGTGTTTATACTATTACAGGAGCTATGATACTTAAGTAGGTATGTTTGTGGTTGAGCTGTTCGATAAATTACATTATAGGGAGGATGAGTAGTCGGATCCGACAATTTATAATGAACTTTATTGAGGAAAGAAGCCTCCATAAGTAGAATAGTGGGTACAATAGTACCTACTTCATCGTTCACATTGTAGAATCCGTTCTTTGTCAGATCTGACAGAGGCCGTTTTTAAATTTTCTAGCAACATCTTGTGGTGTGCTTGAGACTCCTCGATTTGGGCGAAAGAGCAACTTCCACTTTGTTCCTGGTACCAAAGTAACGTTCGAATGCAACCAAGACTTCATCCTGGTGGGTGACAAACGCCGCACCTGTATGGCAGAAGGCTACTGGGACGTACCTGAATACGGTTACACGGAATGTCTTCGTAAGTACCTTCTTTCTAATATAATACTGACGCACCAGCGATAAAGTGATGAAAGAGAACCAACGATAATGTTAGAATATATCGCGCCCAATCATAAGCTAAGTATGACTGATAGCGGCAAACGTAGGTGGCATTAACCATATCGTAGTAGAGGAAATGTGTTCAGGTTTAGGGTTGCAAGCAAGGCTATGGGGAGGGGGGGATCCAGAGGTCCGGACCCCCCCCCCCCCGTCGTGAAAAATTCCATCATCCACAAAGTATTTTCGTATACTTTCATTCTTTGTCAGTCCCTTCAAAAGGTCGTTTTTAAATTAATAAAAATTAAATTTACTCTGTTCTTTCTATATTTCTTTCCACTATTTACCAAAATTCAGTTTATTGCTTTATTGCTTTCTTCTTATGCTCGATATATTCTACTTCTACTTCTATGGTAGCCTCGGGCCTTAGGCTAGCTTACTTACCCCCCCCCCCCCCGTCGCAAATCTATAGCTACGACCTTGGTTGCAAGCATAAATAAATAAAATCGGAAAATGTAAACCAATTAGCCTAAAAATTCAAAGGACAGTTGGGAATAGTTAGTAATAGGTAACCTACTATGGCGATTATTTTTAATCTTAACCTGGGACTAAAAATGTAAACAAGATAATTTTAAAATGCAAAGTGATATTCAAAATTGGTTTGTTTACATTTTAACCCCAGTAATAAGTTAGTAGGGCCACCCTGTTCTCCCAATAACAGCTCCCAGAACCCAATCCTATGTAAACTTAGGTTTCCTCTCCCCAGTCACATTTGCCTCGTCCGTTCGGGTTGAGTAAGTCTCAAATCATTGATAAGGAGTAACTGCGCTAGTGGGTTTCCCTTTGTAGTTTGTAGATGGTAGTTCATACCGACAGCACTTAGGGTTTTATACTAACACTAGTGGGTTTCTTTGACAAAGTTAATTTCTGAACAATTATTAGGGTTTTACTAACTCTAGGTATTACACCAAGTTTTAATGAAATTGTAATTTTTTTGTCTGGTCATTAACATAATATACCACGAAGTCACGAGTAATCTATTTTTTTTATCACCTTATTTAGTACCCCTTATAGTGAAAACTAGCCTTTTATGAAAGCACTATGAAATTGCCGGTTCTCTGTCACGAAAGATAAATAGTGCCCTTTATAATCGAATATATACTGTACATCTAGATAATTAATGATTACAGGAGTGTATGCTAAAATGGAATAGGAAACCTCAATGAAAATGCTAAATCACGTTTAAAAAAAATAGAGATTAGCGAAGAAATACAATGGATAACTTTTTGTTTGCTTACTTTTGATTTTTAACTTTACATTTTACCTGAGTTTTCCACTGTAACTATAAATCACGTCAACGACATGGGAAATTCGCTTTTTCGTTGTTATACTGTCCATCTATGTATCAGTGTAACTTATGTTGAATATGTTATATTTTGCCTTTAGGTAAAATCGAGTACGAGCAACAAACAGGGTGGTTTGCTATTGGGATCATTGCTGCTGTAATGATACCGTTATTACTCGGAATGTTATGCTTCGCATATTATTACAAAAAGAAGCACCCAAAAGCGTTAGACACATGGGATAGAATTAAAAATGTACCTTTCTACAAAACTAAGCCAAGAAGTTGGGACAATTCCAGCATTTTCACCCCTAGCAAGCCCGAGAGAAAAGAAGATCCAAAGACATTTAATAGGACTTATCTTACGGATGAACCAGTTCCCAATAAACCAATCACTGATTTCAAGGGAGGGGATCTTGCTGAGGTTAACGATGATGATGAGAAAAAAATGTGGAAGCAAGCAGACTCTCGTAATGGTAGCAATTCTGGAGATAGTGAGAATTCGTCCAGTGACGAAGATACTCTACCCAACGTTGACCGAAAAGCTTTAGTAGGGCGGGAATCAATGAAAGCAGTTAATCAATTGGAAAATGGAGAGGAGCCTAAGCGCAGTAGGTCTGCATCCAAATTATCCACTGACACCCCTTCCAAAAATTCATCTAAGCCATCATCATCAATGTCGTCTTCCAAAAACTCTTCTAAATCTTCTAGGAAAGCATCTCCGGTTAATGCTACTCCCCCACCTCCTCCAACTAGCCCACCTCCTATCAATCAGCCCATTTACGCCAAACCATTGAAACTAGAACAAAATCAAGCTGGAACCACAAGCGACTCCTCTGATTCTTCGAGAAATTATAAATCTCTTTCATCTGAGCCCGCCTCACCGGTTCCAGCATTTGTTCAGCCAGACCGCTTTAAAAGAGACTCTTCATCCGAAATTGATGGCAGCGATACGTCTATCGATGTTTCAATCCCAGAATCTATGCCTTTAGTATCTATTTCACCACAAACCAAATCCAATTCCCCAAAAACTGCTCAATCTGATAAGTCTGGTTTCCAGAGAACTCCGGAATCCTCAGCAAGATCCTCTGACTCCTCAAAAGCTAACACGCGACAAACAGCTATATAGGCCAGTAGATTTACAAATTAGTTATGTGTTAGTGTAGCAGTGTAGCAGTTATTCGTATTTTATGTGAGCGTTTTTAGCGTTGAATGTGACACGCAAAAGTACCATACAATGGAAATTCTGAAAATTAGGTATCTACGGTACTACCGGACCTAAGTATTGTAAATGTACAGTAAGATTCTCTTTAACCAATTGACTTGCGGCTGCATGCCGGCGTTATTTGCATATTGCATTTAGTTTAAGTTTTCATTATGGTATAGGTTTTATAGTACAATATAAAATCATTCAAGAAAAGTATCTACTGTAGATTAAGTGCTCTGAAATAAGGCAATTGAAGGCCTGGTTTATGAGGCAATTAATTTTCCAGGTATCTTGAGTTTTTTTTAGAAATATTTATCGAATCTGTCTGAATTTTTGCACATTTTAAATTAATTTCCAGCATATAGGTACATTCTGGAAATTACTGGTCAGATTGAATTTTATGTGGCTTAAAATTGTATTAACTATAATTTCTTTATACCCATTTCAAGCCAGGCAAGGTACTGTTAATTCAGAATTGTAAGTGAAAACATTTCCCTTCCACAGTTGTAACTTTAAATAATTTATTAATAATGTCCATAAGTCCCGCTCAACTAATATATATATATGTATATATGTATATAATCATATATATATATATATATATATATGATTCATTCAACTTAATTAAGCACCAATTCGATTATTTTTGTCTGCCTTTACCATCATTTTATGTCGTTCCCTATTTACTCATACTGTGTAGCTAAGCATTAAACATAGGTTATTCTACAAGTCAAGATACCTGGAAATAAAAGCTTCTGTGTTTGAGTAACATGTCTCCATGTGGAAGGGGAATTTTTCATACACTAGTCCTAATTTTATTCGGTAGCTATTAGCTCAAGATTTTGAATTCAGACTGGCGCCAGATTTAATCAAGCATTAGAAACTTTTGATCTTCGGATCATTGAACTAGTTATGAAGTGATAAATGCATAGCCCATATCTAAAATCAAGTACTAGTCGATCTGCAATTAGTGGAAATCAACCGTGTATGAGACCAACTGTGTTCATATGCAAAAACTTACAGGAATGTTACGCACTACAATGTGTCGTATGTAAGCGACAATTACATATTATATTGAAATAAACACAATCCTTTATTTCCTTTAATTGCTGGTCAAACAGTACGTACAGTATGTTTCGTTGGGACTGTTCATAAATTACGTATGTACACGGTACATTGCAGAGTCCATATCTAATTTCAAAATCAATAGGTAAATTACCTTATAGTAGGTGCATATACGATATGACTGTATGTGCATTCATATATAATACTTATGTTTTATTACTTGACATTTTTTAATAAAAATTGTTTGAATCCAATCTGGAGACATGTTTCTGCATTGCATTTGCTAAATTGTGTTTGTCCAGCTCTATTACGATAGCTCTCCAATAAGGTATGTATGACTAATGCTTTTTTAAATCTACAACTGTTATTGCTTGTAGAAGCATGTACAGTTATACAATACAGCTCCAAAGCAAATCCCCCGGATTTTGATTTGTAGACTGACAGAGTCGCTCTATCTTATCTCATACCCAAAGTCCTCGTACAGTGCATAATTTCAAGCTTGTTGTTATTTATAAATGTATACTATATACAAAATTCAAAATACATAATATTATACTTAATGTATAAACCTCCCTATAGAGTATCAAGCTGAAGATAGTTGGGGTACGACACACTGAAACAATTTCTTTCATTGTTGTAATTACGAAGGCTCTCGCACCTTGAGTCATATAATGGAAAGTCTGAAAGTCACCTTCCAATTTCTTCATCCATCAATTAAAAATCCTGCCTGTAGAGATTAACCTTCAGGCTCAGCTCTATGCAACCCTCTCCCTCTATTTTATATAGCAGAGATATTCGATGGAAAAGTTAGATGAATAATAATGAATGATTTTAATCATTTTAGTTCAAGATTGTGTTGAACGTAATGTCCATTAGACTACCGTATTTTTTTTAAATTAGGTATAGTGGAAAACTGAGAAAAACATTATTCTAATTTAATTGGGTATACCTACCTATGTCCGCAGGAAAACAAGAATATTCGGCTCGAGCAGCTGGCATTACATGGGCAATAGTTTTGATGGTGCTTGTTCCTATTGCCCTTGTTCTTCTTTTCGTTGGATACAGATATGTCGATAAAAATGATATTGACATAAAGTCTACATTACGTGAAAGACGGTAAGTTATATAGCCTGTACAATGTGATAAGCCAGTATACTATTGGGTACTCTTGGTTCATGCATTGAAATGAACGAAACGCCGTGTTGGTTGATTTTATTAATGTATATACTTACGGAAGTATTGAAATAAACAGTGTTTCGTTCGTTGCAATGTCTGGTCTAACAGTACATGTACACTAGCCAAACATTTAGCCAAGATTTGTCAATTGTAATGAAAATAATACATAGAGAGTTTTATGTCATACCTACACAGTACACACAATGTGTGTCTTCCGCTATCATAATCCCCAAGTTCAGCTTAAAGTTGCGAATGTTGATAAACGTTCCAAATGTGTGAAAATTTATATTGAAGCTGTGGAACAATACTGACAATTTTGACACTAAAAATAGAAGTAAATTGGTACGATTTAACTAATTGCAGACTTGAGAAGAAAACGTCTAATGGGGCTGGAAGACGGGAAACTGCTAAAGCATCGGATGATTAATAAAGTATTACAAATTACAAAACAATACGTTACATAATTACATTATGTTTATGTGAAAAAGACATTTTCAAAGTCATATAGATTTTATATGCATTGTTGAGTCTATATTTTCCAATAACCTAGTCTGTGTACCTTATTATACACATACTGTATAGTCTCTAAAAAATGTAGTATATTTAACTGTATTGGTTTATGAATATGTATATAGATATATACATAAGCTGTAAATCACCTATTGTAGTGCTTAATTTTGGGTTAATTACATGTTACCTTTTTGCCTATCTGTAGTAATTTTAATTCCTTGTGCTGTTATTGCCTATCGATTAGGTGTTCCTTCTTCATTTATACAAGTTAGCATAATGTAGTTCCTATAATATCACGCAAGCCGGCAATTCCACTTGTCAATTTTTCTTCAATAATTGATGAGATTTTTTCTCCACTCTATGTCAAAAACAAAAATCGCATCAATTTTTGATCCACAATTGACGGAATATTGACAAGTGGAATAACCGGCTAAGGATATGCGTTGCAACATAATTTAGTTTCTGTAGGCCAAACAAAAAACGATGAATTTCAATCATATAATTGCCATTGTTACACAGGTAGGTAATTTATATGGAGAATGATTAAACACAGTTAAGTTTTCTGTTTTAAATTACAAAATATTGGTACAACAAACAAATACAATACAATTAGAAATTGGACACCAAAATTAATAGAGTGGGCAAACTCAAATCCCAACATTTTTACGCGACACAAAAACTTCGTTCGTCGCTACAATATATTCTACCAATTTTTGAATCGAGCACATATTTCTGAACCTGACCGAATACTGCGATAAGCATTCCCGTAAGTACGTGCACGCATTCGAGTATTCCATGTTTTCTCTCGTTCACCACAGGGGGGTCATGAAAATCATTTAAGAGAACGACCTCGTGGCATTAACAACCCCCGTTCGCAGTGACGAGTTGAAAGAAACCCAAATATTTTGATTTTATTTTAGTATATAGTACAGTACCTACGTAATAAGCTATAATTACGTGGCACAACAGCCCAACGAGGTCTAGGTCTGAGGACTGGTAGAGAGTCATCTCTCTTGACCACTGTTGTATTTGGGATATTAAGGTCAGCAACATGCCCGGTGGCCGCGCTTTTCCCATGCCGCTAAGGGTAAGGGAACCCATTAGGGTTGGGTGGACTCACAATTGTGTCTTTTAATAATAACTTAATCTGAGGATTGAAAATGTAGCAATTTTGAATAGCACTTTCCATTCTAAAATTACCTTGTTTACATTTTTAATCGCAGGTTAATGTAATGCTAAACGGTATAGTAGGCCTGCTGGCGGATAAATAATATTCCTTTTGTGTCGGGCCTTGAACCCCGATCTTCAGTTTCATAGTCGAGTTCTATTCTATTCTTGACCTCATAAGACTTAGAGGCGTGAAAGACAATTAGGTCACTTTCTTTTGAGAAACTCAATTGAACTCCCAAATATATAATAATATTCATTCGATACAAACTAATTGAGGGCTGCAGCCACCGGATAAGTATTGAGAAGTAATACTTTTTAGTACGATAAGAATTGTAAATTTTTCCATGATTGAGCCATTTTGGCAAATTTGAATTTTACAAAACTTTTTTACATTAAAAATAACTTGTATACCCTGTATGGATGTTCAGTAGGTGAACACCTTGCAGTGCACCGATATAACTTCAAATGATATTCTATTTCAAGTTCCATACCCCTATCAGCACGGCCCTATATGATCGTGAACTCTGGTAGTCGTTCCACACGCATGGCAGCCAGCATGGTGGGAAAAATAGAAACTGACTGGCTACTCTCCCTGGACTGCAGAAAGCAGTTACCATAAGTTCTAGGTACCCTCCAGAAGCAAAAAACACCGTAGGTTTCACACGCACGATCGTATAGGACCGTGCTAGCTATGAACAAACTAAACTGAAAAAGACAGTACCTACTGAAAGGGATATGTACATGTAACAACGATTTATAATCAAAGAGTAAGGAAGGTCTTCAAGTACAATAATTTCAAGTCTGAATCTATTCAAATTTTAACATTGAGGCTACCTACTTTTATATCAGCAGTACCTACAGTATATAGCTGACCATTCAGTCTTGAAAAACATTGATGAATATGAAAAATAGCCCCTTGGCCTAGGTACCATTACACAATACAGTGGAAAATTATTGTACAATCATTTATAATAATAGGTAATAGTGTGGAATGGCACATGATAATACTTTCCTTCTATGCACCAATCGATAAAGTATTGTAAATAATTAATTAAGGCTTATTTACAGTGTAAGTGGCAACTTTAATTATACGTACCTTATGCTATCAGATAATAGGGGTCTTCACAGTGTTCTTGTTATCGAGTTAGATGTGCTATTCAAGTTAACACACAATCGTGAATGGACCTCGGGAGTGAGTTATCATGCTATATCGACAGAGTAGACAACGTGGTAGTAGTCAGACGTTCGTGGCACGGGTTTAAAGAAAGTGGCAGAACTCTATTCTAGTGCCACATTTGTTTATATTTTTTGTTCATTTTGGTTATTATAATTTTATGTATTTACGGTAATTGCTTGTGATAATAGATTATACAAAGAAATTTAAATACTACAAAATTTTAAACGCGTGTTTCAAATCAATCGACAAAAACAAATATGGCGGCGGTCAAACCTGAGCTATAGCAAGGTAAATAACACGTTAACCAACTTGGAAATGGGTTTAGGATAGCACGCTGGTTAGCTGGTTGTCGGGTTATCGGTGTGTTAACTTAGCTTGATATAACACACTTAACTAGGTATAACTCGATAACACGAACACTGTGAAGACCCTTATTGTAGCACAATATAACCAATTACTAAACATTTGAAAATTTTATAAATCAAAGGACCTTAAGTAATAAGGATCTTTACAATCTCGGTGTTATCGAGTTACTAGTTATAAGTGTTTTACGTAAAGTTAAGTTAACACTCGTGAAACCCGATAACCAAGCTAACCAGCGTGTTATTGAATTAATGCACTTCAGAGTTGGTTAAACCGTGTTATTTTGGTACCGCTGCAATCGAACACCGCCATATTTGTTTATTTCAGTTGATTTGAAACACGCGCTTAGTATTTTGTTTTATTTAAATTTTCATTTGTATTATGTATTATGTCAGAAGCAATTGCCGGAAATATTTTAAAGAAAAAAACTACCGCGTTGTTTACTCTGCTAAATGTTTTCGATTTAGCATAATAACTCACTCCGATGTCTACTCACGAAATTGTGTTAACTTGGATAAGACTTCTAACTATATAACTCAATAACACCAACATTGTGAAGACTCTTAATATTGTTTAAATTTTAAAGCTTCAATTATTCAACATTTTGAGCGATTTTTCCGTTTGAAATACGTCCATTAGAACATCCGTTAGTACGGTACTTGATAAAGATTGGCTTGGACGGAGCAATGACAGAGTCACCCAAGCCTTCAGCATAGAGTAGGTACCTATTTAGTTCTAATTCAGCGAGATAGCATGCATAAGCCATGCGTGGTTATGATTTATTTTCGCAACTTGCGAATTACCAGTGCCCTTTATTACACTTTCATCGAAGGGACCCTATTAAAAATTTCATAGGATCCGACATTGTACTGAATTGGGATACGAGTACATGGGTCACTTTACCCGCCCCTGTCTAGGTAACTGTATATATACTCTGCGAGACCTATGCTACAATAAGTAAATTAATTAACCAGAATTAACTTGAAAAAATCTACTGTAGCTTCCGAAGCCCCAACAACATTCGTGGGTATTGTTATCAAATTTACCTTACTTAATGTATGGAAAAAATTATGTTGCTATGCTCGGTGCACACAGATGGAAACTCGTGATGTACATTGGTTTGATGCATAAAGGTGGAAATTTCCACCGCGGTATTTTCAGCGGGAACGTAGCGTCGCGGCGCGCTGCAGTGCTTGTGCACTTGGCATAAAAAATTATACAATATGAATGGGTTAGAAGCCAATATGTACAAGAACTGTCAGGCTAATTTCGAGAAAAGTGCATTCGAAGTTTGATGGTCTGTAATCCTTTTAATGGTGGACAATATTTTCAACCCTTCAACACCTCCACAACTATGTACGATAGAGATATAGCGTTTGGCTGCTCAAATAGATTACTCTCTCGGAGATTGTCATAGTCTCAAAAAGTAAGAAAATGTCACTTGAACACATTGGCTTCTAACCCATAAAGGAGGTATAGGCCTATCAACGAATTGAGGTTGACATATAATTCATTGATAATTTTTTTAATGTTTTGTAAGCTTATGAATGCATAGGTAAATATTTATCCGGCCTACATTCTGGTTTAGCTTTAGAAAACAATTCACCATCGAAACTGAGGAAATTACAACAATACAATATACTGTATTTTTTTCATTTACAGTGAAAATTGTAAGTTACAGTCACGATTATAATAATAATAATACAATAAAATGCCCATTTAACATCCAACATCAATTTAATCATGGCACATTAAACAACTTTCAAAACAGATCAATGCGTTTATTTTTCGCTGTAGTATAATTCTTGTGCGCCTTTCTCTACTACTATTTTATAAATTACAAATAAAGTTCATTTTTAACTTCTTCCATAAATCCTCACAACCACTTATTACATTTAGCTTGAGAACGGCCGGTACAATACGAAAATAATCGCGAAATGCATAACAATTTTAAAAATGCATTCAATTTACTTCCCATCATTCTACGATTTTAAAAGATGGCATAGGTAGGTTTGATGCAAAACTACCTAACAATAGTAACCTAGGCCGTGCCCAGGTTTTGATTTCGGGGGGGGGGGGTGTCCAAAAAATATTACGTAATGAATTAATGGATAAATTCTTCAAATCATACATAAAAAGTAGCATGCTTAAGCTGGCCATTCGCGAGGGCTCCAAACGGACTCGCGTCAAGCCAAGTGGCGCGTCCTGTTCCATTTGGCGTTAGCGCCATTTAGAGGGGTCATCAAGACTACGCTGAACCAGTCGCTCCAAATCAAATTGTAAAGCGTGGCGATATGGAATAGGTACTTTTACACTGTACAATTTGAAAGATTTGGAGTGACTGGTTCAGCGTAGTCTTGATAACCCCTCTAAATGGCGCTAACGCCAAATGGAACAGGACGCGACATTTGGCTTGGCGCGTGTCCGTTTGGAGCGCTCGTGAATGGCCAATTAATTATTACCTATCACACATGTTTATTGATAAAATATATTTCTGTGAAATTTGAGATCAATCAATATACAAAACCTTTTACTTATGAAATCACATTAGTTTTCGTTGAATCCATCGTCCCCCACTATGCCCGATCACTATTATGCAATTCGTTGTTTTCTTTCGATGCGAGCAATTCACGCTATCTTTCAAATTACAAGCCAAAGCGCAAATGCAATCTTCCAACATGAAATATTTCTAAATAAGGTTGCCTACATCAACTACCCATTCAGAAGTCCTGCAAAGGCTCCAGGATCCTCCCACATAATACATTCGCCCTTACGGAACCGATTTCAAAATATCTTGTTGACAAAAAGTGTCCTTAAGGACGTTTTATGAACTTAGGTCTGTTTATAGTGGCCCGTTGGTCCCTTGTCCAACGACCCCATGGATTTCGGACATTATTTATATTGTTTCAGTAAGAATTTTGGGCCATTGGCAACCTGGTATACGTTCTCAGTGTCAACCTACACCGGCCACAAGCGATAATGGGCAAGCTGTGACAAGTTTACCATTGCCGTAGTGTAACAGGTGATGGAATGACTTAACCAAGTAGGCTACATATAATATATGTGTATTATACGAGTCTATCTTATTGAGAAGGAGGGGCCGTGTATTTTTAACGAATCTAATTAGCTTCTCGTACCACAGCCGCAAATAAACCCAATAAAAGTACTCAGATGAAAAATTCATGCTGTCTCAAAAAACACTCCATTTCACCGACTGATGTACAGCTGTTCTATTAAATCGGTTTAATCGGGGTTTTCAGAAGCAATAATATTTCAGATGTGAAAATACAAATTTCTATCGAAAGCTAGAATTTTATATGATTTTTTTCATTCGACCACTTTCATGATTTTGCAGCTGTGACACGAGAAATTAATTAATTTCTTGTTTACAAAATATTTTGAAATCCCGCCTTTAATATGTGGAACTCATTGCAAGACTATGAAAAAGACCATCCCAGTACCACTTTCCTTAGGGAGCCTGCCTATTCGGAATCTGATGTCATTTACTTGAAATCTTTAAGAAGAATGGGGTGGGTGGCACTCATCGATAGGGAAGTAGGCTTCTTCCATCAATTTGTTGTGTGGACAATAAGTAGAACCCTACTTCCGCAAACGTGTACCGCTTACCCCAAGTCTTCTTAATGATATTAAAGCAAATGACGACAGGCATAAAACGTGCAGGTACCGCATGGCTAAGATTTTTATTTCAAAGTAACTTAATTGAGCTTACGTACTGTGTGTCTCAACGAAAAAAAGTAGGCACATGTGGGGGTAGGCTACTGAAATTAGTTGTTGTATATATTACATTGACAATTTTAATTTAACCTTATTATATATTGTATGAAAGGATTAACCAATGTCAATGAACCCTTGCGACCAAGTCAAACATCCTAACAGACAACGAACAGAAATTGTACAGTAAGGTGGAATTAAGTGAAGTACAATAATATTATAAGTAATGTAGTAATTTTTTTATATTGTCCAGACATGGACCTTCTCGGCGATAACACACCAATTTGCATGGTCGTAATAGGAAGAGATGATGTGAAGATTTTCGATGTATTTATCGATCAACTGATCCAACTCTCCTTCTCTAAACACGTGGTAAAATTTATGAAACGTGATTGCACCCCCTCCATTGTCTGAAGGCAATGATTCCTGTAATTATTATTTTTATTGTCAGCTTTCAGCAACTGTGGTACCTATTATGCGACCTATTGTGTCGTCCTATTTATTACAAACACTATTTATAACGACACGTACGTAAATTTAGGAGGAGGGTTTTGGACGAAGTCGATTTTCACTGCAAATATCGATCGTCAAAAATATCCATTAAATAAGAAGAAATGCCCTTCCATATTTCCAAATATGACATGTGGCCTTCATTAACACTAATACTTACGTTTACAGTCCTGTAAAAATGTTAGGAAAACACCCCATTTCAGGAAAGCTCCATTGCTTTCGACTCTATTTGACTTTTGTCATTTCCCACCAAAATTTTGAGGCGGAACATAGTGAAAATGTAAAAAAGTGAAAATATTGCGCCTCTCTGCGGTTTTCTAGCTGTAGCTCAAAAATATTAACTTTCGCGAAAACATTGCCCCTTCTAAATTAAAGGCTACAAAATTTCTGGCACTAGCCTGAATGGGAGAGTAAACGTCATTTGAGGGACGCAGCTGAGCAGAGCCATTATGGAGCCTAAAGTCAGTGATCATGGAACGATAATTTAGCAACAAGTTTGTAGCCACTTTTATGGCCTTTAATTTGGAAAACAATCTGGAGAGGCGCAATTTTTTCACTTCTTTTGTATTTTTCCCACCTCGACATTTTGGTGGGAAGTGACAGAAACTTTCCGCGGGAAAGTACATAGGTACCATGTATCTTACTGAACTGTAGCCTATTTCATGTTTGACACTTTCTTTGTTTTTTTATTTGTTTTATATTGTATTAATTTTGTTATGTATTTTATTACACTGAGTGACTTTAATACACTTACTTGCGACGTAGACCCATTCAAAGAGGCTTCCAAGCTGTCTGTTTTTTGAAACTGGTCCTGAGGCTCTTGAACGGCAGCCTGTTGACGAGCAAGTTGGACTCTACGAGGAGATTCTTCTGACAGAGATCTCCCATCTCCCCTCATTTTATTGCAATCCTTGTACCTGAAATATTCGTTACCCACGATTAAGTTGATTAAGAGAAGTAAAAATTTAATTTCTTCATGAAGTAACTACTATTAGTTGTACCTACCTACAGTAAAATGCAGTCGCAAAATGATAAACACGACTCCCCAAACACTTTTTTGGAGTAAACCTACTCTCCCAACTATCTTGTTTATTCATTTCATTTGTGAAGGTCTCTCCCCCCTCCCCCTTCAATCCATAATGTACAGTAAGTTATAACAATAAATCTACGAGTATATTATTATTTGGCCGATAAATTGTGTCGAAATATCACAAAGTAACCATGGAGACTGACTATTATACCTAATTCATTCATATTTATAAGTTAAATCTTCCAGTACCCACAATAGAAGGAGATTTTATGTTGCTCTCAATGTACTTGGTTTATTAAGGACGGTAATAGGTACCCTGGTGTAGGTGCATTGATGGCAAATAAAAGTACCTAAGTTCTTTTCTGCCTTCACTACCAGACTCAGGTCCCAGCGATGCATAGCTGTCCTCCATGACTCCAGTGCCCGCTGAAGATGTTTCTTTCCTGGAGTTATCACTGCCGCTGCCAGTTCGTTCGGACAAATCACCAAGATCACTTGACTCCAAAGAATGACCTACAAAACAATAAGGGAGAATAGTGTGGGTGCTTCATTCACTCACCGTCTATAATGATCATTCATCCAGTTATTGCCAAGTAAGTCATAGGCTATATGAAGGCGCCCATTCCACCGACCGGCTAGGGCTATTTACAAAAACGGTGACGTGGTAGCAGACATTCAAGACTTAGGCGGTGTTTCCATCGACCTCGCATTGCAGAATTGACGGAAATGTTTATTTTCCTCTATGCCATATTTAACATTGATCAATGATCATACAGTAAAATTACAAACAAACAAACTAAAATTAAAAAATGGCGTCATGGGATATGTTAAGTACAAACATTTTAATAGATTTCTATTAAAAGAAAAACTCTAATTTCCGTCAATGTCATTTGCATTCTGCAATGCGAGGTCGGTGGAAACGCCACCTAAGTCATGAATGTCTGCTACCACGTCACCGTTTTTGTAAATAGCCTTAGCCGGTCGGTGGAATGGGCACCTATGGAATGAAAAAAAAAGAAAAACTGCTTCATTTACTTGATACTGCCGCCTAATATACTTTCTTATCAACGGAATATATTTATTGCCATGGGAATGCTGCCCCTACTTACAAAGTGAGAAATTAATGACGAAAGAGGGAAATTAGAACAGTATTTCTTATTTTGCATTATGGGTGTAGGAGTATTATTATAACATCCTTTGCTCATACTTTTTGAACTTAATAACTTACCCATCGATGCGTTACTGTTTGTAACTCTGCTTGTCTCTCTCCTCGACCATTCAGAAGCATCAGGATCATTGCTTTCCATTGAGTGTCCAAGAGAGCTCCCAATAGTTATCCGACTCGTATCCCTTGGAATCCCTTTAGAAACATCTTTTTTTGATTCAGAACCTGAGCCCTCTGGGTCACTACTCTCCATTGAATGCCCCAGCGAGCTGTTAATTGTCATTCTACTTGTGTCTCTTGAAATACTTTTCGAAAATTCCCTCTTCGAACTATCAGAGCCATCAAAATCACTACTTTCTACTGAATTTGTTGAATTTCCACTAAACCTGTGTCTCAATGGATTTACAGAGTCATCAAAGGCGATGGTTTCTAATATGCCATCTTCGGTTATTTCTGAGGTAATAATGCTTGGCTTCCTATGGTTATTCACTGGAATTGAAACAAAATCCTTTTCAAATACAGTTTCCGATTCTGAATTGACTTTAATATTAAAATCATGTAAAGTGTCCCCTGTTTTACCGTCTAAATGTTCTACATTTTGTACTTGTATTGCACTTGAAGTATCGGCATCCTGAATCAGGGGTGGAGAATCAATTTCTAAAGGTACGAAGGAGTCGGCAAAGTTTAATGAAGAACTTGTTGGCACGCTGCCATCATGTGTGAATGGGTCTATTCCAGAATTAGACAAGAATGGATTAAATGATGACTTCGTTGTGCATTGTGTGACATCATAATCTCCTGATTTGAAAGGATTTTTTTGTGTCCTCTTCAACTCATTGCTTAAATCTTCGTCGCTCAAGCTAGCCAAATAGTTATTCCGCTCATGAAGTTCTGCTGTTAATCTACTAAGATCGCTTAACTCTTCATTTAATTTAATCAAATACGGATCATCCACAAGTTCAAGACCGGCAGGTAAACTTGAAAATATTTGTTTTTGCTCCTCTTTAGACTCATCCTCTGTTCCTTGCGGATCAATGTCTTGTAAAACTTTCTCGCTTAATCTATCAGCAAATTGGGCAAGTTGATCGTGGTTGTCTGTACCCCAAGAACTTTGCAACTTTTCTGTGTTATTTAAACTCAAACTGTGGCTTCTAAAGTTTCTTCTCTGCCGAAGAGTTAAGTAAGGCTCCTCCTCAACTGAATGATCTTCACGAATTATTCTTACTGCTGGTCGCTCTCGGCGTTCACTTCTATTCAGGCTCCAAGTATTACCATGCTTTGGCCTCTTTTGAGACTCTAAATAATGAAATCGCTCACTTCTCCCTAAACTCCAACATGATCCTGTCAAAGAACCTTCCATATGTCTTCGATCTCGCCGATTCAACTCACTCTCGAGTTCCCTTTCTTGTACAGTCGAACTCGTGATTGGAACATTTTCCATATCTTGACTTCTAGCTCGACAGAACTCAAAATCTGGATATGGCTCGTCCAGAGTGATTCGCTCAGGGGAACGTTTCCGAGCACACTTTTTGAACAAGTTACCCATGGTATCATCATCCCTTTCTGGATAGGAATATGCCGCATAGTCAGCTTCAACAAACTTCATTGCATCAGCACTTTCTAATAGTTTTCGTCGAGAGCGCGGACTGGACTTTATAACAGCATCCACAGCACCTTCTAAAGAACTAGCAACGTCTGCTACTGCTTCTAAAAGACTATTTGAAGGTGAACAACTTCTCGCCCCACTGTCATCTGAAAATTCTGAAGCAGTGGTAACAAATTTTTCGTCCCGTTTTCGAATCACCGCTTTCACATCACGACCTTGCAAATGAGCCTTAATTTTTAAAATATCAGGACTTCTAGAAGATACCCTTTCAGGAACCTTCGGCTTTTGTTTGGCACTTTCCTCCTTCAATGTATCAAGACATCTTGACAAAGATTCAGAACTTGATGACAAATTTTCTGGACTTTTTGCTGTTGGGTGTGTTCCTTGGACGTCAAGACGATTACTTTCAACGTATGATGAGTCAGAGCATTTTGATGGCAAGAGGTCAGGGCTTTTCAAATGAATTACATCTAGACTCTTGCAGTTTGGAAGACTGGATATTGACTGGTCTGAAAGGTTCAAGTCAGAGTCATTTGTAGAAGTAGACGTTGACTGACCTTCCGAAAGGGATGGCTTTGCTTGTTGAATATCTAGAAAAAATGTATAGGCTAGTGCAATTATAACGCTAAGAGAAGGCTATAGTACTAGTACTATTCTTCGTTGCTTATTAATCAAATTGCAGAATTTACGGCATTGTCGATATTTTTTCTGTCATACAATATACAACGAAATATCAAAATAGGCAACGTAGTTTAAATGGTCTAAATGGAGCCTAATTTTCTAGCTTAATGGTTATAAATGTCTGTCAGAAAACTAGCTCTTGGTGTAATTTCCTTATATCATAGCAAGCAGACAGGGAAACTAAAGATTATCCTTCCCTGAAGCTTTCTCCTGAACTTACCTTGCGATCCAACCGACAATTCTTCTGTAAGGACACTAATAACACTACTTATTGAGTCAGGAGAAGACACTCCACTGGAGTCGCTGTCAACATCATCAGTTTCTGGATTAAACAGTTCCAGTGAAAGTAGCTTTGGAAGAGGCTTTGTTAATGATTCCGATCGTCCTGATACAGAAAAAGATTCTGCGCGTCGAATGAATGGAAAACTTAGCTTACTTCCCGAAGGGCCTGTAAACAAGCACACTAATTTAATCAATGCAATAAATAGTATTGGAATTCTTTCTTCGTTCTTTCCTTTATCATTTAGAATTTCATATCGTACGGATATCCAAATTATATTATCTAAGGGAGAGCGATTCTCCAAATTTAATTTATTTCAAAATGTTGTAGGTCTACACATATATAGCCTGGCTTTGGACTAATAAAATTGATGTAGTTAATATAATCACTCAATTGCGGGTTTAGTTTATGTGGGGAGATGAGGGGGGAGGAAGATACTAGTAGGCACTTGGCTCTCGCACCTATTCCAAATTCTTGATCATTAGTAAATGAACCTACGGTATACGATATCTATCTATAAAACTGTAGGTATCGCTTATTGTTCTATTTATTTACACCATACTTCGTGTAACCATAAGCATCCATACAATATTTGAAATAATGTGTTTGGAGGTAACTCCTTGAAATCAATGATATATTCACCTCTGCGTATGAATGAATCAGCTATCATATTCACCGGATTTGCAGTATCTCCCTTTTTGGGCTCCTTACATAATTGCTGCGGTGGTTCCACAGGCCCCTCTTGATCAGGCGTGTTTTTCAACGAACTGTCTTCATGCAATTCAAGTGCTTGCCCACCTCCATCTAGAATGCTTGGCATTGATTCAATCATAGGACTGGGGCTGGTAACTTCCACGCTAGGATTACTCGCAAGAAAACCAAGCTTCAACTGGGCTTCAGCACTCTTCAGGAAGCTAGGAGAAAGTGGAGGCATTTGATATTTAAATTTAGGTGAAGTTGGAAGTGAGTGTTGCTTTGGAGGTTTAAAATTGGGGGACGTTGGTCCTGCGTATTTACAAGGTAGTGATGGCTGTTTGATTATAGGGTTAGGAGGAGAGTGATATTTAAATTTAGGTGATGTTGGCTGGGGGGAAGGCAATCCGGTAGTAGGAGAGGTGTTAATTGGAGGAGAGGTTTGCTCAGGCTTGGGTATAAAAATAACACTAGCAAAGCTGTCCTCGGAATCGACACTGGTGTCACTTTGTAACGAACTGTCTTTTGATGAATCACTTCCATCTTCCTTTGAGTGTCTTCGTTCCCCTTCAATTACAGGTCCATTCCCGTTTCGATCTTCCATCGTATTTGGCCTGGGAGGAGGGGTTGAAGGAGGCTTCGTTTGCTGGCCTGGCACTTCACCTTTCCAGCCTTGAAGGATGCGAGCAAATCCATTTTTGAATGACGCTCCAGTGACTTTTTCGATTCCTGCGGCAACGAAAAATGGTATAGCCTACGATCTTATAAGAATTTTCAAAATAAAATACGTCAATTTACAAAACCAAGTACTTTCCATTTTGTAATATAGTCTATAGGACTCATTTAACATAGCACATTATGTGCTTGGCCAAACTTCATCCTTATTAGGGAGCTTTTGCGATATGGCATAGTGTCGTCTTAAAGATAGATGTACCTAGTTGGGGATACCTGACAAGTATAGGTACTTAAATTAGACCTATAAAGTAGGCCTACCTGTCGTCGAATTCTTTATTTTGTTTGTTAGGCCGTTTTTGAGCAGTTGCAACCTCTTTGCCGTAGATGTCGAAAAAAATGTGTCTCTTATTGAGTCAAATCTTCTCTGTCTGCGAAAAAGGAAGTCTTCGTTGAGAGAAGCTTGCTTCTGAATATTCTGACGGACTCGTTCTTTTTCCCTCAGCCTTTCGGTAGACATCAGCTCCTCATTCATCGAACTTTGCTTACATACGCCACTACGTTTACCCAAACCAGAAACTGACACCTAAAATGACAAGTAGCTGTTACATTAATAAGTTCCTTAAATACTACTGTTGTAATATTTAACCAACGCATTTTTGTTCTACTCTCAAATAAAGCGAAGCTATTTTGAATATCCATTTGTTGAAACCTTTCCACATAAACGACAGTATTGTACAATAGCTAATTATAATTTTGCTCCCAGTGAAGGACGATTAGATTTTACCATATTGCCTATTCGGTAATGAATTGAAATTGCATTCATATTTTTATGTACTGCAAGCAATGTAGTACCCTTCATTATGTAAGCTGATATAGCAATTTTGGAATCGTTTATTATAAAGTACTGTGCGCACCTTAAATAGGGCCTACTACATTGCAATGGAAGCTCGCATTATCCTCCACATTTTATGGCATTTCATCCCGATTTGTTTGTTCCTGCGTCATTTACCGTACATTACTAGCTATAATATAGAGCCGTTTCTTATTCGGTTGATAATCGAAATGGTGTTAAGAATTATTTACATAAATTACAACTACCTTGAAATCAGGCAAACGACTAACTAGATCCCTCATATCAGTAGGCTGGTCTCCACCTTCGTCCTCCATCTCCTCTTCACAAAGGCTGTGTTTTTGCTTGACTAATCTGGGCTTGGGCTGGACTGTAATTACCGAAGTACTTTCTGTATGAACTATATCACTCTGCTCTTTGATCACACAGCATGTATCCAAATATGGCACGCTGGACTGGGAACGCACCATATCACCTTGATTGGCCTAAACAAAAACATACACTTTCAAAAAAGGGACGTTGGCTAGTTCAAGTGAAAAGAATTTAAGAGCATGCACGTAGGTATAGGTATAGATCTTGTAAGCGGGTTTTAAGCTACTTCATTGTATTTTTGAACCCTTTGCATATGCAATTTAATTTGAACATGGGGATTGAACCACCAACTAACGGTATTAATAAATGCTTACTTTCGAATGAATATATTATATTGTAAGATTATGGTTGGAATTGCCTGTCTGCAATAATCGTATCCTAGTTCATACAGGCTTTGCTCGCCCATTGTCGCCTACAACCTTATGTTGGCATTTGGCAAAAACTAATACGGGGACTAACAAACACTAAAAGGAAATGGGATCATTCGCGCAGGTCAAGCTCCAAATTGCAA
The DNA here is from genome assembly GCA_963971405.1 of Psococerastis gibbosa. Lineage (NCBI taxonomy): Eukaryota > Metazoa > Arthropoda > Insecta > Psocodea > Psocidae > Psococerastis > Psococerastis gibbosa. Next base: position 19,435,467 of record OZ020489.1, on the reverse strand, counting down.
CATAATGGACCAATATGCTTACTTCCGTAAAATACCATTCCCCACCAATGCTTCTAAATGAGCATAGAATTTCTTTGTGAGTTTTTGTCTATCTTTCAATGTCTAAGAAATTTAACAAGAAAATACTATTCACATTTTTGAAGTGAAACTTCTTTATCGACGTAGGGAGAAAAATCTTGGTTACGCGTCATCTTGGTTACGCATCTTGGTTACGCGCCATCATTTTACGCGCCATCTTGATTTCTGTACTCATGGATGAAGCTCATTTTTGGGCAGATGTAGAAAGCCTATCTCAATTTAAATCAAACCCATGTCTTCACCTATTCGTCCCCTTTCAGGCCATGCTATATTTATTGTATTAGGGCAAGGGATTCGACTTTGGGGGGAGGAAACGTGAGGAGGTGCACCTAAATTTGCCTTTATTATTAATTATTATTATTATTAATTATTAATAGGCCTTTTTCGGCTGCGTTTTTCGGGGTGTTAATATCAATTTGAAAACTTCAAACTCCTTTAGTTCTTTTCCACCTTTCTTACTCTTTCCAGACATATATTCAGGTTTACTATTCGTCTCTTCGTTCAGTGCCAGGTGAGCCATCCGTGTTTCGGCGGAAAACAGGTTCAAAGGGGACTTTTGAATTTACATGCATAGAGTAAAAATATTCCACAGTCTGCAATATTCAACCGAAATTAATTTTTAATATTTCATTAGAAGCAGTATAAATTAAGGTTTCAAACGAGTATAAATACATATTTTCAAATTTACTCCTTCACCCTTTAAACACGAGTGGAACACTAAATTTCTAAAATTTCTAAAAAATGACGTGAAAAAATTCATTTCCAGCAATCCCATTCGAATGGCATGGGCGGGTTTGAAGCAATGTTTTGGCAGATTTAGAAGGCCTATCTTAATCTAAATTATGCCCATGTCTTTGTCTATTCTTCCTCTTTCAGGCCATGCTATATTTGTGGTGATCAAGCAAGGGGTTTGGCTTTGGGGGTGTGAAACGTCAGGGGGTGCGCACGATTTTCAACAAAAATACGCCTCTTTCGGCCGCGTTATTATCTATTTAAAAAATTCAAACTACTGAAGGGCTTTTCCACATTTCTTTCTCTTTCCAGCCATATATTATGTAAATGAAATTTAGTAATTTAGGCGTTGTCACGTTAAACTATCATCTGGAAACCGACTTTACAACCGATCTACAGAAAACCAATATAATTAATGAAATGCTATTACAATCTTAGCAACAATAAGGTAAAATAATTGAATTATTTGTATACATGTTTATAATAATAAAAGCCTTTTGCCTAAAATGTATCTATAATTTAGCTCTACTTAACCAATTTCTGAAAAGTTGTAAATATATTGTAGTAGATCATTTTTCGAAAAGTGAGGTCATAAGGAAGTTTCACTTCTTACGTGTGTACACCGATACACGCACGCTAATTTTTATTTGTCTGTACACACAGTATGCCACCAATTTGAATAAACTATAGCCTACTCTATGTGAACAGAATCATCACTTCCCTTATTTATGTCCGGCTCAGCAATGTTACCTCTTGCAATCTGTTAGATACAAGAAAAACCGGTAATTTTATATTCTGCTTAGGTGCCCAATCCATTGACCGGCTAGGGCTATTTCCAAAAACGGTGACGTGGTAGCAGACATTCAAGACTTAGGTGAGGTTTCCACCGACCTCGCATTGCAGAATTGACGGAAATGTTTATTTTCCTCTATGCCATAGTTAAAATTGATCAATGATCATACAGTAAAATCACAAACAAACAAACTAAAACTAAAAAATGACGTCATGGGATATGTTAAGTACAAACATTTTAATAGATTTCTATAAAAAGAAAAATTCCAATTTCCGTCAATGTCATTTGCATTGTGCAATGCGAGGTCGATGGAAACGCCACCTAAGTCTTGAATGTCTGCTGCCTCGTCACCGTTTTTGTAAATAACCCTAGCCGGTCGGTGGAATGGGCGCCTTAGGTTAAGCTATTTAACACACAAGTACTATATATTTCTGTAGGGTTGATGTTCTGGCATGCAATGGGAAACTTATGTTGTAATGGTATAAGCAAACTTACAGATAAAATATCCGTCAAACTTTTGGATTTGTGCCCCATTGAGTTTTCCAAAGACGTTGACGCTCTAGCGGAGCAAGCAAACGTCTGTCTTCGCACTGGAAGATCCGATTCTTCATCTAATCTTCTTAATTCTATAGGCAGATCCTAAGGGAAATCAGATTTCATTGATTTCAATAGTTCTTGTGAACGATGCCTTCCATCGGTAATTACAGTATGTTAAAAATTTGATGTGAATAGCATGACCACAGTTTGTTCAATACACATTTTTCAACATATCCGGGTATTCATTTTACAGTTTAATTTTTTTTTTAATGCAATGAAATTCGTTGTTAATTTAATAAACTGACTGATTATACCTGAATATCTTCTACATTTTGTTCACAGCCATCAGGATCGTGGCGCCGACAGGATGGATCTTGTGTGCAGGCACTCCACGACTCGGTAAATAACCAGTTACGATTCCGTTTCCCCCCAGTCAATTTCTGAAGAAAAAAAATGATTCAAATTAATTAAAAGTGCCTTTTCCAAAGAGGAAAGCTACTAGATCCTTTCCCTACCATTGTTCTCGTCTGTACTGTACAGTACTGGCTTATATTCGTTCACGGGCAGAGAGACAACCCCATGCAGGCAAATGAAGAGGCGGTTAAACGTGTTGTTGATGTTGTTGATTTTGTTGTTGTTGTTGTTGTTGTTGTTTTTGTTGTTGTTGTTGTTGTTGTTGTTGTTGTTGTTGATGATGTTGTTGTTGATGTTGTTGTTGCTGTTGTTTTTGTTGTTGTTTTTGTTGTTGTTTCTAACGCCTGCTTTCAGCATTTCTGCTTTAAGCAACCCTGTCAGCCTGGCGGGGGGAGTAAGTCTGTTTGTTAACTTGAGGCACCCGAAGGAGCACCCTAAGGGCACCACCTCGGGGAGAGGGTGGACCTCCTGGTTATAGTGGATTCCGAACCACTTTAGAACATGGTAAAGTCGCATAAAATCGGAGGTGACCAGGACTCGTCACGCACGTAGACTGACTGGTATAGTATCAGCGCGTTATCATGTCCCACCATGTTCCCCTCTCAACGCTGTGCACACTACCAAGTTTGCCGCAGTTTGAAACATGCTCTGCTCTAATGGATTCAACATGGTATGGCTGTCGGCTGAGACGGTTAAACGTAATTATTAACTCACCTCTATAGCCCTACGCATAAAGCCATAACAGGTTTCGTTTGGGCTGGACAAACTGGAGCTACTTGGGGAATCACTGAGAGGTCGTCCTGGGTCTATTGAACGACCCTTGTGTCGGTTGCGGCCACGTTTTCGCACACAATTGGTCCTAAAAAGAAAACATTCTGTTGATGGTGCTCATTTTTGCTTTTCAATTTATACGTAGTAAAAGGAAAGCCTTGTGATGGTCGAAATTTTCGACTCCAAGTTTTCAACGGATTTACACGTTTTGAGGAACCAGCAACCCAAAAAAGTGGTTTTAAAAAAATGTCTGTCTGTCTGCCTGTCTGTCGCTTTGTCTGTCTGTCGCTCTGTCTGTCGCTCTGTCGCTCTGTCTGTCGCTCTGTCTGTTCACCGATTTCCGGGCAAACCACTCGGTGGATTTTGCTGAAATTTGGCATGTAGGTTCACAAAAATTATACCTCTGAAAAAAAATTTAATTTTGGGCTAACTCAATTTTGGGGGGTTTTATTCTCAAAAAGCTAAAAAAAAAAACGTCTAAAAACATTATTTCTCAAGAACGGCTCCAACGATATATTTTAAATTCACATATATTGTAGTCGTCTTTCATGTTAATAAAATGCGGGAGGCGCTTGCCCCTTGATGTTTTACTTCTGGGGGTAAAAGAATAAAAAATAACTCAATTTTCATGAAAAATGATTAAAAAATAATTATTCTGCGGAACCTTTCTATCGATGACTTCTACCTTCAGGTATGTTTTAGGTGTTAAATATAGTAACAAAACCGATTAGATTGCTTTCCCAAAAATGTTTTTGGTTTTGTGTAAAAAATTATTTTTTGCAGAAATGATAGAAAATTCATGCTCCAATACACTAGATAGAAGGGAGTTTTAGAAAAATTATTTACTATGATATAACTCGTTATCTCTATCTACTAATTGATAAATTGGAAAGCATGTTCGAGTAAACTCGGACCGGTTCTTCAATTAGTAACTACCTAATAGTTTTGTTATTTTGCAGCAAGTTTTGAAGACTTACCAAAGTGTCAATTATTATTGACCTGCCACTGATGAATGCGTTTTTTAACCATGCATATAAACGGATCATCATTGTATGTCCATCTCGGTATTGATATGTTTTATGTGTCTTATTTAAGATTTTAAGTTGGGTGCTACGAGTTAGGAGTACTGAACGGCGGCCCATGCTTGATTGCGTAGCCATGCCGTGTAGTGTCGGGACTTTATAGCACAAACGTTCGTGGTACCTACCTTAAACCTGACGAAAAATAACCCACCAAGACGCAAACCCACGTTCTTGACTTCTTCTTTAAATTTGGTCATTCTTCATTGTAGCCTATGTACCTACATTATTGCTTTTAGCTTTTACTTTCCAATGCTGACAACGTTTTGAAATTGTTTGCTGCGCCAGACGTTAGATTACCTCTGTGAGCGTGCAGAGTCGGTGTCGGACGCCGTGTAGGCATGGTACGGCGGGGGTCCGTCATCTTCTGAGGTTGTGGTAGTCGTTGTAGACACGAGCTCCAGGGACGGCGTGCTGTGGTGCTGAGGTCTGTGCCACGGGAGCAACACGTCTTGTGATTCGAACTACAAGATGAAAATGTGACAAAAGTTAGAAAGATGTGGAGGCAGACTCTTTGGCCAAAGGAGGCTGAAAGATACACAATTAGGCCACGAACCAATATTTTTAATAACGGCCAGGCTACGGAAAGACAAAGAAGTTTCTTTTCTTTTGGCACAGAAAGACTAATCTAGACTAATCTAGACTAATCTAGACTAATCTAGAATACTGTTTTCTGGAACATGAAGCTACTAAATCTCAGTCAAAGTAGCATTGGCAGGACTGTCAATGCACAGACCTTTTTTTTTATATATAAAAAGCGCCTCCAGGCGATTCAGGCTGTCATAACAGTGACACTGTAGGTACAGGCATTGTCGAGACTAGGATTACGCTTCAGCTTGCCTCCTATTCAGATGTCCAGCACTATATTTATAATAAGACCGATTAGCAGTAGCCATGCCTCTTTAATAAATTGATCTGCTTTACTGTAATAAATACTAATACAATCAGGAGCATGAAAACACGGTAGATCGTGCTCAAGTCAAGCCGTCAACATAGACGTCTGCCACTATTGAAGAAGAAACGTCCGTCTGTCTGTGTGTCTGTCTCTGTGTCTGGCTGTCTGTATCATCAAGCTCGTTTCCACTACGGCCCACCAGCTGACCAGCCCCGTTCTAATTAGTTCTCATGGGTCAACTCCAGCTACAATTCTTTGCAGAAGTTATTTACGCCACTGGCTATATGGCTGCCTTTTCATGTATACCGTACAATCGACAACTACGCAAAAACATTGAAATATCTCTATTTAATAAGCTACACAGGAACAGCTAGTATTGACATTTCTTAACGCTTGTTGAATGGATGTTAGAAATATAGGGCGAAAATTCATATGATGCCGCCTTATCAGAAGCACACTATCTAATCTATTCCATGTTATGATATGGTTATGTTCGGACCGGTGTGTCTTCAGGGGCTTAGCCCAGAAAGTAAATGCTGCAGATTCATCCAATATTTTTTTATTTTTGCTTTCCAATTTATACGTAGTATAAGGAAAGCTTTGTGATGGTCGAAATTTTCAATTCCGAGATTTCAACGGATTTACACGTTTTGAGGTCCCAGGAACCAAAAAAAGTGGTTTTTACAAAATGTCTGTCTGTCGGTCTGTCTGTCTGTTCGTCGATTTCCGGGCAAACTACTCAGTGGATTTGAGTGAAATTTGGCACGTAGGTTCACAAAAATCATACCTCGGGACAATTTTTTTTTTTGGGCTAACTCAATTTGGGGGGGTTTTATTATCAAAAAACTCCAAAAAAACGTCTAAAAAAATTATTTCTCAAAAACGGCTACAACGATTTCTTTTAAATTCTCGTAGATTGTAGTCGTTATTAATGTTGACAAAATGCGGGGGGTCGCTTGCCCCTTGATAGTTTGCTTCTGGGGGTAAAAAAATAAAAATAACTAAATTTTAATGAAAAAATGACTAAAAAATGCGAAACCTTTCTATCGATGATTTCTACCTTCAAGCATGTTTTAGGTGTTAAATTGAGTAACGAAACCGGATAGGTTGCTTTCCCAAAAAAAATATTTGGTTTTGCCCAAAAAATTATTCGCGCTCAAATGCATTGCATGCCCTGCCATTATTGCTGTGTGGTAATTAATGTGTTTGTTTGACCTATCGAGAATTTACCTCACTTCCAGTGACGTCAGGTGGACAACCCCCCCCCCCCCCCCCCCGAGATATCGGAAATTTAACCATAGGAAAAATATTTGCCATAAAATTACTAATTTTCTCTATCGAATAATTTTGATAAATTGGAAAGCATGTTCGAGTGAACTCGGACCGGTTCTTTTTGTTTGATTGTTTGTTTTGTAACAAAGTAGTCCTAAGGTTGTTGTTTTTTATTGCTTTCCAATTTATACGCAGTATAAGGAAAGCTTTGTGATGGTCAAAATTTTCGATTCCGAGATTTCAAAGGATATACACGTTTTGAGGACTCAGGAACCCAAAAAAGTGGTTTTTACGAAATGTCTGTCTGTCTGTCGGTCTGTCGGTCTGTCTGTTCGTCGATTTGTGGGCAAACTACACAGTGGATTTTTATGGAATTCGGCATGTTGATTCACAAAAATCATACCTCGGGACCATTTTATTTATTTTGGGCTAACCCAATTTGGGGGGGGGGGGGTTATTTTCAAAATACTCCGAAAAAACGTCTAAAAATTTATTTCTCAAAAACGGCTCCAACGATTTCTTTTAAATTCACATATATTGTAGTCGTTATTAATGTTGATAAAATGCGGGGGGTCGCTTGCCCCTTGATAGTTTTCTTCTGGGTTTAAAAAAATAAAAATAACTAAATTTAAATGAAAAATGAGTAAATAATAATTTTTCTGTGAAACCTTTCTATCGTTGATTTCTACCTTGAGGCAAGTTTTAGGTGTTAAAAAGAGTAACGAAACCGGACAAGTTCCTTTCCCAAAAAAGTATTGGTTTTGGGCAAAAAATGTTTTTTTGAAAAAATGATAGAAAATTCACGCTCAAATGCATTGCGTGCCCTGCCATTATTATAGTGGTAATGTGTTGGTCTGACCGGTCTAGAATATGAAAGGTCATCGATTAATTCAGTGCTTTGGGATAGGTGATATCCTAGGCGATTGCCAGAGGGGGTCCATAGGTTCCGGACCCCCCCTCCCCTTTCCCAAATGGTTACAGCGTACACTAGATAGAATGGAGTTTTAAATATTTTTAAATTTATTGAGGTTACCTCACTTCCAGTGACGTCAGGTGGACACCCCCCCCCCCCCCCCCGAGATATCCGAAATTAAACCAAAGCAAAATTATTTACCATAAAATTACCTATTTTCTCTACCTACTAATTGATAAATTTGAAAGCATGTTCGAGTAAACTCGGACCGGTTCTTATTTTAATTTAATGAAACCTGAAACTATCCACTTCTCCGTTGTTGGTTACTTCAAGGCCGCGTAGCCATTTTTCCATTCCCAATAGAATAACAATATGTTCCAAATCTAACTACAATACCTAAGCTATTTTTTTTCACCGGCGCCAAAGTTTGCGACAGCTGAACTAGAATAAATCGATGCAGTAATCGATTCTCGATGCGATAATCCCACAATTCGATATTCCCCTCTTAATTTAAAGAAATATGCCCTCCGGACCCCCCCCCCCTCTCTCTCTCTCGCTGAGAAATATCGATTAGTCTTCGTCCGTAAAAATCTTTACTTTGGCGGGGATTCCACCGACCTCGTTTGTGTTTGGCAGCGTGATATTGACGTGGTAGCAGACATTAAAGACTGTCTTTAAAACAAAAATTTCCGTCAATGCCACACTGCCAAACACAAACGATATCGGTGGAATCCCCGCCGAAACGTACCCTGTGCAATAGTAATAATCATGTATTGCGGACGCAGATGCGACCCCCTGCAAAAAAAATCCTGGCTACGGCCTTGGGTTACTTTGAAGTATCGCTGTTTATTTCTCAACGATTAATCATCAAAAACATCTGCCAGTGTCTGTCATTTTTTCCAGAATATTTTGAATTGCTAACCTTACGATGTCGTTGTTCCATTGCCCAAGCTGTAATAATTAGGCGTCCCCCGATTCTCAGCACTCTGGCCAACTCGCGCAGTGCTGCCACTCTGCGATCCGTGGTGGCAAAATGGTGAATCACTGCAATGGAGAGCACTGCGTCGAGACTTTCGTCGCGGAATGGGAGAGTTAAATTGTCGCACCTTAGAACCTGCAAAAAATAAACAGACATGGAGATGCCATCAATGAGTTGAAGTACATACAGTACCTAGTAACCGAAATTAGAGGATTATAGAAAAAACTGGACTTGGCTGGATTCAAACCCACGATCTACACTTAAATGGTTGTCGTCTTAACCGCTGGACTACAAGCCAGCACTGCTGACCCCGAAGAGTACCAATTACTTTATAGGATGAATGAAGACATTTTCCAGTGGCTGCTTAAAATGATTGAGGCATTATTAAAATGTGAAGTCCTGCTAGATTAGTATTGATGGTACTGTGTCTCCACACCTTATTAAGTACATGGGCACTATATACTGATGGAGTCCCAATACTGATGGCTGCGTATCGAAATATCCGGAAATCGCATCAGTAATACGAACACTGATACTTTGACAGTTTTTACTGATCGTGTAAGGGCGGCTTTAAATACACGGGCACTATAGAGACGGATTCACAATACTAATCGCTATGTATCCAAATATCCGAAAATCCCATCAGTATGTATTATCAGTAACGTCAAATTTCAGTTTCATTGCTCGGTTAAAGATGGGTAAACTACTGATATTCATGTTTCATTATAAACTTATTCAGTATAATTGACACGCATAGGTTGAAAAGGCAACCTCCTCGTTAACCCCGATTGTAGTATCAAGAAAAATTCTTGTTTCAGTAATTCTTTTTATATTTTTGAAATGTTATAGAGATTTTATTTTGGTATTTTTTCTACAATATCTTTCTAGGGTAGGCCCCGATACCAGTAACCTTGATTAGTGAACCCTACCTCGTTGTTTTTGTCACGGGCTACTTCAGTCAGTCTTTTACATCTATCAACGCCTACATTGAACACAGACGGGTTGACGTCAAGGTACTTTCCACTTCCACAGCCTAAAAAAAGAAATGAATTATTGGAGAAAGGACTTAGGCACTGTACCGTAAATCACCATCCAAACGTGGCAGACAACAAACTAATGAGGATCGCCAGGGAGGATGATGCGAAATTCCATAATTCAAATAATCAATATTCTTCAAATATTAAGGCTAAGTAGACTTGTGTGTGCACTTGGTTAAGTGATGCTTTCACCTGTTTGCGTCAATGGTAAGCTTGTCTCAGCTGGTCCATTATCGCTTGTAGCCGGTGTAGGTTGACACCGAGAATGTATACTAGTTTGTCAATGGCCAAAAATTCATACGGAAACAATACAAATAATGTCCGAAAACCATGGGGTCGTTGGCATTGGACATGGGACCTGTGGACCACTATAAGTAGACCGGGGTCTATTTAAAAAAAAAAATTATGTTAACAGAAATGCTCTTTAAACCCCTACTGAAATGCATTTATGAAATGTGATAACACACAATACATTTAGTCTTGTGAACCCATAAAAATCACTAAAGTCAGTCATATTTCTGAAATACGTCATCTAATAATAACAATTCGTATATTTTTCTGAAATGATTGGCGTAACAAATTATTTTGCAGGCCCCCTTAACCTGATGGTGTGCGGGGCACCTACAAACTCAAGTTGACAAAATTAATTAATGAAGCTTTTTCCTTATCAATTACTTTATTATATAGTTTACCATTAGTTCAAAGCAATTGAGAGATTTCAGGGGGGTGTTTCAAGAGAAGATATTTTGTCAACATGCAGTAGTCACTGTGGAACGGGAATCTAATTCATTAGCCTAGCTCTCGCACCATGTTGTTTTTCAAAACATTCCCCTTGACTCGAAATCAATCTGATGCTAGGACACCTGTTCCAATTCAATTTCATGCAATGCAAAGTGAGTATTTATACTGTATATTATTGTTTGTATCTTGTATGGCACATACAGCAAACGTACCAACGTCGCAGACCAGGGAGCCGGGCTCCATTTCTGAGAGGAACTGTTCGACCCTCGGCCACACGTGCCCTCTGTCGGACGCCGGGTCGGACACGTCCGAAATCTGCTGGTACACTTGGTGGACGTAGGACTTCTCAAGGGCGACCGACCGCGCCAACCGATCGCTTGCCTCGCTCATGCTCGTCTAGCTCACCATCTTCAGTGCCTGCCAACATAAAAAAATTAAAATAATTGACTTTAACAAATGGTTAGTTGGACTAACATTGCCTGTTTGTTAGTTGGCAATAGAGGCAGGAGTCTGGTTGGGCGCATCATATTCTGGGTAGACTGATATCCGTTCCTGCGAAAAGGGCGTCAAAACAGCCAAAGTGTATCAGACTACTGTCCTTGACTTATTAGTGAAGCTTTTGAGTCAAAATCAAGCTTGATGAAGGGAGTAGCACCCACTACCGAAACGTCACCCCCTTCCCTTGACAACGCGGGCTCCGCCATAATTGTTCGATGACTGTGAGATCTCTAATGACTACTAGCACATCAGGCAATGTAAGTTGTCATTATAATAATCAGTCAATAATTAGGACGGAGCTCGTTGTCAGGGGAAGAGGGCGACGTTTCGGCAGTGGGTGCTACTCCCATCATAAGGTTGATGATCAGAAGGGTGATGGTGTCGTCGTGATATTGGCTGATGGTGGTTTCTGGATGATTGATTCATTGCTCTTGTATTCTTTCCACAATTATTGAGTAAATCCGATCCTCTTGAGGATTCGAACTACCATTTTCCAGATTGAAACCTCGCTGTCACCCCTTCACCTGAAAACGGGTTCCACCTAAATGTTCGATGAGTGTCTGCCACTAACATAATAGGTAATGTAAGTCCAACTAACCCTTTAGACTTACATGTACAATGAAAGCCTAACTAACCCTTTGCTAATTAATTTTATACCACTGCCATCACCTTTTACCAATAAAAAGAACCGGTCCGAGTTTACTCGAACATGCTTTCCAATTTATCAATTAATAGATGGAGAAAATGAGTAATTTCTGGTAAATAATTTTCCTTTTGCTAAATTTCGGATATCTCGGGGGGGGGGGGGGGGTATCCACCTGACGTCATTGGAAGGTGAATTCTAGATAGGTCCGACAAACACATTACCACACAGTAATAATGGCAGGGCACGCAATGCATTTGAACGTGAATTTTCTATCATTAAAAAAAAAAAAATGCTCAAAACCAAATACTTTTTTGGGAAAGCTACCTGTCCGATTTTGTTACTCAATTTAACACCTAAAACATGCCTGAAGGTAGAAGTCATTGATAGAAAGGTTTCGCTGCGAGAAACATTATTTTTTAGTCATTTTTCTTTATAATTTAGTTATTTTTAGTTTTTTACCCCCAGAAGCAAACTATCAAGAGGCAAGCGACCCCCGCATTTTATTAACATTACTAACGACTAGAATATATGAGAATTTAAAAGAAATCGTTGGAGCCGTTTTTGAAAAATAATTTTTTTAGACGTTTTTTTGGAGTTTTTTGAGAATAAAACCCCCAAAATTAAGTTAGCCCAAAATTAAAAAAATGGTCCCGAGGCCCGGAAATCGATGAACAGCCAGAGCGACAGACAGAGCGGCAGACAGACAGACAGACATTTCGTAAAAACCACTTTTTCTGGTTCCTGGGACCTCAAAACGTGTAATTCCGTTGAAATCTCGGAGCTTTCGGAGCTCTCTGAGATTCTGACCATCCCAAAGCTTTCCTTATACTACGTATAAATTGGAAAGCAATAATGCTTGTACTTAATTTCTAATTAGACGCCCCTGATGGCTCAGTGCTTTTAGCGAAAGGAACCGCCACTGTTGTTCGGTGCCACACTTCGTACACCTGTGTTTATTGACATTGAAAGCCACCCTTTCGAAAGGTGAACAACATCGCCTCCCACACTGTGCTTGCGTAAGGCGGGTGTGGTCGTACAACTGCTGGCCACACACCCTCGTCCTTTCACCTTCTCTTCAACGATGTTAATTAGAATAGATTGTCCGTGTGTATATGTGAAAAATGCCTACGCTAAACTTATGCGGCTAATTTCTAAGTCTTTCATATGTCCATAAAAGCCCTTCAATAATGATAATAAGAACGAGTAAATCCGTACATCATAGTGAGATTCTCCAAAGTGACTTCGTGGAACTTCATCATACTTATAATTGTAGAAAGAATGAGACGCAACTGATCCACAATAAAATATATTAAACGTGACCGGTTTCGGTAAAATACCATCATCAGACATAAACAAATAAATGAAACACGCCTTTATATACATACCAAGGAGGGGTGGGGGATACAATATTAATTGGTAGGAGGTGGGCGGGGTTGGGAACATAACATTAGGAGTGGGGAGCAATTTTGGAAAATTATCTCGTTGGTTAGATTTTCGTTATTGTGTAAAGCTTTATTTATTTCTATACTCTCTAACCTATCGAGAATTTTTCCCTTGTTAGAACAGTGCATCAGCTGGAAGTTGTCAAAATCGCAAGTATGGCCATTGTCGTGCAAGTGATTGGCGAACACCGAATTGCAATCGTTTTTACCGATTGCCCTTCGGTGCTCGTTCAACCTATCTCTGAAGTTGCGTCCACATTGACCAATGTAGCTAGCATCACAATCCTTACAGCTGAGTTTATACACACCCGACATCCTAAACTTGTCAACTTTGTCCTTACAATTCATGAGCAGTTTACTTAGATTAGGAGGGCAAGTGTATGAAACCCTACTGTTAGTGATGCACTGTTCTAACAATCTACCTATCTTAATACTAATATCTCCTATGTAGGGAATCTTCAAGTAGCGGTGTTCCTCCTTCGTCATATTTTGGCCCGCGTATACTTGTCGAGCGATGTACTTCAATCCATGTTTCCTGATAATCCTCGTCGCGAATTCCTGGGTATAACCGTTGTTAGTGGCGATCTCTAGAATAGTGTTCCTTTCCTGCCTGAAGTGTTCTGCTGACATGGGGACGTTATGAAGCCTGTGAGACATCGCATGGAACGCTGCTGCCTTATGAGCCGGGGGATGGTGTGACGTCGCTGGAATCACCGTGTCCGTATGTGTAGGTTTCCTGAAAATGTTAAAAAGGAGGGCAGTATCTGATCTAGTAATTGTGAGGTCTAGGAAGTTCAGGGAGTTGTTAACTTCAATTTCCATGGTGAATTTAATACTAGGGTGAAGATCATTGAGAATACTGGCAAAACTGTCTAGTTGACGACGAGAACCCCTAAAAATGGCAAAGATATCGTCGACGTACCGTTTCCAAAGTTTGACATGTCCTAACAAAGGTGTGGGGGTTTGAAATAATTTGGTTTCAATATGATTCATAAAAATTTCCGCTAGAAGAGGGGACAAAGACGAGCCCATGGCTAAACCTGATTTTTGACTATAGAAAGTATTATTAAACTGAAAGTAATTTTGATCTAAAATCAACTTAAGAAGTTTGAGGGTCTCAGTTATAATAGCCTGAGGCACCCCCTTCCCCTTAAGCATCTCTTCGATAATACCTGGCAATTCAGAGGTTGGGACATTAGTAAATAAGGAGGTAACGTCAAAGGAAACTAGGGAACAGTTGTGGGCCAGAGGATGGTGCTGGAGTTGATTTATTAAGTCTAAATATATTTAGACTTAATTATATAAATATTTAGACTTAATAAATCAACTCCAGCACCATCCTCTGGCCCACAACTGTTCCC